>CM071933.1:4385322-4653810 GCA_016081115.2 Rehmannia glutinosa | reverse complement strand
CGATGTGCTTCAGTTTAGTTACGTATTGCTATCACCTGCCGAGCTCTTGGTATTTGGAAGTGGATATGAACGCCGTGTACCTCCCGAAATCGAGTTTTCTTATGGAAAGTGGCCCGCCAGGGTTTTACCCGATCAAACACATTCTTAGCACGAAGATGTTAATATATGGTTTGTAAAGATGCGGAATGGTTATCGAAACCATTGAACACGTAGTTTTCTGGAATTTGTCGGTGGAGTGCTGCACTTGTTGGCGCCTTCCTCTCCACAGAAAGCTACCTTAATGACCCTCCGCCTCCACTTGGTGATATGTTGGTGGAGATTACTCTAAGTCCCAAAAATACGCAGGCCGAAAGCAGCCTGGCTGCTAGTTTTATGGGCAACATGGTCTGTGAAAAATTGCTTCGATTCAAGGAAAGAACTGCTTCGTGATTTGAGAGTTTTTGTTGTAGCCGTGCGTGCCTTCAATCTGCAGAGCCCGTAAACATCAAACACGGCTCTCGAGGTGAGCAACTGCGAGAGGAAAGAAGCAGGCTTGGACAAAGCCCCAGCAGGAAATACAAGAGATCGATTGGACAGCTTAGTCGTTGGCCAAAAGAAACCGAGCAGGTGCGACTATTTGGGATCACGAGGGGCGTATAAATACATCACCATCACAGCCAACACTCGCACTTGAATATCGATCGGCGTGGCGGAAGCACTTGGCATCATAAGGAAAACGTAGACACCGCCTGCGGCCTCCATGACATGGCGTCGCAGAGGCAGGACTACGGGGGACCTAGTGAATCAACTCGAACAACAACCCGAGCGACATCGTAGGAAGCATTATTCGACATTCGCTTGTCTTGCTTCGAGTTTCAATCCTATCTCTTTCTCTTTTATTCCTAAGAAGGGCCAATTATACGGCTCATGTTGGCTCGATTTGCTTTTCTATTCCTTAATGTGAACACCTTGCTCGGGAGAGGTTCGCCCTCACTCCCGACACGTTGCTTAACTCTTGGGCGATCTTTTGATAGATGTATAAATTTCCATATTTCCCTAAAAAAAAAAAACATTTGCCACCATCAATGGGACTGCAATCCATAAAAATAGATATTTTGCTGTTCCTTTTTCCTTTTTCATTTATTTGGAGTCTTTGTATTTGTCCCAAGTATGTGACATGTAATGTTTTAACTTTCTAAATCATCAAATATACTAGAGTTTTTTTTCCCATTGGTGTCTTTGCATTTTTCCCAAAAAATATGTGATTGTGCTAGTATTTAATTATTTAACTTTCTAAATTTAGTATGAGACTACCACAGGAAAAGACAAATAACAATCACATGTTGCATTCTTGTGACTTGAATATATCCAATTGAACTACTTTTTCCATTACTTTTCACCTGGCCAAATTAAATCTTTAGCCGCAGATTTAGCTCTTATATAACACGACAATCAATACATCCATCCTTTGAAAATTCTCTTCAATTTGCTCATTTGCCGCTTAATATATAATATTTGATTTGCATCTATAAAAAAGAAAAATAATAAGAAGATACACTACTGTTTTAGTGACCATGTGTAATGTGCATCTATCATCCATCAAATATTTTAAGGTTAACTACAAAATACACTTGAAATTCAATCTTATTACAAAAACTCATTTCAATCTTATTACCAAAAACTCATATATATTTTAAAATTACATAAATTGTTTCGATTTCAAATTACACCTCAAGATGGTGCATATCTGTTAAATAAGTACAAAACCTCAAGGTGTTTTTGTATTTTGAAAGATAATTAATTTTTAAATAATTAAACCAAACCTCAAGGTAGTTTTTGTAATTTAATCCGAGCTGAAAAAGGAAAAATGCAACATGAAATTAGGTCATTTTTACATTTTTGCAACCTAATTATTTCTTTAGTGACCAACAATCTAAGGTTTTTCACTTTGCAACCTCCCTCCGGTCAGGGTTGGAATATATATATATATATATATATATCATTCCGAATCACGTGCAAATTTTTGAAAATATTCCAATTTCAGTTGCTAGTCTTAAGGCAAGACCCGCGAAACTCATGTTGTTGGTTGCCAAAAATATAAATTAATTTAAAAACAAAATTCCCATTTAATCAGAATGGGCCGTGAGAGGGGGTGGATGGGGTCTCTGCCCCCTCTCAAACTTTTTATTTATGTAGTACATATATCTATACATTATATATTTATATACAAAGGTTATTTGTCTCCCTAAATATTTCCAATCTCGCTTGGCACTTCTACAAATATTTTGATTTTGCCCTGTAATGCTACGTTTGTGCATCCGTCCCTGCATTTAATCCAACAATTTTTAAGTGACATCCAAAGCAAAATGGCTTGCTGGCCACTCACATGACTGACCAGTGATGCTCTATATATAAATTTGTCATCATAGGCCAAATTTTTCTTGAATAGAACAAACTTATTTAAAAGATGGAGATGATGAGATTAAGGGCACTTGTATTTGTAGTTTTGGCTGTGGGATGCAGACAGGAAATCAATGCCTCTTTCAAAGACTGCTACACCAAATGTTTTATTTTCTGCATGATTGAGCCTACTCAAACTCTTTGTTCTTGCACCACCCACTGCTTGAAAGACTGCATTTTTTCAAGAAATCCAAAATGATGTTGGTGAAGATGGTTCAGACAACCTAGGCTTCTGCAAACTTGGCTGTGCTTTTTCCATGTGCTCTGGTTTTAGCACTAAAAGAACCCCAGTAAGCCCACCCCCTCTCTCTATCTCTACACACACAGTGATTCTGATATTGTTTGTTTAATTTACCCTGTTTTTTTATTTTGTTTTTATTTAGGGATAATTGCAAAAACTACTTTGAGGTTTAGCCTAATGAAAAAAAAAAAACAGTTATGAGTTATCTTTTAGAACTACAAATACCCCTTGATATTTGTTTCTATTTTACAAATTGCACCACAGGAAGAGGGTATTTGTTAGGTATATAAACCTCTAATTTTGAAAGATAACTTAAGTTTTTTTGTAATTAGCTGAATCTGAAGGATAGTTTTTGTGATCATCCCTTTTGTTTATTTACTTATTTTTTGAAATAGTCATAAAACACTTTGAAGTTTCAGCCTCATCAAAAACTATCTTTTGAAATTATAGATACTCCGTTGATATTTATTTCTATTTTATAAATTACACCCATAATATGGGGTATTTGTTAAGTAAATACAAATCTCAAAGAAAGTGTTTATAATTTTGAAATATGATTGTATTCTTTGTAATTAGGCTAAATCTCAGGGGTTGTTTTTGTAGTTTAGGCTTAATTTTTTTTTTTTTTGGCAGATGGAGATATGTTGATGGCTGCGTGGGATCCTGCTCAATAAGTGCACCAAGAGCTACTCATCATCACCTTAGAGATATTATATGCAAAATGTTTAACTTTAGTTGGAAAAATACTGTCAATTGCTAAACTGCACTAGATTAGTAATCTCCTTTGAAGTTCATGTTTTGAGTCTAAGTTTACTCTTATCAATTTGTGATCTATGACTTTGTATGTCTTTGATGCTTGAAACAATGCATGTAATTTGATGCAAAATACATGGATTCTTTTCTCACACAGATGAAGCACCTTTCTGACAATGATTTATTTGATTATCATTTTTCTTTTGTAGTAAGTTTGGAGTAGTGGTTGGGTTGGAGCTGCAGATTCTAAAAAGCGCTGGAGTGCCTAGTTAGGCGCGAGACTGGGGCCTAGCGCTGGTGGAGTATGGCGAGGATAGACGGGACTACAGGCGTTGTTGAGCCTAATCGGGAAAAAATTCTGCGCGACGCGAGCCTCTTGTCCTAGATAAGACTAATTTGGCGCGCTAGGCGGATTTTTTAGAATAGCCTGCAGTTTGGAAGGGAAAGGATAAATGTCAAAGAACCGAGTAATCTGGCTTATTCACTATAACGTATTTTTGATTATCATTTTCTCTATAACTTACTATCATAAAACAATTTGGATCTTACATTCCAACTTAATTGTCTTATATCCTACTCCTAAAGGGTACAATTGACACATAGGTTAAATAGAAAATATTTATATACTTGGCACTTATCTAAGGCGTAAATTATACAAGATTAAAGATTTAAATATATTTTACAAAAACTACCCTAAAGTTTAGCCTAATCACAAAGCGACCTCTATTATCTTTCAAAATTACAAATGTCCCTCACCATTGTTTTATTTTATAAATTACACCCTCAAGAGGGACGTGTATATTAGATAAATACGCGTTGAGAAAATATCTGAAATTTTTGAAAAAATACTAGAATGTTTTTGTAATTAGCTAAACCTGATGGGTAGTATTTGTAATTATCTCATAAATTAATTAGTAACACAGGATCCAAAGTGAACATGAACTCATGAAGTAACCCGTGAACAAGATGCAGAGTTTACAAATGATAGATTTAGGGATGTGAAAGCACTGACAAAAGTTATATTGGTATTAGGAAAAAGAGTTAAAATTTGAGGTAATAGTGGCCTTTGGCTGGGGTGGTTGGCATTGCACAAGAATAGGCATCAACAAAATGCAGTACAAATAATGTACCATAAATTCAAAACTCTTCCTCAAATTTGTATTTTAGCACCAGATAAAACTCAATTAATAGGATTAATAGGATAAATTAGTAATTCATGTTCCAGATAAAGGGCAAGGGAAGGCTGGTCCTGTGGTTTTCAAAGCCGAGCAGTTACATAAATTTGGCACTCAGCTGTACTAGCGTTGGCAAAACAAATTTTTAAAACTGCTAACTAGTTTAACCTTGTGGATCTTTGGACATGAAAAGTAAAGAGATCCTCAAAAATGGGCATCAAATATATAGAAACATACCCAACAAACTCAGTCGGAAAAACAAATATATCTAAACTCACAGAACCAAAAACACAGATTTCTTCTAAAAAAAAAAAAAAAAAAAACATAGATTTAGTTTATAGTTTCTCTAAGAATGTTCTAAGCAAGTTGTCGAAATCAAAGGTGTCTATACTTTTTCTGCATAAATGCTATAATAGTTCACAAACCAGCTATAACTGAAGGAAACCTGAAAGCTTAACACCATGACTAGGAATCGACTACATACCAAAAACGTTGTTACATAAATGGCACTTCAAAGAAGCCGTGGACTTCATTTAAACTTTCATGTCTCCAGAATAACATGACATAACTCAGAACCCCTCATACATTTCAAAAAAGGAAAAGAAAAAGACAGACAGACAGAGAGAGACTTTTTAAGGTCTACAAATAGATTAACAACAAATGAAAATGACTCATAAAATACATAAAGGGGGCTTGCAGTTATCAGACTCCCGACGCTAATCTCGTTTTACCTTTCTCCTCTTGCAAAAGAGAATGACAAAATGCAGGTACTACACTTTCTCCTCTTGCAAAGAGAATGACAAAATGCAGGTACTAACCACGTTGAGTACGCAATTCCTCATCACGCATTATTTATCCAAAGCCTTTGGAGAATTTTCCAGGGGTTTTCAAGTCATGCCTTTATGCTCCCATGACAGCTGCTTTCGAAAATCTTCAACGAAAGAAGCATCCCTAAACTTCAACGCAATTGTAGAAAGACCATCTTTCCCTTCACTAGCACTATTAACGCATGCAAACGTAATGCCTTTCTTGTCCATATTCGTAAGCTTCATGTCCGGAAAAGACTAGCATTCAAAATTAACCGATAATTTCCTCTAGCCCTCATAATCAGTCTATAAACGCTTCCCAGCCCCTGAAGTAGAAACATTAACCTTGAGTTCTCCCTTCCCCTTTCTTTCCAACTCCATCGATGTACTCAAAAATAACAGAATCGCACTGAAAACAGCTTTCAGTTTTCTTCTCCTGTTTCCACAGAAACCTCCTGCATCGGAGGAATTTACTGCCCTCACTCTTACTCTGAATATTAATACAGAGTGTACCAAAAATTGAAGAGTTTTCATTATTAGAAACACCAAAACCAAAGGTAGGATTAGGATTGTCACTCTTCAAGCCAAACAGGGAATTAGTATTAGACCCTAGAGGAGACCCATCTTTAGGAATCGATCCGAATGAGAATGAGCTACTAGAAAACCCTGTTCCAGTAATTCCAGAGAAAGCATTTTGGCCACTTGATAGTTGTTGAAATGAGCTAAAGGGGGGCAGTGTCTGCATTCTTTTGAGAATTTGCCTCCCCGTTTCTTTTTTCTCATCATTTCCTTGTTTTCTACATCCTTTGTGACATTAGTCTCATTATTGTCATCTTCTGTAGCCTTTTCACATCGGCCCCAGAATTTCCACCTTCTGTCACCTCCTCGACAAGCGACTTGGCTGAGTCATCAGTTCCATCCTTCTGGAGCATTTGGTTGGGCTTTTGACTCATCTACCCCTTTGCTTTCAGATTGCTCAGCATTTTCATCATTGACATCAGTTTTCCCCTCTGCAGTAGATTCACCCTTTGGCTCATCAACCTTATTTTCAGATTTAGTGTCATCAGTTTGCTCAGTTTCTTGACTCTTACCACTAGGTGACCCTACCTCAACCTGCACAGAAGATGAAGCAGGAGTAACCAATCGGATGGCAGCAAATGGATTAGAAGCAGATGGGGCAGCTGGAGCTGATGGTGCTGGCGGGCGACGGACTTTTCAATTCTCTAGTAGCCAAAACCTCATCGCTTTCGCTCTTTTGAAAGTTCCACTTCTAGTTCAGATGACTCTTCGTGTCATCAAGACCAGATTATCACGAGATAGTTGAACTCCAGCAGCTCTCTCTTTTTGGAAGGTTGCAAGCTGTTTTCTGCATCCCCATGGCTGATTAGGTGAAAAACCTAGATAAGGTGTTTCCGTGAGCCCACTGGAAAACAGCAGTCTCTGCATGAAACCACGGCAAAACTCAGCAAAACATAAATGACAGGAGGTACTGGATATGGTGTCCCTGCTCGGAACAAAGCACAGACAAATCACGTGTCAGCTCCGCTACATTTTTAATTTTGTATTATAATTATGTAAAGTACTATAAGTTCAACGACAAAGAAATCCAGAATGACTAGACAACTTCATAATGACAGACAAATGAAAATTGGTCTGTGGTCGACCGGTTTCCGCAACATTTAATTACAATATTAACAAGTAGACTCATTGATTCAGACCACTAAATTGGCATGCATGTTGAAATAATTTGCACGAGTCTCACATGCACATGCATGCTGGATATTAGGCTTATTAGCAGAAAAGTCGAACATGTCGGATATGGATGAAACAGAGAAAAAGAATCATATGGACCGCATTTCTACAAATCTATTAGCTAGAAGTTTTTAGAAGTTAACCAAGTTGAGTTTTGAAATAAAGATTTGAAAATTAAGTCATTTCCATTAAGATCACGACCAGCAGCCACGTCTCTTTGTTTCAGAATGGGTAATCAAATTTCCACGAATAAAGATATACATTACAAGGAAGCTTTTGATAACAACTTTTTGTGCTTTTCTCCATATTATGTAACAAAGATGCATCAGATATAATCACCCGTGAAACCTGCGTGCAGGAAAACAAGTTCTGAGGGAGACTGGGGAAGAATCTTATATCATTAGAATGATTGCAACAGCAAGTACCAGCACATATTTTCAGTTGTTCCATCAAACTAACGAAGCTAAACAGAAATTTTAACTGGTAACTCACGCAAAATGCAACATATATTTGCTAAAGGAAAACCGAAATCCCAGACCCTTTAAACAATTCCAACCAGAAAAGGTGAGAAAAATTTGGAAAATGAAAAGTTAGCTGATGATTTGTGCACTAATGAATTTCCAAAACAAATTTGCACCAAGTTTTTTTTCTCAATTTGACTTTGCTAGACTTGCTTCTAGTTTCCATATCGGGTTAGGTTGGAAGCAATTAGTGGTTAATCGATGGAACCTTAAAGAGATGTAACTCATGTGCCAAGTAGAGTTGTTAGTTTCAGTGTAGTGTACAGTATAGCTTAGTCCTTATCTCGCTCATACCAAGAAAGAGGAATACGCGCTTCTGGGGATAGAGCAGGAAAGGCTATGTACGGGTAAAGGTAATCGACTTATTCGCCTAGTGGCAATCTTCACAGGAACATAGTAGGTCAGGGTACATGTGGTCTAAGACCTATTAGCGTGCGGATATAGCCAAGTAGTTGGGGAGGTTCACATCGACAGGTACAATCTCATTCGGTAAAGCTAATTCTTGTTTAAAATGATATCAACACGAAGAATAGAATTTGAATAGGTTATTATACCATTTTATAAGGCGACATTTTAATAAAAATTGTGAGGAAATTCTGGAAGTGCATATATATACCTATACGACATGAACCAACAACCATATTTATTACCCCTTGCATCAACCTGCTCTATTTCCCATTACTTTGAATATCTGCAACGAGATGTTCAATAATATCGATTCAACTTTAAAGCAACATATGCTTTCCGTTCCAAAGGTTTCTCTCTTTTCTTTTCTTTCCATAATAAAATAAAAAACTATTGGCACATAGATTCTCTCATTTTACACAGAAATTAGGGAAACTGGAATGTAAGTGTAAGTCGGGCGTCTGGCGCTTGACAGATAAATGTAAATCATTAGCCATCATAAATCATTGTGATAAAATGTTCTAATAACAACTCATGGGAGATCATAAATAAACCCTTATCCATTTAGTTGTACACTGAAAAGTATGCTGAAATGTTACATCATCCAAATTCCAGATAATAATGAGCTGCAGCATTAAAGACAAACTACATTTAGAAACCTGCATAGAAAAAGAAAATCAAATACCTAATCCATCTCAAACAACTGTGCAACGATATTCCAAAATAAAATAGACTTCTGGGAATCAAAATCCAAATTCTCTTCAATTGGAAAATTGTTCCATCACTGTTCTCTTTCAAGAACATCAAACCGGAGGTGGGGAGGGAATCACAGGCAAGAAAGTTTAGAAGTTTTTCTTTGTCTTTCAGTTGAATCAGGTTTCACACCAAATTCCGCCAATATATACACTGAATTCTAAAATGACAAAAACCTAACTTTTCGAAATAAAACAACTATCTCAAACCTCAATCGATGTAAAGATTCGTGAATAATTCAGATTAAAGTAGCACATTTAGCAAGCGATACGCTATAAAAAAGCATAAAATTAAAAAAAAATATATATACACTACAATCGCACATATAGATAAACAGACAAAGATATAGATACCTACCTCAGAGAATTTCAAGGATTTGGTTTCGTTTAACTTTGAAGCATAAACTCTTCTGATTTGAATTTTGTTCGGATCTGCTAAAACCCCTAGCCCTGCAAGAGTGGAGAGAGAGAGAGAGAGAGAGAGAGAGAGAGAATGAAAACAATGGACGAGCGAGCACCAGCTTTTATATATATACATATTCTCTCCTTTCTTATTTCGCTTCTTTATCGGGTTTTTATTTATTTCCTCTTTTCATCATAAATAAATAAATAAAAATTTATTATTTACATTTTTTTAATAAGTTGGCGGTATTGGTTGGGCTGATGAAAAAAATAAATTTAAAATTGAAAGATATCAGTTTCAACCTGCGAAAAATCCCTTAGTCCCTTAGAAAAAATGAACGATATCACGTAATTTAAAAATTCGTATTTTTATTATTTCGCTTTTGTGCATAATTTTCTAATTTTATTTTCAAGATTACTTTTCAGTTTTTATATTTGCAATGAGATTGAAGTTTTGTTTGGTTTTGTGTGAAAATAAAGATTATGTTAAATTGAATGGTTTAAGATTTAAAATATGTAATTTTAAAAATAATTGACATTTTTTTATGTCTGTTGGTTGTGCTGAAAATAGACATGTATTTGGTTTTATATTGAAATTATTTTTGAATTACTATATTATTTATGTTTGCCAGAGAGGAACTCATGTTGAAATTTTTTTTAAGAATATGTTGAAATATTTTTAACATAAAAATATTTATATGTACAATGATAAAATTATGTGGTTGGTCAGTATTCCATGATGTACGTGTTGATTTTACAATATCTCAAAGTATCGTTAAGCGTTAATAGACATTAATAATTATCTCACTCACTGTTTAGTTTCATCGTATTTTACAGGCAAAGCGAAAAACCACATGATGATGATGAAATTTCATTTCTTTTCTCTTTTATCTCCTTCGCATGAAAGTTGCGTCGGGAAGGGCATCTAGCGTAAATGTCACTTTCTTTTTTTGTTTGAATTTATAGTGTTAACTAATTTTACAATTAATTATTATAAACTTCACACTATCGATGATCGCTTACATAGTAGGATAAAGTGCAGTTGTTGTTGATAAGAATTATGTGGGCCACGCATTTTAAATTATGTGTATTGAAAATGATAGTGTTTGTTCTAAAATATTTTAAAGAAATATTTTGGGGAAATGGGCAAACCAGATTCATTTCGCAATTTCCATACGTGAAAAAAATACGTCAAACATTAAATAAAAAGAATTTCTCGACGTATAATTTGATGAATCGAGCCATAGTAATCTAACAACAGTATGCTTTGACAACGAGGACTATGGTAATCAATAAACCATACAATTTTCGAATCATTAACATAGTTGCTACTATGTATCTACAATTCACAACAGCACAAAAAAACTTTTCAAAGGAAAAATTGACATCAAAAAAATTATAATAAAACAACTATGCCGCAACTAAACTACATAAACGAAACTCTGGAAAGTCTACAGTATGTGTACCCCTCGACAAAAAAATTCATCGCGCTTATCACCCAACTTGCAGAAAGACACCGGTCCCCTGATCATCTCTTTAAGGTAACTTCTAGCATAGCTGGAACAAGAAAACTTAAGTTGTCTAAGAGACGAGGAAATGGAAGAAAAATATTTCTCATGGAGAAAACGAGCATCCATGTATTAGCAAAGAAATCCAGAACCAAGTTTCTTGTGTTTAAAAGCCTGTGAAAATTTGCTTTGATACTCTCTCGAAAGGGTTAATTACGAAAACTACCCCCGAGATTTAGCCTAATTACAAAAAAATGAGTCACCTTTTAAAATTACTAATACCCCAAGATATTTATTTTTATCTTACAAATTGCATCCTCAAGAGGGGATATTTGTTAGATAAATATAAACCTCAAGCGGTATATGTAATTTTGAAAGATAACTGGAGTTTTTTATAATTAGGCTAAACCTTGGGTAGTTTTTGTTTATCCCACAGAATATTCAAAGAAGTACATTTTTGCTTGGAACAAGTTAGAAGAACCAAAAAGTATCATAATTTAAAAATGATAAATCTTTGTTAAGAAAAAGATTCTTAGCGCATGTTATAGGCTCAAGCAGATAAATTTACAAATCACTTAGTTGACTATGGCTTTCAATTTCGAAATATATGGGAGTAAAGATTTGACAGAAAATTAGAAACAAAAATACGTTGCAGACAAACCTTCAGTTCTTACCATGAGAGAAATAGTTGACAGCTGGAACCGACTGTCTTGAGTGACTCAGTGATGTGGTGTAAGCACTGCCAACCCAGTAAGAGGGGGAGGAAAAAAATTAGGCTCAATGATGCATAATGACCAAGCATAGTATGAAAATTCATGATAAACAAGAGTTAATCAATATCATATGAATTTGATAAGATCATCATCCTAGAGCATCATGACATTCTATAAATTTTTCTGTGTTGAAACAAATCAAGAAAGACTTTACAATGAAATGAAGTTCCTGAAATTCTATTATATTATCCCAACAAAAGTATGTGCCGAACTTGCCTAGAAATTTAGTAATTCTGAATGCAAATTGATTTCAACTGAATCCTAAGTTTTAGTGGATATTAGATGAAAAGGTGCAGTAAAAGCATATGGATGAGCACAAAATAAACTAAAACAGTATCACAGCTACGAAAATTGGGAGTCAACAAACAACTAAAGGAAAATATATTAATCACCAGCAACAAAACTAGGAATTTCACACCGGCCCAACCAATTTGCTTTTAGGCTGACGGTTTTCCTTCATTATTCGTACCCCACTCTTCCTCAGCCTCGTTGCCATTAACGAGCACGGCACCATCCGTAGATTCAGCATCCACCACAACAGCCTCTTCTTGACTCTCATCATGTCCCTCTACTTGTGTCCTCGTCAGGACCCTCTTGCACTTCTCCATTCGGCTCTGCATCCTAAACAAAGAAACAACAGTACTTAGTGCCAACAAAAATTGCATAAGATATAAAGTTAAGATCTTGGAATATTACATCAAGGAATACGAACACAGATACTACAAAATCTAATACATGATTCAACTCTGGCATTTTTTCAACTTTTCACATCTGGTGAAACGCAGATTGACAGATGTATATGCTAAAAGTTTCTCCAAAAACTTGAGCAGATATCAGAGACCCAAGTTCCAATAAAAGGATCCTCTTTTATGTTGTTCCATAAATAAAAATGGAAGTTCCAGCAAAACAGAAATAAATTCACATCTACCTCATAATCCAAGCCTCCATTTTCCAGAGGTTCATCTTCTTCTTCCAATTGCATGTTTCTAAAAGTTTCTACAAGACTTGCGGTTGATCTATCAGCGTGTTGCACGTATTCAGCTGCAGGAGGATAGTTACCCCTTCAATGCAAATGGAAAACATGTTATTGTTGACTCCTTACATGACTCACTTCAATTATTTCATGTTAAGACATGTCTTCTTAAAAGGCAAAGGAAAGAAGAGATCTCTAAGAGAAGAGAAAGTAAAGATAAATCACACTTCCACCTTGAATTAAATTTACATGTTTTACATATTCCAACATCAGAAAGGGAATAATCATGTGTATACATTCATATTTGTTATTTAATTCCAGATCAGTAAGAGTAAATTAAAGCTGAAATACCTTGTCTCAGCAGCTTTAGCTTCAACAGCAAGTGCAACTTGCCACTCCTCAAACAAATTTGGATATTCTTCTGGATCAGCAAGAGATTCTGCAGCTTTCTGATTAATCTGCAAATTGCATTCAAATCGAATCAAACAACAATAAAAAAACTCAATAACCTCCAGATATATTCAAATTTAGTTCCTCCAGGTTACACTGAGAGAATACGTACCTGTCAGTTATCATATTCTGGAAAAACTACAAGATGGATAATAAAATGAGTAATAACTAACCTTATTGAGGTCCTTTCTCCAAAGACCAACAATTTCTGACACCTTACTTGGAAGGTACGACCGAGCCATCAATGCAGCTTCAGGTATCCGATTGCTGCAAAGAACTCGTGTTTTATTAGGGTCACAAAATGGTGAAGCAACCAGATAAAGTAACAAAAAAGCTTTACCTGTCAACCAACAGCTGTAGGCAGTCTTCCAATTTACCCAACATAAATAGACAAAGAAAAGCAACATTGTTTTTCCCATTCTCTTTGGAAAGAGATGCAAGTTCAGCAATTCCTTCAGCATCGCCTAAAGAAGAATAGAGTAGCAACAAACCACTCAGGTCATTTGCTTGCTTCAAACACTCCTCTGCCATCTCCAACTGAAATGCGAAACAGCAGCATAAATTTTACAAATGATACCAGAAGTGGATTAAAAAAATGCATGAAACTAATCAAAAATGACAAACAATAAAGAAAGAGAGAGCATTGAAAAAGCCATATGGGCAGCGAAGAGATTTAGGAAATTCATTCAACATGCTCAAAGAGGTTGTTTGATAGAGAAAGGGGCAGTATATCAACGTGTGTAAAAACAATAATTTCACCATTTAAAAATAAACTCAGAATCTCATAAGTAAATTCTAATATATTCTCAGCTCAGAGCCTATGATCAAGAAAATACCATTCCAGTAGACATAGCTAATTCACCCAATTGCTTCCATTTAGACTCACTCTGTGCTGCTGTTGCAATTTCCTGTAGAGAATAACAGAAAGTGCACTTGTAAAACTACATACTTATCCAGAGAACAAAATTTCTGTACATAATATGAGAAAGAACCATCTAAAGAACATCCTGTAAACAAATTGGAAGTGCTTCAGCCGAATAATTATATACTACCATACAACCAAACAAGTGGACAATGTTCACCTTCGCAATTTCTAGCTTGCCTAGATGTATGGCTAACTCAAATCTGTAGTCGGGATCTGTAGCAACTTCAAGTGCATCTTCTATCATTCCTCGTGATTCCAAGAAACGGGCCACACTGTTGATTTATATCCCAAAATCAAGATAAATAAATGGTTCTAAGAATTAACAACCCAGAATCAGACAAGAGAATATGCAAAATGATGAAGGGACAGCATCAATCATCAACTACACCTTATCCCACTAAAGTCGGTGGTGTGTTAATTAACACTACAACCACAAAAAGAAAGTGGCAAAGTTTTTGCCGGATGCAAGATGAAATTCCCAAACCATCATCATCATAGGTTTTTCCATGCAAAATGAACAGCATGAGTTGAAATAGTTGCTCAGTCATGTTGATCAAAAAAATTATTCCCTAAAAAGATATATTTTGCAGCATTAGTTGACTCATTAGAAACCATGAAACATTGTTGTTACAAATAAAGAGTTCCTTGTTTAGGAGTCTTAGTCTTAGTCTTCTCCTTCATGAATTAACAGTCAGCGCAAGAAAAAGCATATCAAAATAAGATCTATATCAGCTAATACAATGATTAAATAAGGATGATAATGGACTCTTTAGATTAGCTTAATCAAATCAGGCCAATCCATGCCTGTAACTGCATGTAGAAATTGATTTCTTTAAATATGAAATTATTATGGAATATCATGTATAGATTGCAGTGAAAAATAAGTATAGTCAACTGCAAGGTTAAAGATGCTAAAGACCTGTTATGATGCTCCTTTGGAATTGATGGTAAGACCTCATTTGCCCTTTCCAGATCACCGCATTACAAGAGTCTTGTACTCAATCAAGCCGAGCAGCAAAGTATATCCCATAACACTGCCAAAAAGGATCCAAAGACACAAATGAACAGTTGCAGAACCAGGCAAGGACCACTTCCCTCACATGAAGGGCAAGGAGAGTCAAGTTAACAGGTATTTAATTTACTAATTAAAGATTATGGCAAATCTCCACACAATAAACAAATGATAATGGAAACAGCTGTTGCTTCAAAACCCTTGTGTAAATGACTCACTTAAACTCTTTGTCAACGAGATAAACACGACTCTGATTAGCAAGATATCCAAGCAGGTACATAGGTCGGTCTAAATGAAACATTGTTGTCACCTAAAAAAACACATAACAATATCAAAATCAAATAGATTTTACATAAAGATATGTTTTTTCTCACATTCTGCAAGTAATATAACTAAGGAACAGTAAACCATACCTCACCACCAACGCAATAATTAAGTCTCCAAGAAGAGTTATTGTAAATGAAACAATCCCCAACCCAAATTCCAGTCCGTACTCGTTCATTAATTTCATAAAGAAGCTCAAAAGCATCTTCCACACCTTGTTCATCTACTGATCTCCCACTATCCAGATGAGCAGAAACTACATTGCGCTGCAATATGTAAAGGCAAATCCAGTTATCAAAAACATCACTAAAAGGAGCCTCCATACAAATTCACAAGAAAATCAAGATGATAGTATGCTTACATTAAACTTAAGTATGTAGAATGACGTATCACTGGCAATGGCAACCAAATCACCACTATCAGCCCAATAAAGATTCTGGAATATATTGTCAAGAAACAGATAAATTAAGGATCATGACCTATATGATCCACAATAGTAATGTATAATAAATATCTTGAGCAGTAACTTCTTACCTTCACAGTGACATCAATTCGTCGTATCAACCTGCATTCCGCCCAATCATAAAAACAAATAAAATCATTTGAGCACATGGCCAATAAAGTGCCACCATAGATATGCTCAGCAGAAAATGTTGGACGAATACTTTTCTTTTCCTGAAAGAAAACACCATTCTAACTGTTACCGTACGCAGATGAAGCAAAAAATTTATGGACTATTAAGGTTCCGATGATGGTGCACATGCACATCATTCTTGTATAATACGAAATCATGAAAAGCTAAATAACTCATGACAGACCCACAACATTATTCCATAAGGGAGGGGAAAATCGCATAAGAAATATCAAAATTCTGCACCACACAGATGTTCAATGCAGCAGAAAACAAGTTGGGGTTCTAAAACTTGGAAAAGAGCATAAAGAAGCCAAAGGAACAAAAATCCAAGAATATATTCCAGTGTAAATTAAATCTAACAAGAACTAGGAACAAGTACAAGAAAAAATAAGAGGTGAAAAACCAACCATGAAATTTTTACTGAAGATTTTAATCTTTGATGTACTTTCCCTAACAGCATATTCTCCTTCCGTTGACCAAACAAATTCCAATGCTGAGCCAAATGATCTGTTTCTCCATGCCAAAGCTGTGTATATGATGTACTCACCATCTCCACACACAACAACAAACCTACCATTAGGGTTGTGCTTTAAGCTCTGTAAAAAAATGTAAATAAAGTAGCAAAAAATTAGAAGAGTTGACTTGAAAGTAATCCTTCAAGAAAGAACCAAGAAAGTGATCAAAGAAATATATATTTCCCAATTTTTACTTTTCATCTAAAATCTTTCAAAGATCCTCGACACACATTAGTCGAAAAAGATAGGAGAACAATTAATCAAAAAGGGAGGCGAAAAGGAAGAATAACATCACTAGTCCTCCTTGTGTTCTCTTACACATATTCAATTAGCAATTAGCATAAGTCAAAAAACATGACGAGCTCCCATGATTGAAAAATTTAAATAGAAACAAGAATGCATGTTGGATGGAGAACGTGAATACATTCATTCGTAACGCCTCTTTCAAATACATAACATGTTAAAAGCTAGACTATTCAAGAATATATATATATATATATAATATATGATTTATCACGTAAGACATGCAAAAGGAACAGAGTTCACGTTTTTAAAATAACATTCAGAATATTTCAGCAAAAACATAGTCAAAGAAACCGGATAAACATTTCCAGCTCGGAAGCATCTCAGGTAGCTTGAATTACTCCAAAAAATCTATCAAACTATAACAAAACCTTCTGGTACGTCACAGAGGCAGCTAAGCTAGAAGGTTCCAAAACACCAAACCAAAATCACTCAGATGATATCCTTGCAACTTTCGCAGTTAATAATAAATGCATAAACAATGGACAACATCTGTAATGCTGTTTGATAATCACATAAAATAATGTTGATAAGGAAATTAACTTGAAAACTTTTCAAATAAGAACTCTAAAATGGTCCAGGTACTCCATGTATGCAAACAATAAGTTAGACATAAATTCACTACTACTTGAGGTAGCTATCGCGGTTATAAAATCCATGCATATTATGACATAGAGTCAAAAAGATTTCCATGTTTGACTATCAACTATATCAACTAAGAACACAAAGCTCCAAAACTGAATATTCACATTCTTTACCAATACACATAGAATAAACAACATTTACGCATAGATAACCTAATGAAATATCCAATGATAAATGAAGTAAAGAAAAGAAAGTGGACAAATAAGTAAGAATGTTCTTGCAATGATGTTAGGTTTAGATATATGTGAACTTTTGCTTGAATTAGAACTAGACGGGGACAGAGACGAATTCACCATATGATTCAAGTATATAAAGGAAAAATAACCTGTGGGTAAAGGTCACAGGTTCCCAGTTCCTTAACAGCCAAAGGCAATCTTTCTCCATCAGCAACCTGAGGGAAAATGTAAAGCAGTTTCCGTGAAGCAATTTTCTCAGCAAGGATTTATAAAGTCCAAGTGTTCATACCTCATAATCTGCTCCAACGCTCTTAATGTTGACAGTCTGAATTTCATTATGCTTAGCCCAAATGATTTTCCCACTGTTGTCCATACTAGCAACAGGTACCTCTCGACCAAGCTTTACCATGATCGTTCCTTCATCATAACCAATTACAACCCTGCACATTGTATCCATCAAATTAAGCTGCAGTCCCAACTCCAAAATAAAAGAGGCACGCATATAGGAAGACTGAATGTCTAGCAAGTTTCTCTATCATTTACCCAATTTGTTATCTCATCAGGTAAGAAACCTGAATTAAAGCCTATAACCAGCTTCTTGGACACCGATATAGACATTTTAATGAAAAATTCACCCATGGCTAATTTGCTCAGATATAAGTATAAAATTCACATCCCAATATCTGAGCAAGATGAAACTTAGGACTTTCAGGCACCTACAATTTTAAGCTCTCGTGAGCACCAACTGCAGCATTAATATCCAACTTCATGAGTGATAGAATCCCACAACCAGCACATGAAAAATCAACTGCAGATAAACTTACCGCCTAGAACCTTTCATGTAACCAACTGCCCAAACTCTTTCAAGACCATAATTTAATGTGTTCTCAAGTCTGCAAGATGAAAGAACTTGTGAGATAATGATTGGACAACCATATAAAACTAAATTCTTATGTAAGGAAGATGAAAAAACAAATTAATTACAGATAAAGCTATAGATAAATGCACACGCATGAAATGTATATAAACATAATGGTGTTCATTTGGTAGGAACTAGGCGGTTTACAAATAGTCATGATATATTAAGGATGTGCTTCATTTGTGAGTTCCTCAATCTCAAATCTCAATATTGGGTATCTGTGAGAAAAATGACCTAAGTGAAGGTTAATGAAATGTGTATAAAAAAATTAACAATAATTTCAGCAGGAACATATCTGATTTTTAGGCACAAAAATTATGAAAATTCCAGGAAATTCACACTCGACAGGTCAATTCTCGCTGAAAAACAACCTAGATGAAGCAAAAGATGATTCCCAATAGTTCAAAATTGTTGAGACTCATTTCAGAAGAATTTGAAATTTATATATAAATAAAAGGAATTACATAGTATATGTTGTAATAAATGTTAAGTTTGATACTTAAGCAACAGGAGATGAGTTAGTTCGAGAGTATAATCCAAGTACTAGGCCATCTTTTAGCACATAACTTACCTGTAAGTGGTAGAATGCCATATCCGGACTGTACCATCCTCAGAACCTGTAATTATAATGGGAAGTTCAGGATGGAAACAAACAGCAGAAACATTGTGCGTGTGGCCTTCTAGTGTCTGGACGCAGCTCTTTGTCTGATAATCCCAAACCTGTTTTACAAATCCTCTACGTAATTTTAGATTTAGTTCAAGGAAACTCATAACACCAGAAGTAGAAAGGCAAATGAGGGACAACCTTAGCAGTGTGATCATCAGAACCAGTAATTAAATAGGGTTTGTCACCACCAGTAAAATAATCAACACAATTGACTCCTTTCAGGTGCGCATCTAGGGTAAAATTTGGGTCAGGGGAACCAAGATTCCAAATCTACAAAAAGAAACATTATGAACTCATAAATGTCAGGTCAAGTTGATTAAAAATCTTGTAAAATTTGAGTAATGAACAATTTCGCTCATACCTTAATAGTGCGATCAAGTGATGCACTGGCAAAAGTATTGGTGTCTTTAGGATTAAATGTCACTTGCATCACGTAATGGGAGTGACCCTCGAATATTTGAGTGCATGCCCATCCCTTTTCCCAGTCCCAGAGCTTTATAAGCATGTCATCAGAGGATGACAACACATATGGAAGAGTCGGATGAACAGCCACACACCTAATATAATCTGTATGGGCCTCAAATACTTTGACCTTATCCATCGTATTGTAATTGTACACACGAATAAACATGTCATCAGCACCAGCAACCACCCACTGCTTTCGTGCTATAAATTTTGCAGACCTAACTGCAATATACATGGTATGTATTAGCACTAAACTGATCCTCACCATGATGAAAAGGTTCTATTAAAGTATATATTTACCACCTCAAGAACTACAAATAAATCAAATCACCAACCTGGTAGTTCTGTAACCTCAAAAGATTTAACCATTGTCTGCAGAAAAAAGAATCCAGCTTTAGAATGTAATTTAGGGTTAAAATAATCAACCACGGAAAGGGTTATTTGACGAACTAGCTCAAAAAACGCAGAGAAACTGTTCAAATCGATAAAAATTGAATGCACACATTTGTCATCATAATAAAAAGGATGCAAACAATGTTCAAGTGAATGTTGGTCCACAGAAACTTGCCTCTAAAAAGTGCAAACTAGTAGATACTGTAAGACAGCATTTTAAAAAAGAGGGGATATTCCCATAAGAAAGGAAAAAGGAAATGGGGGTTCAAACCCATCAACTCTCACTCTTTGTTTTGGTTTTTTTCTTCCTTAATCAGAACAGAAAAGGCGAATCCAGGGCAATTGTAGGATGTAAATCCATCTTAATGATTCACACACTCGCACTAACAATCAAGGAGACGAAAAGGAATGAGACATGAAAAATACCTAATCACAAGAATTATTGGATTAAGTAATATCATTTTAGCATAACTTTCTTTTACCTGTTACTATGTTCCACGAAGTGCGAGGCATTAAGGAGCTTATAAGACTTTCCCCAAAATGTACTCATCACTAAGAAATCTTAATGCAGAAGAGGAACAAACTCGTATCTTTAAAGTTCAAAAAGAGAAAGTATATTTGCAAAAAGTCAAATTAATAGACTTCTCTCTACAAGATGATAATAATGTCTATGACTCTACGTCCTCATCGAAATATTGAACATAAGAACTCCATTCCATCAAAATTGTTGTATTTCATTTTATAGGAAAATAGTTGTATTTTCATCACTGGACGCAATGAGATTCACACGATATGGCTAGTTCTTCTAACCTTTCGTCAATAAAAAGATAAAAGTTAATAGTTACGCGGACATCCTAAAAATACCCATGTGATCAATTTAAAAATCTTCCATGCTGAGAGAAAATAATCATGTCAGCTGCATTAAGCATACCTGGGTCTGATAATTCCAAATGCCAACAGTCCCTGAATACAAACTTGCCAATATCCTGTGGAAGTACCACACATTAAGGAATCAACATGATTTCTAGAAATATTCTCAAGAAAAAGACATTTAAAGATGTAATTATTCTCCCATATATCAGCAGGTCAGGCAAACAGGTCATCCAAGATATATATAAACAACCAACCGAGAACTGGAAGCAGAACGTAGTAAACTGAAAAACGGATCAAACCCTAAAGGATAAAATTGGATTTTTACTTCAGCTCAAACAGCTTGGAACTAGGTTTTGACCACTTGAAAATATATATGACCAAAACTATGTCAAATGTTGGTAAAATATCTAAAAATGATAGCACAAAGAAACAACAAGAACAAACATAGTGTTCGTTCTTCTGCTATAACTTAAAATTTAACCAGGAGTCAATTTCATAAATGCTAACATAAAATGTCAAATGCCACTACTATCGAGTGATGGGAAGAAAAAGGGCATACTAATCGATTGTATCCGAACATACCATGGCTCTGTTGGATGCAGATCCACAGATTTTACTCTTTCTGATCTCTGCGCAAGTTTCCTCTGATGCAATACATCGAAAATTCAGCATCCAGCAATCACTCACACTCACAAACACACACACACGAAACGGAATTGTCAATTCAAATGATTTCAGTACCTTGATTTCTAATCTGAGCGGCTGCAGCACAACAGCAGAAGAATTCAATACCAACAAATAGAACAATCAAAAGAATTGAGTTAGCAAACAATAATAGCAACCCCCAGATCTCAAGTACCCCTAACCAATCAAAACAAAATCCAAATCGATCAGTGAAATCCAAAGTAATCAAAATGTCGAATATCCCCCAACATTAAAAACAAAACAAATCTCAAATTAACCAAACTCCACAGAAACAGCAGATCTGACACCCAATCGCAAACCTAAAATCACATTAGCAGAAACATAAAAACAGAACGACTCACCATTTTTCACAGTAAGTTCAACAATTGGGAAACCCTAAAGATCCGACTCTATAATCGACGAGTGAATGAATGAAGAAACACGCACTTGAATGCTGAGATCAAGAGAGAGAAAGTCGCGTATTAATATGTACTCTTGAGAGAGAGAGAGAGAGAGATATAACGCAAGATAAAAAATTCAATCGAATAGATGAAGGTAATTTCTCCTCTCTTTTTAATTTTACCATTTATTTTTTTTTATTTTATGTTATTTTGTTATTAGTTAATATAGCCATATAGGATATTATGAATGATGCTTTGGATTGAAGAAATTTGATACATTAAATAAAAATGTAATGCAATTTGAATTTCACCGTTGAAAAGAATAATTAATTAGGATGAACAGTTTTGATTTGCATTTGGCATTTTGAGAAAATATGTCACAATATTTGTATGACTGCGTTTAATTTGTAAATATTGATAATAAGTATTTATAAAATATACAAAAAATATATACAAAATTTTGTTAATATTCATCAAAAATTGAAAAATTTGGTTAATTTTGAAATATTCTTACTTGTTTCTACAACACCTATATGTCGGAATAGATTATTTGAAAGCTGATAATGTTAAAGTTAAAAAATATAATAATAATTTTTGTAAAAGTAATATTTAAACAAAGATGAAAAATCTTTCAAAAGAAAAAAACAAGATGAAAAATATACATCCATGATCCAAGTCCAGAAAATTAAGGCCCATGACTTTGGGCCACTTTGATTTGGGTTGTCCGAAATTTGGGTATCAAAACATCTAACTTCTTGACAAGGCCTACGTATCCTCAACCGGGCCTCAAGCCCGTTTAACAATATCCTTTTAAACATTGTGTGGTCTATTGCCACTTTTCATAAAAATTAATTAATAATGGAAAAAATGGAGGAAAGGTGTATATTAATTCCCCCTCTAACTCTATTTAAACATATGATATAAAAAAAATACCAACTAACATGATTTAAATTTCTGGGAATTTTTTGGTCCAGAAAAAAATTGGGAATTTTATCTAGTTATGACTTATCCACATAATTATTTAATGCATTGTTATGGCCGACGAAGAACAATTAATTAGCACAAATTAGAATAATTAATGTAGTCACTTAATTATGACTCAATGAAAAATAGTAAATAAAGTCCAGCTTCTTTATGATGCAATATTTGCGTCTAGTTTAAGCAGGACCTAAATTAAAGAAAGAATAATTGCCCTAATCTTAAGCAATGGCAATTAACAATTAGAAAACACTCATTAAATTTTATTAGATCAATTGGCCCGACTCGATCAATTGAACTGTTGATCGATGGCAAAACTGATTTGACCAGAAATTAATATTTTTCTGGTGCGAGAAAATAGGTGGACAATATGACTTTTTTTTTTAATAAGTTGGAAGTATTGGTTGGAGAGGATGAGATAAATTTGAAAGAAAATCAATAATACATGGTTCGAACCTGGTTAATAATCTTATAAAATGTGAGTGATATCACTGAAATTTCTACAAACTCGTGGTAGGACAATTGGACATTTGTGATCCCCTACTTGTTAATATATGAAGGATGAATTCCTTTCTTGTACTTGCACAGATATTATTCTATCCTCAAGTTAATTATCACTTTTAGTTTTTCTTAAAGTGGTCATGAGCAGTGATTAGGGGCCAAGGGGGCACTGGGCCCCTGAAATTTTTAAAAATAATAAGGATATTTTGGTACTTTCAAATTTTAACTTTAAAATAAATATAAAAATAAAAATTAGAAAAAAAAAAAAGTTTAAATTCCTTCATTCTTATTTCCTTTGTTAATCTAGAAAAATTGAGTCTTGGTAATTTTTTTGTTCTCAAAATTTTGAACATTTTCTTCTACTTCACCGAAACTTGAACTCGAATGTTTGCATTATTCTTAAATGCCTTATTTGTCTTTTTGGGGATAATTTATGGGTTATTATCAAATTTTCTTAAAAATTCAATATTGGAGATGAGTTATTGAATGATCGTTTTGTAACACACATTGAAGAAAAAAATTTTGAAATATTAACAATGAAGCTATTCCATAATAACTATTTCAAAAATATAAAAACGAGAATAGATTTATGATATATTGATGTGATTTTATTTATTATTTTTTTAATATTAAGATGTATGAATTAATACAATGACTTTGTCAAAATTGGTATTTATTTATAGTTTTATTTTAGATTTGATGTTTTGTTCTTCATTTTTATTTAATGTTAGTTAGGTCCATTGTTCTAAAAGCGCGACATCCGTCTAGTGCCGCGGAAACGGGGCGGGGTTAGGCATGGTCTAATTGGAAAAAATGCAGGTGGACAAATGACACTATAATGGGGATTTCGGGGCAGACATATTATTTATCCTCAATAGTTAATTAAACAAAATTTTCTTAAAGTGGTCATGAGAAATCTGAGAATCACAAGTATGTCATAAATAAAGCTGAAAATTGTATTTCTTGAAAAATATTACTGGTATAAAGTATTTTCATTTGCCAGGAGGAAAGATAATACTTGAAATTAGCATTGAAGTGGGCATTCCTATAATTCTTAATTATATAGTATTATGCAATCAACTGCTCATAGACATAAATAAAGCCTGCATTCCCCATCTTAGTAGATGGGGAAAAAAAACGCCGATCGATCCGATAAAAAAACCGAGTCAACTTGGAATTTCGTGAGGTCGAAAAGGGACCGGGCCCATTGGCCCAAAAAAATGGGTGGGTCGGGCGGTCCTGTCACTTTATGTGTATGGTAATGGGTTGGGATGACATTTGGGCCTCAAAATAGTGTCCGACGAATTTCGACTCAGTCCGATCCAATTTTCATTTGACCCCTTGGGCTATAGCAGAGTAAAACCCAGTATAGCTCATTTGACAAGTCTAGCCCATTTGACAGTTCTACGTGTTAGTATGAGAGAAGAAAAAAATTGAAAGAAAGTATCACGGATAAAATGCAAAAGAATTATCTCATTCAATTGATGACACTGCATAGTTAGTTAGAAAGAATAAAGGATTGCACTTTGTGTCATACAATGTGTTACAATGGGAAAACCTTCACTATGACTATTATAAAATAGAATAGAAATATACAATAAACATAATCTAACTATTATAGATTCTGAACTGAAATGGAAACTACAGAATACAGAAAACAACAACTTCTGGAATCTGATATGGAAAGTCGAGTCGAGATGGAACTATTTCCGCATAAACAAATATGCCCCTGCTTGTGCTCACAGAATGACGTGATGTCCCCAAAAATAAAACGGCATTACGTCTTTTGTACAGTAACACCACTAATATAAAAGCACTCTTCGAACTCGAAGCGATGAGCAGGAGTTGGTGGACTCAAATGCGAAAATGAGGTATGACACGAGATGTTACGATACTTGTGTCAACACTGAGAATATGCAATAAAATATGATTTTTCCGTATAATTTAAATAAAAAATCATATATATGGGCCGCCCGCTCCACTAAAGGTAAGGAGGTGGCCTGGTTGGGAGTTTAGTGGCCTGCCCAAAGCGGGCTAAATGGGTTGATTGTTGCGGGCTGCGGGCTGCGCGGGACCAAATGGCGGGCTGACGGGCTAGCTGCCCAAAAAACAAATGTATAAATTAATACTTTAAAAATTAATGACCTTTTTAAAATAATTGTTTCTTTTTACGATATTTAAAAATAGGGCATGTTAACAATTTCGACTAATGAATAAACTTTTGCACTCCAGTGTCATCTCCTTGCTGTACTTCTGGCATGTAACTTTCTGTATTTTTTTTTTTTGGAATGTAACTTTCTGATTTAAAATTATAAGGTTTTCTTTTTTTTTTATTTATTTATAACTTTTGCACTCCAATGTCATCTCCTTGCTGTAAACCTTCTGCACGGTTGTGTAACTTTCCCAGTTTTTTTCTTAATTGGAATCGAACCCAACGGATGCTTTCTTCCCACCAAATTTCAAATTATAAGGTTTTCTTTGATGAGTGATACGAACCCCTGACCCCAAAACAATTAAAACATTTGAACCCCGACACCCCACACTTGTTCTTAATAACCAACTTATTTATCTGCAAAGATATTAGATATCTCTTTTTAATAATGTCAAGTGTTACATAATTTGCTTCTTCAGCTATATAGAATGACTTTTTGATCCCAGTAGATTTTGAGGTGAGAATTCACCTTTCTCATGGGCACCATTTGTGATAAAGTCATCTTTTTTTTCTTTTGAATATCAGTTTTTGGGTTTGAAAATGCCCAGATTTTAAATAGGAAGATGACATAAATACCAACCTATTTTTGACCGTTGCACTGCAAAATACTAAGATTTTACCAAAACTACTAACAATATGTTGCTGCATTCTAATTACCAACAAATACGTTCAAACCCAACACATTACCAAACAATATCTGCATATAAAAACAACTACCAAAAATCAAAAACAGAACCAACTAAGATCCGAAACGCAGCATCATAACAAGTGCGCAAACACTTTTCGAAAGGAAAAGAACAAGGAAAAGACATATTTTTCGAACACAAAGGAAGAAGCAACGGATACATCGTGGGGAGATGGGGGTACAATTGTTCCCCCAATTTAGAAAAAAATCAATAATACTCTTTAGTAAAAATTAATAATAAATATTTGTATCCCTATTTTTACAGAAATAATTAGAAAACAATAAATATTCTTAATATAAATTCAAAAATTAAAAATTTACTTAACGACATGAATAAATAAAATACATGGCAAAATTTGCAAAAAAAAAAAAACATTAAATCTAATAAAATCAATAATGTTACCAAAACTATGTATTGTTGCTCCTATTTTCTTATTTATACCTAATTAGTTCTTTTATATATGTGTATTAATTTTTCATGTATTGTTACACAATCGGATTTTGCAAAAATATAAACAATATTTTGTTGCACGACTTTAAATATTAAATAGTGTTTATGTGGTTTTATTTAAAATATTTATCGTACCCCCATTTTCGAAATTCTGGATCCACCAGGGAAGAAGAATCGGACTACACATCAAGAAAAGAGAAAAAAAATATGCAGGAACAAAAAACAACAAATAGAAGAGAAAGCGGACATCACTGTTTCATATTTGTTTTTCAACTATGTTTCTTTCATGTTTCAAAAAGAACAATAAAGAAACAAATTAAAAACAACAAACAAAACAACAAAAACAAAAATAAACAATACTTCTTATACGAAAAATTTGAAAAATAATAAAAACAACAGATCAACAACATAGAAATACAAATGAAACAACACGAAAAACGAAAAAAAAATCCATAGAAACAATAAATAACAAAATAAATCTAATAATATAAAGGAAAAACACCATACATCAACAACATCAACATCTCTAAATCCAATAGCTTTCTTTTTGGATGATTTTCCTTAAGAACTTATTTTTCATCAACATCGACAAGTTTCATCTTTCCGTTTTTAGAAGATGAAGAAACTAGGGCTCAGATTTTGAACAAGAAGATACAGGAACCAAAGAGAAAACAAACCATCAATGACGGAAAGAGAGAGGAAGAAACATATTGGACAAGAAAAGGAGGAAAGAGAGAGAGGAAGTGACAAATTGTAAAGAAAATCTTTGGAGCGTAAAAGGGGGAAAAATTAAAAAAAGAGGACAAAGAGTACAAAAAGGTAGAGATATGAAATGTTAGTAAAATCGGGTTTGTGCCAAATGAATGGTATTTTGTGTAATTTCCCTTTTAAATATCGGTTATTTTTGGGTGGTTTGGGTTTTAAATATCGGTTATTTTAAATTCACCTAGCCCACAACTTGTGGCGGTTTGGGTTTGGGCCAAGATATTCTCGGCCGCTAAGAAGACCCGGCCAGCCCGCCGTCCCGCCAAATGGTGGGCTTTTTCGGCCAGTGGGTTGGCCGCTCCGTCGGCCCGTTTTGACAACTCTATATACAGACAACAAATCTAACTTGTCGTGTGTTACAACCTCATTAATGACCACAATCGAGGAGTTACAAACTTCAACAAACACATATGAATCCTGCGGACACCTACAAATTACAATGTACAAATTCACCACTGCCCAACGTTCTTGAATATGGGCCAAGTCCATTTTCGAGTGACAAAATTATAGTGAACATGAACCAGGCCCAAACGACAAGCCCGACCATGGCCGAGACTGACGCGCGGTGGCCCATTTGTGATCGTTCACTTGTATTATAATATATCAAACCAATAGCACCTTCTAGTATATAAACTAGGATAAACAAACTTTTGTATTCTATGTGGGATAAAGTTAAAACATTTCAACTCCCGTTACATAATGTCCATTCGCGTGGCCAACTTTCGTATATTAATTTCTTACTCATTGAAATTCAGCTTTGAGAAATAAAAATACTAGGATCATCTACTCTAACTTAGATTAATAAGGTACAATCTAATTCTTCCAAAATTAAATATTTAGCCACCAAAAATTTGGTCAAAATTGGATCGACGCCACTTTTTCAAAACCAAATTTCCAACTCTTTGCATTTTAGTTTCCATATCAAACAAGACTAGGAACTAAACTTTGCCCACATTACTTACTGAAGATAAGCATAAAATCAACTTCACTGAGTTTAAACCCTAGCAAAATCATTCTTCAATGGCAAAACTTTGAGACGGAGCCCTTAGCAAAAGGGTTTACATTTGTTTTTTTACTCATTTTTTTTTTTGGGTTTATTTTTGTTTTTCGGGTTTATTCTTTTTAGGGTTTATTTTTGTTTCTTCATGAAGATAAATTTATTTTCATGCATAAAATCAACCTCATTGAGTTTAAAACCTAGCAAAATCATTCAATAGCATTTTTATGTTATACGGCTACTATATAATCACCGGCCTGCATTTAATTGTGCACATGATTAGTAGCACTATACTTTGAGATCATCTTTGTCACTACTAATTTCATATATTTTAGAGCAATTAGGTCATCATTAGCCAATGTCCATAGGCACATGATCTCCAATACCATTTCATAATATTCAAAATGGATCCACATAGGACCTTACATATCTTCCCTCTGTGGAGGATGTGGAAGGGGTTTCTTATTTTACTTTTATATATATTTCCTTTTTTAAGTGGTTTTTGTCTCAGGAGAATTTTCTCGATTTTAATTTGGTTATCGAATACATTGTCCCATTATATCATTTTTGTGCAGAAAATTCAGATATCACATTGCTTGGAAGATTAGTAGCAAATGCGAGTATGCTATTTGTCCCGTGTTGCGATTTGTTGATTCTATTGTATTAATTAGAACAATATAAGTGATTTTTGTAGCGCAATCTTACAATTTTGATATTGTAAAGTTATTCTACTAAATGAAATTCATTGTTTTCTAAATAAAACAAAAATGAATGCACGTAGTATTGTTAAACAAGTAAAAATAAACCTTCAAAGTTTGGGGCCTCTGAATGTGATCGACAATATAATTTGGTAAAAGCCAGCAAATCTGGATGATCAGTGGAGTTTGGTTCTCACCAAATTTGACTTCATTTTATGAACTAGAAAAATATTGGGATAGTCAATTTTACTATGATTGCCGTGAATAGGATGGGATATTCCTTGGAATAAACTTGTCCACTAAAGTGTAAATTAGGTCTCCAATCTTTTTATTTATGGAGCTGGCTAGGCTTCTAGCAATTCTACCTATTTATAACAACCTAATTTTGCATTTATAGTTAACCCCACTTGTTTCTTTTTCTTTGATTTTTTACTTAAGAGTAACTTTTAAGCAAATGTCATCAATTTGAGCCCATTCTAAGTGGTCCAAGTTTGAGATTTATAGAAGACATGCTTGATCTTTATTATTGGAATAATTAGGAGTGATTTGGGAAAAAAGAAATTAAAGATGATGAATGGCCTTGCACAAGTTGTCTGGTTTTGGAACTGATTTTAGAAGGAATGCATGGATTAATGAACAATTAGTATAAACTGTTAGTGAAATTGTTGTACTAATAGGTCAGGGAACATATTCCCTATTCCATTTTTGGTGTTTCACTCCATGTTCCACTATTAGCATGTCACATATGCAAATAATGTTGATAATAAAGGTAGATCAGAGCAAAGTAGAGGGATATCAATTTTAAAATCAAGTCAATGTTAGACTTTTTTATTTAAGATGAAATTATGGGGTCCTATTTATTGAATTTATCCCTTGAGATTGGTTGTAACCTTTGGTTCGAACTATGGTTGTAACCTTTGAATCGCATCTTTTCATATCCAATGCAAGCGTCCAATGCGGTTTTTGTGAGCCACTAGAGTGCACCATAAGGTGCATGCACTCTATTTAAATGGGTTACTTTATACATTAATTTCAATTTCACTTTGTTAACATCATTGAATCTTCATGATAAATTTTCATTTTCACAACATTTTTTTGTCCAGTGACCCAGTTTGTAAAATTCTTCAAAATGATGGGTCAGGTTAGATAATTTTAATAAAACTGATATTTTAAAGTAGAAAATGGAAGAAGATTTTGACTTCTTGGGATATTTATGGCCTCTCTTGTTGGCAACTTTCAAGATATTAAAATCAGATTCTCTCATCACATTCAGATGCTTTACACGTCTATTTTTGGTAGTAACTTTAACTTCTCTTCCTCAGTTTCGAGTTTCACCAAGCAACTAGAGCTGTCAATTTACAGCCCCGCACTATTTACCTTTAGCACGAGAATTTTTTCCCTTATAAAAAACATATAATTTTTTTAAAAAAATTAACACTAAAAAATTAGTGCCTACCTAAGTTGCATTTACAGCAATAAAATGGACCGATCCTTTTCTTTTTTAGATATAAATGGGTGATGGGAATCAAACATGTTGGATTGGGACAAGACAATCTTAACCACTGTGACCATTATCCGATTCTTTGGGCCTACTTTGACCCGACAACAGGCACGAGACCCTAGTCTACCCGACTGGCCTGAAACAATATAGATATAAATATGGGATTCGTGTTGGATTGGGACAAGAAATTAGTGTACCGATTATTTGCATTGGTCCGACAGGCCCGGCCTGACCCGACCATTTGACAACTCTACAATCAACCACGAAGTCTGAATTCAGGGCTCACAGGCTGACAGCAAGAAAGGCTGATTAGCCAAAAAAAGAATAAATTCTTACTTTTGCAGAATAATAATTACAGAAGAAATGAGTTATGTGATTCTGGACCACAAGTGACTTGAGAGGTTATTGTTCAAATCAAGCTACTACAAATAGCCAGACGACACGTTAAATTTTCCAATTTCTTCAATCTTCAAGAAAAGTAGAAAAGAATGTGGAAAATATGTGTAATAAAGAGTGTTCTAAAAAGCGTCTTTGGTCGGACGGTAGGTTGGGATCTCAGTGTTTAGACGGAGTACAGCGAGACAGGGGTACTTAGGTGGGGTTAGGTAACGAGGTGAATTGGGGAGATCTAACGCTTATGCGTGTAATCGGATTTTTATGATTTTTAGAAAAAGTAGTAATAAAAATGGGATATTCTCATTGAAAGTGGCCTTTTGACTCTGGTTTTTTTGTATTTGAATCTGATCCATCCATGGTGGGTACTCAATTAAGATTTTTCACATTCTTTTAAATTCCATTTTTTTCATTCAAAAGCATCCACTAAACGCCGCGTATAAGTGAGACGTCTTGTCCCATAGTTTTTCGGATTCTGAAAAATGAAATTAGAAAGCTATATTCTGATGCATTTGTACTCAATCCCTATCACAAAACTATGCACCAAAAATAAACGGAAAACAAATTAGGATTAATTGAAAAACTAAGGCGTTGTTTGTTTATATTTTATTTCCCCCATTTTCAATTTCCAACTATTCATGTAAAATAAAATCGTGTTTGTTTAAAATTTCCAATAAAAATCACCATTTTCACTTTTCACATAAAACAACATCTCAAACTTACAATTTCATTAACCATATACTACCTTACATCACTCATCATCATTATTCTCATTTTTTAATCCAATTATATATATGGGACCCTCTATTACCAATTTTATCTACTTAAAATACTATAATTTTCTAATTATATCTATCTAATGGGACCACCACCTACAATCTTACAAAATAATATTATATATTCAATTAAAATATTCAATCACTATCAACTTTTCAACTTATTATATAAATAAAATATTACTTCAAAACTACTCAACCAAATATAATCTCATTTCCAAACCTACATAAAACTCATTCTCACTCTCTTATCCAAACATAATTCCGGTTTTTCACACGAAAACCAATAAATTCTCAAAATTCACTTTCCAACACTAAACCGAAATGATCCATGAAAACATAACCATACAAGACCTAATAATTCAACGTTAAGGTGATACTTATATCACTAACCAATATAATAAAACTAATATTTTCAAGTGAACACATACTAATATTTTCCAGAGTGACAACTAATACCACTCCTAGGTTATTACAAAAACGTTATTACTAATATTACAAAATACTACTTTGGATAGGTTTTGGGATCCGTCTAACGGATTTTGCATATTGACCCATTAGGCCCATTTTGTGAAGTTTTTGTGTTACGTGAGTAATTGTAAAATTTTAGATAAAATCTTTTAGTCGATTTTTTTAGCCTTTTTGGCAAATTGAAAATTTTTTAGCCATTTTTTTCAAACACATCTTTTTTAGCCTTTGGGGTGAGAAATGACATAGTTGCCCTTTTGTAGTTTTACAACCCATTTTTTGAGTCACAACATAACCAAACACTCGAAAAGCACACAGTGACCCCCAAAAAATTCGAACCGGCGACTTGAACGACGACGGCGACCGCATCGACCTCTATAGTTTTTTTTGTTAATTTCATTTTTTTTTATTTAGTCTATAGTTGTTTTATGTTAGGATTTTTTGTAGTTTTTGTCGAAATTCTAGGGTTTTATATGGATTTGGTGTTGGTGGGTGAGCTTGGGATGTTGTTAATGGCGGAAAGTGGCTTGGGGAAGAAGACGATGTATTCCTGTAACTCGCAATCCACAAGTAACTCGATTTCGAGTTACATGTAACTCAACTGGATACCAAATAATTGGGATATCTAGTTACATAACTCGATATCGAGTTTTCAACAATAAATAGTAGGCGTCAGTCAAACCAGCAATAACTCGATATCGAGTTATTGTTCAATCTTCTCTCACTTATTATAACAAGTTATTTTGTTTTTCTCAAAAAAACTTTGAATTGACATAACTTTTTCGTTTTAAATTCGTTTTGCATGTATTATATATCAAATTAATCATCTTTTCTATATCTATAATTCAACACCCATATTGCATATTTAAAAATGAAAAATACATGTTTGATTTTCTAAAAAAGTTTGGAAAAAAGAGTAAGGGGATACATGGAGATAAGTGAAAAGAGAGAGAAATAATCAAAATATCAAACAAATATGCTAGAAGGGTATGAATGTCATTTTACACCCAAAAATGGCTAAAAAAGATGTGTCTACAAAAGATGGCTATTTTTCATCTTTTTTTATAAATGACTATTTTGTACCATTTCCACATTTTATGTAAAATTTTGATTTGTAAAATGGAAAATTTTTATTGTGTCAATTTGTATCTTGAAAGATAACTCGATTTTTTTTTTTTTTTTTTTTTTAATTTGACTAAACCTATGGAAGAGTATTATAATAGACCCCAAAAAATTGTAAAAGCGCCAGCCGATATTCTTCTGATATGAAATCTCAGTGGCTCCTGAAAGAATGTGAGACCATAACAGACCAACATCACACTGTACAGTAAAAATGGACAGAAAGTTGCATTAAGAAGAATCTATGGATTTTTTAGAAGATTTTTATAATCTTGCTAAAGATGAAAACTGGCAAATGGACGGTTGTTTTTATATGCCCATTTTGGTTCACCAGGGGCCAAAATTCTTTACCTTTATTGGAAAATATAGTGAAATAATATGTCACTGAACCAGCAAAAAGAGTATGAACTTAATTTATTAAAAATAATGTAATTATACTTCTTTTTTTTAACTCACCTTCCAGTGACAACCGTGACGTACATTATCTCTGTTGACCGTGTTATGGTATAATTGATCTCTCCACGAATCGAACTCATATGGCATATTTCCCGGGAGCAATTTAATGGAGTCGGATTTGAACCCTGACTACCACCCCACGAGAGACTTTATATCCCATGTGTGGTGGCGGGTAAAAGCCCCTATATTTCATTTAATCAATTGTGGATTGGCCTAACCTAAACGCAATAATAACAGAATTAGCCATGATGTATCAAGACATTATTTATTGTTTACTAGATTCTATAGGTAAACAGTAAATAGAATATCAGGACTGAATAAAACGTCTATTACATTTTTAATCTTGATGCTCCACTAAAGATGATTTTTTTACTGCATCAGCTAATGCAGAAAATTATAGCTAATGCAGAAAATTAAACTGATTTTCTACTCTGCTCAACTATCTTTTTTTTTTTTTTTTTGAGAAATGCTCAACTATCTTTTGGTTTGTGAATATAATTCTGAATTTTAAGAACAACGAAGAGTCACGACCCAAATATTAATAAAGGTCCAGATAATTATAATGTTAATTAAATAAGGCCCAATAGGGTTTTCTCTAAGGCCCATAAATTAAATTATAACTCAATCTTAATTCAAATGATATCTTCTATTCCAAAGAGATAAAAACTTGTAAGAGACATATCTGTGTGTTAATAGAATTTTAATCCAAACCCCTGAAAAAACCATGCTTGTCGTGTTTTTTGTAGTATCCGTTTCGGAACTCCAAAGCATACAGGAGATTGGTCTCATATAAGATAATCTCTTAAAAACTCGATGTGTTATCTCCTATTCCACCACACAATGATTGACAAGTGTATAAAAATTAACTATATTAATTTCCAAGCATAAATTGTGTGATTTTATAACATAAGTGATATATATCCGTCTAAAAAATAATGACAATCATCATATGGTGGAATGAGGGATGAAGCACCATCTTTGAAATAGAAAATTCATTCCTCTCTAAATACTCCTCATTACAAAATAAATTATTTTAGTCTAGTACTTCCTATCCGAATTTGACTCGATTTTCGAAAGATTTTTGTTGGGACAACCCGACGCCCTCTTACGACATGTAGTGTGTCCACGACATCCAGTTTGAAGATCAAGGAGTAAAATAACACTACATCAAATAAGTTATGTAGTGTGAACAACAACTCAACCTTGGCTAAATATTGAACTCAAATTAGCTTAGCATAAGAGAATCGAATATAGCCCAAGTAGTCAAAGTGTGTGTTCTTTGACAAACAGACTGGCTCAAATCACATCTCCCTAGTCTCTCCCCACCATGACATCCCATTTTCCCTTAAAGAAAAAAAGCACAATAATTTGGCTTAATTATCATCAATATGTGTTGTAACTTGACACTTGGAATTTCAACATGAGTTTTAAATTCTCATTTTTATATTTTGGGCTGCGGTGCACCCGATGATACCAAAGATGATAAGTTTCCCTTCACCTTTGATCATGTGTTTTCAGTTTTCACTACCCTACCATGATATCGTGTTGTCTATAGCGCCTCTATTCCCCTTATTTTGTAACATTTTTTAATACACCAATTTAGACTTGACTTTTATAGTGGCCATGCCACTTAAGTAAAAAAGAAAAAACCTGGAAAATAAACTAATTAATATGCTCATACAGGAAAGTTCTGAGACTCAGTTCAAGTAGTTAAATTGGTTGCCACAATTGACATTCTTTGGTTGCGAGTATAAATATTAAATAAGATTATCTCAGGAGTAAAATTTGATGTCTTCCTTTACATGTAACAATGAAACAAGTTAGAGTATATCTAGGGTGTAGCCAACACGTCGGACTATCCCTAGCCCAAATACTTAATTTTTTTGGGCTTATGACAAAAATACCCACTTTTTTAAGTTAATGTCGGCCTTTTTTTACGCTTTCCTATGCAATTTTACCTAAATTTACGCTTTCGTGCAAATTTACCTAAATATACGCTCCCGCTCTTTTTTACACAACAATACACTCCAAAAAAATTCCTAAAATTTTACGCTTTGTTTCAACATTGTTTCAAACATGTTTCAAATATGTTTTACGTGTTTCAACATTGTTTCAAACATGTTTCTAACATGTTTCAAACATGTTTCTGTGTTTCAACATTGTTTCTAACATGTTTCTTTTAATAAAAATAGGTAAAAAAATTATATTTAAACATCGAAAACTTCATTGAAACAACAAAGAAATATCAGAACAACATTAAAAAGGGTATGGAAACAACCCATAAACAACGTAAAAAATATTTAAAACACAACATGAATAAAAAGAGCTTAAAAATAGGTAAAAATTGTATTTACACATTGAATACTACATGAAAACAACAAAAAAAAATATTAGAACAACATTAAAAATATTATAAAACAACACCGAAATAATAGAAACAATGTACAAAATAATATATGAATAAAAAAAAGCATAAAAAATAGGTTACAGTTATTTTGAAACATCGAAACAACATAGAAACAATAATGAAACAAATTTAAACAACCTCGAAACAACTTATATAACATATAAAACAATGCAGAACAAAAAAATAAAAAAAATCAAAAAGTAGCAAGGAACGTAAAAAAAAAAAAAGTAGGAATAGTAATAGGAGCGTTGTGTGGTAATGATATAAAAACAACGTATTCTCGTAATTTCCCTAATTTCTTCTCTATGTAGCCCAACCCAATTTGGACTGTGTCAAAGACCAGGAGAGCACCATGATTGGCTGCGGCCTGGGTATATATGCATGTCATGTTCATGTTAATATAAGTCTCACTTGGTTTGTTTAATGAAAATTTTATAATTAAAATACATTTTGGCCATAATACTCATTACCTTATATCACATACTACAATTTAAAACTAAATAAATTAATTATGAGAACTATTAACTAAGGGTAACTAGGTCAAATGCATAATAATCCACGTAATTATCAATCAAATTAAGTATACATTTGATAAGAACTTTAATTAATATATTATTAAAATAATTATATGACACACGTTTGAATCAATTCTGTAAAAAGTCCATTTAGAAAATGGATATTTTAGTAACTGACTTTTCAATAAATCTCCAAAATTCTATTTTTTAGAACCCACTTTTTGGTGATTTATCCATAAGTCAATTCTAAATTAACCAGAAAACAACTACTAAACAAGTTGATGAAGTACATGACTTCAATTTATCGGATAATTTAATCTCAATTCCACACCTCTATCACATTTTTCACAATTACCAAAAGACTAGATACGACATTCTCTATTACATTACCCTAAATACTTAAAGTTGTAACACAATATTTGAAAAAGAAAAATATTGTAATATAATACAATAAAACGTACACGTATATTTGTAATAGAAATAGAAAACTATTTGAAAAAAGCATACAAAGAGTCGGCCATGCAAAAAATCTGGCAACTATAAAAAGGGTTCACTTGTCTTTACAATCCTTCCCAAGTTAACAAAAAACACAATTGGCGATTCATAGATTCAGAAAAAAATTGAAAAAAAAATATGGGTATAAATTCAAACAGGGTCGAACACTTTTCGGGCCCTGAAGCACCAATTTCGGGCCTGGAATCCACAAACATAAGTGTCACAGTTTCTGAAAACGGAATGCTAGAGCCGCCGTTGGAGGTGCACAGAGTTTGCCTGCCGCCGGCCCGAACCACCGTGGAGAAACTCCGGCACCGCCTGTCGGAGATATTTTTCCCTGACGATCCACTTCATAGGTTTAAGGATCAAACTTGGTTGAGGAAATTGGTTTTGGGGCTACAGTTTTTGTTCCCTGTTTTTCAGTGGGGCCCGAATTATAGTTTCGAATTGCTCAAGTCTGATGTTGTCTCTGGGCTTACAATTGCAAGCCTTGCAATTCCTCAGGTAGAATGAATAATTTTTTCAACTTTCAACTTTGGTCATTTTTTACAATTTGTAATCTAAACTATTTATTTTGCGACTAACAACCTAAATTTTTCGTGCAATTTCCGGACCAACTGGAATTGGAATATACTAGGAATATCCGCCCATGTGACAATATTCATGTAATATTCTAACTTTATTGGTCGGAGGTTGGAAAGTGAAAAACGTTGCAGAGTCTATGTTGTTAGTTGGAAATAAAAATAGTTTAGATTGCAAAGTGTAAAAATAGCCAAGATTTAGGCTCCATGCAAATATTTTCTCCTTAGCAAAAATGTCCTTGAAATTTGACCTAATCACAAAAAAAAATCTTTCGTAATTATAGATACCCCTTACGTTATTACAAACCTCCTCTTAAATTTTTGCATTTTCTTAACAAATATTCCCTTGAGGATACAATTTGTAAAATAGAAATAAATGTCTGAGGGGTTTTTACAATTAGACTATACCTTAAAGGGTATTTTCTGTAATTAACCCAAATTATAATTGATGAAGCTATCTGAACATTTTCTTGAGGACCTTTTAAGTTTTAAATCACAAAAATGATAATCTTTCTCAAGTAAATTAAAATGTGATGCTTTTGCTAACTCTTGTTTTTTTACTATACAGGGCATTAGTTATGCAAAGTTAGCAAATTTGCCACCCATAATTGGTCTATGTAAGTGCCAACATCAAACACTCCCTCAATCTTGCTATAATGTATCCCATAATGTTTTGAAGCAAACTTTTTTTTTTTTTTTTTTTGCAGATTCAAGTTTTGTACCACCATTGATCTATTCAGTTCTTGGGAGTTCCAGACATCTCGCTGTCGGCCCTGTTTCGATAGCTTCACTCGTGATGGGCACGATGCTAAACGAAAACGTTTCGTACACTGATGAACCAATTCTTTACCTTAAACTGGCTTTTACAGCAACATTCTTTGCAGGATTGTTCCAGGCTTCTCTGGGCTTTCTAAGGTACACAGCTACCTAAAAGTTTGGGCTAATTACAAAAAGAGCCCAGAAGTTTTTGAAAATTACAAAAACCACCCACCTTGAAGTTTGATTCCGTCTTATATTTCCCTCCTTCATAAGCAAAATCATTTCAAAAACCCGTTACTCCCCTTAAATTTAAAATAAAATCAAACCTCAAGGGGCTTTTTATAATTTTCGAAAACCTTTGAGTTATTTTTGTAATTAGCTCAAAACCTCATGGAGGTTTTTGTAATCATACCCTTATGTATATTATTCGTTGTCTAAATATTTTATGAGAAGTAACTGTTGAGTCCAACTTACTTTGCAAAATGGGAACATCTTTTACAAAAGTATTCTATAAGAATCATTCACTGTAGGCATAATGAAAAAAGACTACAGTAATAAAGATATGCTAATCTTTCAACAGAATCTAAATTTTCCATTTATTTTACTTATTTAACTTAATGAAAAAAAGGAGATAATTACAAAATCTACCCCTAAGGTTCAGCCTAATCACAAAAACTCCAAAAATCTTTCAAAATTACAAATATTCCCCCGAGGTTCGTATTTACCTAACAAATACCCTTTTGTGGGTGGAATTGTAAAATAGAAACAAATGACAAGAGGGTGGCTGTACTGGATCACTTTTCCGTAATTAGACTCAACCTCAGGGTAGTTTTTGTAAATAACCCAAAATAAATAAAATTATGATATGCATTTTGTTATATTTATAACTAACTTTTGTTCAACAGCATATTAACTTGAATGGTTTTAATTTTATTTTCAGATTAGGATTTGTGATCGATTTTCTGTCGAAGCGACACTAGTCGGTTTTATGGCGGGTGCAGCAGTAATTGTTTCACTGCAACAGTTAAAAGGGCTACTTGGGATAGTCCATTTCACTAGCAAAATGCAACTTGTTCCTGTGTTATCTTCTGTTTTCCATCACAAAGATGAGGTAAATTAAATCTCTGGCTAAGACAATTACTCGACTAAAAACTAATCGATCAATCCAAAATAAAGATGCCATTTCTCAAGTTAGTCACTATTTTCTGAGAGGATCAAGATTTCTGCTGAAAATTACCAAAAAGAAAGAAATGGATAATTGCAAAAACTACCCTAATGTTTAGCCTAATTACAAAAAACTCCAATTATCTTTCAAAATTACAAATACCCCCTTAAAGTGCTACAAACATCCCGTTGAGGTTTGTATTGTGAAATTTGTAACATATAAACAAATATCAAGAGGTTATTTGTATCTGAAAGATAACTGGGTTTTTTTGTAATTAAGCCAAACTTCAGGGTGATTTTTGTAATTAACCCAAAAAAGGATAATGATAAAAATTTATGTTAATCCAAAACAATGTAATCATCTTAAACAACATTTGACTCTAGAAGTTATTTCATTGTCTGCAGTGGTCTTGGCAAACCATAGTCATGGGAGTTAGTTTCTTGGTCTTGTTACTGACAACAAGGCAAATTGTAAGTGTTTGTGATATTTAGTAGCTCTTTTGCCTAATTTTCAAAGATTTCCAATTTGTAATGATGGTTTAAATTTGCATCAATGAATGCAGAGCATGAGAAAACCAAAACTCTTTTGGGTTTCAGCAGCAGCGCCATTAGCATCAGTTGTTTTATCAACCATTCTAGTAGTTTGCCTTAAATCCGAAGTCCCAGGAATTAAAACGGTAAGAATTGTCTGCTTCTCGTACAAAAACTACATCGAGAGTTTAGTCTAATTACAAAGAACTAGTTATCTTGTATTCACGTAACAAATACCCCCTTTCGAGGGGGTCTTTTTAATTTTCAAAGATGACTGTTTTTTTTGTAATAAGACTAAACCTTAAGGGTACTTTTCATAATTAACCATAATTTTTGAAGTGTGGAATAAGAAGTTGGACAAAGGGATACTTACAAAAACACCCTGAGATTTGGGCTAATTACAAAAAAACCAGGGATTTTTAAAAATTACAAAATACCCCTTTCCCCTTCATAATAAAAAAAAAAAAAACATATCAAAAACCCCTGATATTTATAAAAATACTACAGTTGTCCTCTTAAATTTAACACAATCAAACCTGATAGGTTTTTTTATAATTTTGAAATATCTCTGGGTTTTTTTGTAATTAGCCCAAATCTTAGGGGTGTTATTGTAATTATCCCTTGGGCAAATTTGCGCTACTATTTTGTTGAATGGTGGCTAATTGGAAAATCTTATTTGTACAGATTGGGCACTTGCCAAAAGGACTAAATCCACCTTCTTCAAACATGCTATATTTCCATGGTGCTCACCTGGCTCTAGCAATTAAAACTGGGCTGATAACAGGAATATTATCTCTAACAGTAAGTTCTCAATGAATTAACTCTTCCTAGTTTGTGTTAAATTTCTTGAATTAAGCCTACCCTTACATATGTTATTTTGGGAGTCTTTGCAAAAACTTCTGCTTAGAGAAATTGATTTATTAAAAGTAGTTAATAATCAAAAGCTGGTAGTGTTTGCGAACATAAGCTAAAAGTTGAAAAAGTTGAAAGCGTGTGTTTCTGAAAAATTTGTAAAAGTGATTATTTCTACGTAAAAGTCAAACTAGAAGCAGAATTAGAAATCTAAAGCTAGAAGCAGAAGTTGGCATTTGAAAACACTAAAAACTACTTTTCTTTTTCCAGCTTTTCAGCTGATAATCACTTTTTTTAAGTGTTTGCAAGAAACTTAACAAATTGTGAAATCTGTAGGAAGGAATTGCAGTTGGAAGGACATTTGCAGCTCTAAAGAACTATCAAGTCGACGGTAACAAAGAAATGATGGCTATCGGCCTCATGAACATGGCCGGCTCTTGTTCTTCATGCTACGTCACAACTGGTAAATATACATTTTCGCGTTTTCACCTTTCATTATCGATGACTTACTGAAAAATTAACAGAACCGTTACTGAAACTTTTTTTCTTTTGACTTTTAGGATCATTTTCACGATCAGCTGTGAATTACAACGCTGGAGCCAAAACCGTAGTCTCAAACATAATAATGGCCGCATCCGTTCTTATTACACTGCTGTTTCTCATGCCGCTGTTTTATTACACGCCCAATCTCATATTGGCAGCAATTATCATAACCGCTGTGATTGGCCTAATCGATTATCAGGTAGCTATTAAGCTCTGGAAAGTCGACAAACTTGATTTCTTGGCTTGCTTGTGTTCGTTTCTTGGCGTTCTCTTCATCTCCGTGCCTCTTGGTCTTGCGATAGCAGTAAGTCTTTATTTACGACATTCATAATCAACTACAATTCTTTCCATAGGCCATATTAACTGCTGTGATTGATAAAATTCAGGTTGGAGTTTCTGTTTTCAAGATTCTGTTAAATGTCACAAGGCCAAACACAGTTGTTTTGGGGAATATTCCAGGGACTCAAATATATCAGAATGTTACGAGATACAGAGAAGCTGTTAGAGTTCCGTCGTTTCTTATCGTTGCGGTTGAGGCTCCTATTTACTTTGCAAATTCTACTTACTTACAAGAAAGGTAAGAAATACGGTTATTTTCAAAAATACCCTTGAGGTTCGTCTAATTACAAAAAAACCCAACTATCTTTCAAAATTACAAATTACACCGTCAGGAGGGGGTATTTGTAATTTTGAACGTTTTCTCGTGTGTGTGTCCCATTATACAAAGAAAATGTGTCTAATTTGAATTCCGAACGGCAGAATATTACGATGGATTAGAGAGGAGGAAGAATGGCTAGCTTCAAATAACAGAGGCAACATAAAATGTGTAATACTAGATATGACAGGTAAGTCAGAAAAGAATCAAGATTCTGCTTCTCTTATTACATAACTCAAACTGCCAGAAAAAAAAAAAAAAAACGCGTAATTCTCTGACAACGCTACATTTTTGTTCTGTTCTATTCAGCGGTGACAGCAATCGACACAAGTGGTCTTGACACAATTAGCGAACTCAGAAAGATGCTTGACAGACGATCTCTTAAGGTATGTAAAAGTTAAAATCGCTTCTTAGACATGTTTTAAAGATTTTAGACAAGATTTTCACTTGTTGATCCTTTATGTAACAACACTATATATTTTTGCATCATAATGCAGCTTGTGTTGGCAAATCCTGTTGCGAGTGTTACAGAAAAACTGCACCAGTCGAATATATTGGAGTCGTTCGGTCTAGAAGGACTTTATCTAACCGTTGGAGAAGCTGTCGATGATATTTCGTCTTCTTGGAAAGCTCAACCCTGAAAAATAAAAAGGCTTTTACGAACATATTAGTGTAGTCTGGAGGGAGAGCTTTTTCGTTCTGTTTGCGAGGCATTGAAGCTAAATTGGTTAAGTTTATGTAGTTCATATGTATGAACTCTTTCAGGAAGAGATTTTGTAATCAAGTGTCTTCTCATATATATTTGCACTTAGATTTTTTCCTAGTAGTTACCAAGCTTATGTTGTAGTGAAAATTGAACAAAACATCTCCTGTATTCATTGGAAACTATGGGAAATGAAATTAAGAGCAATAATCATCATGGTTTAAGACATTATTGTACAAATACATACATGAGCTCAAAGACAACCTTCACTTTGCAATAATCTTAACTAGTTGGTTTATCCATACGATAATAATTTTAGATTTTGTCAAAAATTCAAAACCATTGATTATAATAACTTGACACAATGAATGTAATATATGAAGTGCAAGCCTTTGGGACTGAGTTAAAAAAGGAAAAAAAAAAAAGTGAAAGCCTTTGCCCTTTGGGAGTGATAATAATACCTTCAAGTTATGTGAAACTCTTGCTTTTTGAGTGGTTAAATTGGGGTTATGACATTGGATTTAGGTTATTGTATTTCCTTTAAGCCACATTGGATGGTAGTGATTTTTTTCTAAATACATGGAGATATAAATATAAGAAATGAAAAATCCCGATCACAAGCCCATCAAGTAGCCAAAAATTGGGGCCTCATTTAAACCACCCAGGAAAAACCCACATTTGTGATTGCATAATCTTTGAATTATTAGCGTTGGGTGCCCCAAAAACCCTACGCCATGCTCCTTAAAATCGGCCATCGATCGCTGTCTCCACCGTTCTTCCCGCCCGACGATTGATTTTCTTCGTTATTATTATCCATGGTCTAGATAATATACTCTTTCCTGAAATTTTCAACAATAGGGCTTCCTCGTTCAATTTGGCCTTGCTTCGGATATGGATCCTTCAAATGCAAGTGTCGCACTTTGTTTCCTCCTAAAAAGACGGTGTTAAGAATATTGATCCTCGATTCATAATATGCAGCATGTCACTCCGGTCGGTACCCTGGTTCTTCGCGATGGACCGTCCGCGTCTCCTTCTATCAATGCTTTGGGTTTGTTTAAACCCTGCCCGTCACGTGCATGGGCATATTCTCCACGGCGAGGGCCTTCCTTCTTCACCTAACGTCGACAACGAACTCGGTGATTGCACATTTGCAACGCATACGACCCGACACATCACTACGATGGAATAGGGACAAACAACATGGAATCGTTTGCACATGTCGTTTTTCGACGGGAGATTCATCAAGCCTTAAAAAAAGGGGATTATTTATCGTGACAATGGATGAAGATATTTACCAACAAAGAATTGAGGAACTTGAAACTTCGTTAATTGGTCGGGTGATTTTTCCCAAGTGCGAAACCAATGATGTTAGACGCGATCTAAAGAGAAAATCTCACATATATGGAACCCTCAAGCTCCATGGAAATTCGTTCCCCAAGCGGGGTATTACAACATCCAAATGTCGGTTTGAAGGAGAGACATAAGATTCTACACAAGGTGTCGTGGAATTTAGCCCCGAGTACTATTCATCTCATGAACTCAATCCCGATTTCAACCCATACAAAATCAATACATCCAAGCTCATGTTTGGGTTCGCATTTATGAGCTTAGCTTGGAATATTGGCACCCTTCGTTGATAACGAAATTGGCTTGTGCAATAGATACCTCTATACAAATTGACGATCGTTCTTTACGGGTGAGATAGGTCACTTTGTCCGCATTCTTGTGGAATTAGATCTTAGTTCTCCCTACAAGAATGTATAATGGTTGAACGATTAGGACATTGCTCTTTTGTTTCCATCAAATATGAAAATATTAGAATATCGTGTTTATTGTCGGATTGTAGGTCATAACATTAATCATTGTAGACAATCCACAACTCATGAGGTAAAACAGGCAGATGTTGAGGTGCGTCCTCGTAGTCATTCGTCGGGAAGGCACTATAATAGGGGAGGTCTCCGGCTAAAAAGGATAAAGAGGTGGGTGAAACTTGGGTACAAGTGAAAAACAAAAGGTATGGCCCTCGAAAGACAACCCGGATAACGAGCTTCTACATCGGATATTGCGACCCGAAACTCGTTCGATATCTTTGAGGAGTTTGATGTCAATCGTCAACAGCGGGAGGAAAATCATACCAATTTTGATGGTGGGGAATTGCATGGCAATGGAGACAAAGACATGACGATTAAGAACAATGATAAAGATGCTCAAGAAACAAGGAGCGTTCACCGGTAGTCTACGAATCACAACCATCAAATCTTGTTCATAATCAAAGCGCAGGATGATCGGTTGGTTGACAAGGAGAAGGCCGACTTAAATAAGGCCATTGAGACCATGAATAACAGTAACCATGTTACTAACTACGTGTTAAAACCTAGTGATCCTTCGAAAAGTTTTAATTCGATTGAACTTTCGGAGAGCTTTCAAGCCATGGCGACAACAGATCCCAAAGAGGTGGTCCGATATGGCGGAAGACAAAGAGTAAGATGAAGAAGAACAACATAAATCGAAGCTTTAAAGACCAACCTGGCGTCTCTTCAACTACTTTGATTGTCATTCACCATGTGCTTCCTCGTAAAGCTATGAAAAATATGGACATTGTAACTCGAGGATCCTGGGCCGACATTCCACAAGATACATCGGACCATCAAGATGATACTCGAGCACGTGCAAAAACAACAAATGACAATATCACTCGAAAATCCTTGAGGAAAACGCCATTCACTCAAATGCGTTTTAAGTTATTTTTGTGGTTTTTTCCCGAATTTTTGCATTATTTTTCCTTTGCTACCTGATCGGCTTGTGATCGGGATATTTTCCTTTCTTTTTATATATTTTCATTTATCTAAAAAAACTTTGAATTATATTTTTAAATTACTTTTAGTTTGAATTTGAATATATATTTTACATCAAGTATATACACATTTGATATGGTATAAAATATCATAATAGATTTAGTTTTTCTTTTTGTGAAAATATAAAAAAGAATGGAAATGCTTTTACTAAAACCGAAAGAATGGAAATGTTATTTCCTTTTACATATACAAATTTTATTGGTTTATTTTCATGGAAGTTCCAAAAGAATATATATTTTCTTGAGAATAATGCTTTATTTAATATACAATGATCTTAGAAGATGTTTGGCTAAGCTTATTTAAAAGCTCTTATAAGCTCTTACATCTTATAAATTATTTTTAGAGCTTATAAGATGTTAGATCTTATTTAAGAATAAGTAGTTGAATTGTTTGGATAAAATTAGATAGTGTAGCTTTTAAGATGTTAGTAATAGCAATTTTGTTATTAAAACAGTCAAAATCAAAGGAGTTTGTTGGAATACGATCTTATTTTGAAAAAAATTGGGGTTCCCCTACTTTTTAAAACAACTAATAAGCTCCTGACTTCTTATTTTGAGAGTTTATAAGATCTTTTTCTAAAAAATTACCAAACAAATTTAAATGACTTATAAACTCTCAAACATGTTATAAGATATTTTGAAGAGCTTAGCTTAGCCAAACACCCTCTTAGTAGTTTGTTTTGATACTTCTTTAAAATTGTATTTGTACCTTTTTCACTCTCTTTGGAAAAATATTTTATAAACTTTTTCATATGAGTATATTAGGAGTTTTAAATAATGGAGAATAAGGGTTATTTTTCTGTTTGTGGCATTTGCCACAAACATTTACAAATATGAGGTGAAAATGGGAGGTTTTGCGGGTTTAAGTGTAGGCGTCCTTACAGGGCGCCCACTACTGGCGCGCCCATACCAAGGGCGCCACGCTTTGTACTTGTTATTTTTTTTTTTTGGTCTGCCATGTAGGCGTCGTTTTGACCGCGCCTACAACTCGTTTTTTTTTAATTATTTTCGAAATTGAAAGTTTAAATATAAAACACATAATTTTCTTGATATTCTTGAATCGAAATATTACTCAATTGAAACACGATTACATAATAAAGTAAACATAATTAAAAAAAAAAGCAAGAAAATTACATATTAAAACACTAAAATAAGATACGACATGCCATTACAACATAAGTACACGAAATCGATCACGCAAACAACAGGAACATTGCACGATCAATCTTGGCATGAAGAAGAACTTCCTTGCTCAACATTAGATTGTGATGACAAGTAGCGTTTAGGGTGACCGACAAGTTGCTTGAGCCTTGTGTTTCTACGCTCACGTACCTTAAACAATATTTGAAGCTTATCAAATAAAGGTTCTCCTCCATCATATAAGCATCCGAGTAACGGTGCATGATGAAAATAAGAATATTTAACTTCTCAACGCCAAGTGACCCGGTGAGTTGTCGTTGCGTCCACGAAATTGAGTTTACGATCCCAATGTACACCGCATACTTAGCATTTTGGCGAACAAAGTATAGCGGGCTTGAAGATGTTTAACTCGTTGATTTTCCTCGGCGAACTTAAAATTGCATTGGAATGCAAATTTAAGAAGCGCTCTCGCCTCGAGAATGACCACACTATTGTTCGTTTCACCAACTACCCACTGTCTTTACTCTTCTCATTTAGTAGTGAATCAACGAGAATGATGTCCATCGACAATGTCCACCTTGTATTTTTCGCATTATAGAGAATCATCAATAACTGGGAGTTAAAGCTTCGTGGGGATGGTAGAGGGGACCAGTTGAACTCATCCATTTAAAGGTGGAGTGAAAATAGAAATAATATAATTTTTTTGGGTTCTTTGAGGGGACCAGTTCAAGTTGCAATCAAATGAAATTTTTAGCATGTATTTATAGGCGGTGTGAAGTATTCATAATGGCATTTTTATAAATTTGTTAAGTTTTTCAAACAAGGCCCAATGACTAATACAACTATGTTGACAAGATGTATCACTAGATAAAGTTGACATCGATAAAGTGACATCCGGATAAAATCGACATCCGATAAAGCTTTATTGACAAGACTAGACATGTGTATAAAGCTTACACCCGATAAGACGTATCAATGCAAATGTAGTAAATGTATGTAAGATAAATGTATAATAATAAATGTAATAAAAAGATACGACTTAATATTAAATAAGTTGATTCATTAGTTGTTTTACAATAATCTCTATGAATAATCCTAAACTCTTTGACCCCACCACACTAGCGCTACCCTCTCTCTAAGTTTCTCGCCTACCAAAGATCCTCCATTTGGGTCGTCATGTGCTTGAGAATGTTGTGGCGCGTCCTCATCATCTTGATCATCTGCGGTGATGATGTAGACTCTCCCGGTCAAATCACGATATGCACTAAGTGTAGGCGGAAATGAGATGGGCGATATGTTAAAATGTGGACGCTTTCGGACATGGACGGATCATGGGCACCATATAGAGGTCTCGTAGCACCTTAATCGATCTCTAATAGTGATGAAAATGATGTCCACCGAGGGGCAAAATAACCCGGAGTGGATGTAGACGGGCCTGTCATATAAAATGAAAAATGATCAATTAAAATACCCGTTTGCTATTAAAATCATTTTTATGAATTTAATAAATTTCATACCATAGTGCATCCGAGGTGTATAGGTAGAAGGTCCAACTATGTCAATAGGAGGTCCAACTAAAAGAACATCATAAGTCCCGGAAGGTCCAAATATGTCAACATGAGGGCCGATGAAGGAACATCATGGATCGTGGAAGGTACAACTATAGATGGTTGTGGTTGGTGTCGCTCGTCCTCCGCCACGCCCCCCCGTCCTGTAGGTGCTCTTGTGCCTCTCCCGCCAGGTTGTCTTTGCGGTGTCCGCTCAATATCATCACTAACATCTCTAGCAACACGTTGTAAACATGCAACCGACTCGTGATCCTCAAATGACACCGAAATTTGAAGAAAGCCTAAGTTGTTCCATCCATGTAAACTCAAAATACAAAAAACAAAAAATATTATTTTTTTATTCATTAACTATAAAAATGTTATCACTAAAACAAGTGTTAAATTATACCATGGCATCATGTCTTTGATATGTTAGACGGCCGAACCTGCAAATGATCCAATGACCAAGGCGTAATCAATCGCCTAGTAATCCTACTATACCAAGCCATATACCCATCAACGATGATCGTAATCTCCAACAATCGGCTCTGTGTTGACGATATGTGAATGTCTCGAGATCCCGGTGGATCCGGTCTCGATGTGTATATATCCAATCAAAACAGTCTCGACCTCTCTACGATCATACTCATGCGATCCTTATGACTATGGTGTATATCTTTGAGAATACCTTGTCTACCACCAAATTGTCGAGAATTCGATCGGATGGTATATCTCCACAATCGCGCAGAATCGATCGGTGGACAACGCGATAGCCAATGCATAGTCAAACATCGAGGTCCAAGATCCGCAATATCCGGGTCCTCCAAATCGTATGGCCGCCATATAAACTCGCCAAGAAATAACCATGTATTAAAATGTGATGTGTGTATTAGTTGTATTAATGAGTAATATAAATGTGTAATACCGATGAGGCAACAACCGATCAAAAATCTCTCTCGTATATCCTTACCAATGTCTCGAAGTGCGACCATAGCCGTGATGTTGTACCCATCCGGCCCCGTATGGTGATAACCCCAACACTCTACCAACCCCAGAAGTGTACCGGCTATAATCATAGAACTTATATTCTCCTCGGCACTATAGTCCTCATTCGAGACCACGCCCAAATCTACATAATATATATATATATATATATATATATATAGGGATATGATCAAATGAGACCAGGGCCTTTAGGTAAGAACATGAGACCACATCTAGACCATTTGATTTAATATCCAATGGCCCGATTTTACCCATCTATTTTAGTCATGGTAGTGGCAAACAAGGGTAGGAAAGTAATATGTCTTTTTATTCCAAGGATATAATTGTAAACCCCAATTTTTGAATTTGGTAAGTCTATCGTCTCTTATTCATATCCCGCGATTTTCTCCACCTCTCCACCACGACACCGATTCCTTTCTCTCTTCATCTGCTTCAATCCATTGGCCGTCTCCTAATTCTCGAATTCGCTGGAATAGGCATATTCATCTCTCCACCACAACATCGATCGCCGGAATAGGTGTTTTAAATCCTGCTACCGTCTCCTCAACCACACCGTCCCGTCGTTCCAGATTCTTCAAAGGATAATTGAACTGGTTCGATTTTTCTTCATATATTCAACACGGTAGGGTTCAATCTGCAACTGACACGAATCACCTGCTATTTCCATCACGGTTATCGCACAAAAAATTGTAAGTTATCTGTGATTTTTATTTCCTTTTTTATTTTTGTGTTTGTTGATACCAGGGTTCCAATTTGGGTTTCTATTATTAATTTCTATTGTTCTTATTTGTTTAATTTTAGGGTATAAACTTCTAGGTGTAAGAACATGAGTTCGACCTAGTGTTTGAAATATGTGTAATTAGTGTTTTGAATCATGTGAACTTAGATTTAGAATTCTGTGTGTTTAGATATATAATAATGTGTTTATGGCTTATGTGTTGCATTTCCTGCTCAGTTTGCCCTCTTGGATGATGTGGAATTAGATATAGAATTCTGTGTATTTAGCTATAGAAGTCTGTGTGTTTAGTTTTAGAATTATGTATGTGCGGTATATTTGATTCGAATCATGTGAACTCGTATATAGAATTACGTGTGTTTAGCTATAGAATTCGTGTGTTCTATTTTATGTGGGTTTTAATTTTGGGGGATTGTTGAATGAGATATAATTGGTGGGGGCATGTATATTTGATTTGGAATCATGTGAACTTAGATATAGAATTCTGTGTGTTTAGTTATATAATAATGTGGTTATGGTTTATGTGTTGCATTTCCTTGCTCGCCTTTCCTTTTGGATGATGTGAACTTAGATATAGAATTACGTGTGTTTAGCTATAGAATTGTGTGTGTTTAGTTATAGAATGCAGTGTGAGTTGGTATATTTGATTTGGAATCATGTGAACTTAGCTATAGAATTCTCGTGTGTGTAGCTATATAATTCTCGTGTGTTTAGTTATACAATATTGTGTATATGGTTTATGCTAATGGACGATTAGTTGTATGTTTAGGTAAATAATTGGTTCTATTTTTTATGTAGGTCTTGTTTTACCAATTAAATGGCAAAAAACAAGGGAAAAGGGCTGCGGGGAGTGGGGACGAAGGCGATGGTCGGGGAAGAGGAAAAAGAATTTATATACGACATTATCGACTAGGTCGAACCCAGGGTGTTGGTGAATGCGCTTGTAAATCTTTCCCGGCTCATTGATGCTATTGTTGATATGGGATTTGGAAGTCTGCTTTCCCTTTCAATTGTTGACTTCCCATCTCAGCTAATGTATTGGCTAGTTGCAAATTTTAACCCGGCTAGCTCGGAGTTGTTGTTGGATAGTATGAGGCGCATTCGCATTGAACCGAATGATGTGCGAGTATTGGGGTTCCCCAATGGGCAGCAGCCAATAGTGAAGAAAACAAAATCGGAGACTTGCGATTTGTACACTGGATGGCCTGCTATGTTCGGTAGGGAGGATTACAAGGTAACACCGAAGCAAGTGGCTGATAAAATGCTTAGTTTTGTGGATGGCGGTGATTGGTTTAGAAGGTTGTTCTTGATATTGGTCGAGTACCTTATCATTGGTAATTTTTCAACTGCATACGTGTATCCCCACTTGCTTAAAAGCCTTGTAGACGTCAGAAATGCCAGGAACTTAGCATGGTGTGAGCATACACTGACTACATTGGTTGAAAAGAGAGTTGCCTGTCGCCTAAGGAAGATAACACTTGAATTTAATGGGCCCTCATTGTTTTTGGCGGTATTATTTCCCACAATTTTTTTGTTTTTTGATTTTTTGGAGTATGTTCTTTTTGATGTAATCTATGTAATTGCACGGGTATTTTACGTTGACAGAGTTAAGTGCGTGAGGCGTAGTGTTCCAAGGGCGGTCCCCATCGTGTCGGCTTGGAGCGGGGACAAACTAAAGGAAAGGAACAACAAGGAAATCGACCTTGGTGGGTTTGGGATGGGGCTTATCGAGCCCCGTTTGATGGGAAGCACAAACGAGCCGCAGCTTGAATTTGGCTTGGAAGGAGAAGGATGCTTCAGGTCGGGGGACCTCGTCATCCCGGCCGATGAAAGGTTGTTCATCCGCATGTGTATCTTAGTTTTATGTTATGTGCATTCGGAAGATAATTTTTGTATCTAGTTTTAGAATTATGTGCATTAGTGTTTCAAATATGTGTAATTAGTGTTAAATTATGTATATCCTATTTATGCACATTCGAGGTTAGTGACTATGTTCATTTAGGTGTATATTATGTGCATTTAGTGTTTTAAATATGTGTCATTAGTGTTTAAATATGTGTACTCTAATTATGTACATTCAAAGTTATTGATTTCGTGTATTCGATAATTATGTGTAGTTAGTTTTATATCATGTGCATTTAGTGTTTCAAATATGTGTAATTAGTGTATAAATTATGTGTATTCTATTTATGTACACTCATGTTAGTGATTATGTGTATTCAAGTTTATATTATGTGCATTTAGTGTTTGAAATATGTATAATTAGTGTTTAAATTATGTATATTATAATTATGTACATTCAGGTTAGTGATTATGTGCATATACACTCACTGATTTTATACACATATTTTTGATGTGCAGGGGATTACTGGTCGATTACTTGACAGATTAAAATGTTTGTCCTCCGATGTTGTCGAGATTATATCTATTCTTCAGTCTGCTCCAAAGGACTTGGTCGAGGACGCAGAATTTGCCATGGTTGGGAACGCGTTGCGGGGTTTTTATGCTCAACCGCATTCCGGGTGGGGTTCGCCGTTCGAACGATGGTATGGAAGGGACGGAAAAGTCACGAGAATGAAGCCTTTTGGAGCAAGGCGGAGAATATTCTTTACCGCATTGAGGCAATCGAAAGTGCATTTACGAAGAGAGATGAATTCAAGAAATGGTGTGATGAGGCACCAAGCTTTTCTATTGGCTTGACTCAAGATACCAATGTTGGTAGATGGGAGGACATTCCCGACACGTCTCGGCACTATGAGAAGAGTGTCAACGAAGAGGAAATGTGCGAGATGGTGGTATGGCAAGCGTGGAGGTTGGGGTATTATATATGCTTGCATTACTTATATAGTATGATTAATCAGTTTTGCTTTTAAGTATTTTTTTAGTTCACACTATTGTATGCTTTGCAGGTTCTGGAAATGAATGTTGGGGGGGCTGTGATGCAAGCGGGGATTGAAAAACCACCATCGTATGTTTAAATTAGTAAAATATTATGTGCATTTAGGGTTGTAATTATGTTTATTTAGTTCGTTTTATGTTTAGTTAGTTACATTATGTATAGGTAGTTTTATTTTGTGTATAAGCGTAGCTTTAGTTTTATATATTTTTGGTTTATAGGTGGAAGATTCTCGAGATTGGTGGCCCTGGGGCATGACGCGCCTCGAGTGAGAATCCAAAGACCGTAAGTATATTTTTCCCATCTTTTATGATTTACTTCATCAATGTGTATACGAGTTCATAATTATTCCTATTGGGTTCGTAGGATGTCGAAACGGAGGTTGGTGGCGTGAAACCTAGTGGTTTTGGGGAGGTCGAGGGGCGTAGCGATATTGCCTTAGAAAGATCTAAGAAGGTTTTTTCCCGTAGAGCTACTAGGAAGACAAAGCAAAGCGCAGATCTTGTCTTCGCCATTTGTGACTAGACAGATCGACGTGCTCGGCCAAATCAAAATGAGAACATGATTGCGAAATGGCTTTTTGAAAATCCTGGGTCGAACAAGTAAGGACTCGTTTACCATCCAACTAATTAGCTTCATTTGTTTTATCTACGCTGTTTTTTTTTTCCATATAGAGATGACATCGTATTTAACGCCGTGTGACAAACTTTTGTCGAGGGAAATTGTGGAGACTATGCGTCCGGAGGTTACATTAATGTTTCTATTTTGGACCTTTGGGCATGGCCATTGAATGGTATGGAGGATCGAGGAGTAGCGAGTTCACCGAATGCATTTTTTGCTTCTTGTTTTTGACGGTATGTTTATCCTATTTTTATTTTCTTGTTTTCGCTTTTTCTTTGGTGTTTCAAGTCTTAAAATCCGTGTTTTATTCTTTTTATATCTGTGTATATGTCTTTGTAGTTATTCACGATCGTTAGTCCTGGGGATGGCTTAGATGAGAACACCGTGTATCGTCGTTTGTGCAAGGACTCAACACGAGCTCGGTGACCCGAGCTCGATAAATTGAACAACTTTGACATGGTAAGTAATGGTAATTAATCTCATTATTTTTTCAAATCTTTTACATTAATTACCAAGACCCTAATGTATAGCGTGTTTCGCTTTTTCTTCCCGATTTGTAAGAGCAAGCACATCTTTCCTCGTGACCTTTGATGTGAAGAGGTTTCATTTGCCATATTATCGACAACTCGTCATCGGTGGAAGCAACAACAACAACAACAACAACAACAAACTAAGTTTTAATCCCACTACGTGGGGTCGGCTATACTGGATCATATCGCGCCATCGTTTACGGTCATAAGCCATATTTTCGTTTATTTCTAGGTATAACATGTCATGTTTAATAGCTTCTTTCCAAGTCTTTTTAGGTCTACCTCTCCCTCTTTTGATTTGTGTGAGTGATTCTCTACCTTCTAAACGCGCGCAAGTGCATCTAAAGGTCTCCCTATAAACATGTCCAAACCATCTTAATCGTGTTTCTCTAATTTTCTCGCCTATTGGTGCTACTCCCACTTTGTTTCTAATGTGTTCATTTCTTATTCTATCTAATCTAGTGTGTCCGCACATCCATCTTAGCATTCTCATCTCTCGCTACCCTCATTTTTTGTTCGTGTTCATATTTAGTCGCCCAACATTCTCGTCCCATAAAGCATTGCGGGTCTTATGGCCGTTTTATAAAATTTTCCTTTCAATTTTAATGGTATTTTACGGTCACAAAGGATAGAAGATGCACTCCTCCATTTATTCCAACCCGCCGGATCCTATGTGTGACATCCTATGTCCGTCTTGGAAGCAATCGGGAGAAATATGGAGACTTGCCGCATAAGCCGGTGAGCTTTTTTTTGGTTTTTGTGTTGCATTTCATTGCTTAGTTTGCCCTTTTGGATGATGCGAACTTAGATATAGAATTCGTGTATTTAACTATGGAATTATGTGTGTTTAGTTATAGAATTCCGTGTGTGTAGGAATATTTGATTTGGAATCATGTGGACTTAGATATAGAATTCTGTTTGTTTAGGTATATAATAATGTGTTTATGGTTTATGTGTTGCATTTCCTTGCTCAGTTCCTCCCCTTTTGGATGATGTGAACTTAGATATAGAAGTCTGTGTGTTTAGCTATTAAATTCTCAGTGTGTTTAGCTATAGAATTCTGTATGAGTAGGTATATTTGATTTGGAATCATGTGAACCTAGCTATAGAATTCTGTGTGTTTAGTTATATAATATTGGGTATATGGTTTATACTAATGGATAGCATACTTGTCATGGAATTATGTGTTTTAGTTGTAGAATTATGTGTCTTAGTTGTTGAATTTGTTTTCCATGGTATATTGTGCGAGTTCGGATGTTTGCAAACTACTTGAGACTAAAGGTTGCCTGCAAATGGCTAGTGTTGTCCTAAAGTTCTCCCCGTGTAGACTATGCATGCCTTGAGAGATACCACAAACAAAGTTGATTGTGGTATATATGCCATGAAGATATGGAGAGCTACATGGGCGGTGGCACCAAGGGATGGGATTGTGGTTTGGAGAAGGGTAATGCGTCCCAACCTCCTAACTTACGCACGAAGTACTCAAACCGCAATAATCCCGCACCATAGCAATGAGCAAAAGGATAGATGTTTGGAAGAAGCCGAAAAGTTTTGGACGGGAAGATCGTATTGTAGTTTTGTTTTAAATAGACAATGTAGTATGCGAACCGTGCTCATCATTTTTATATAGTTAGGTTACTATCGTTGGTGTTTTTTGTCTTTGGGAGCCATTTTGCATATGACTTAGATGGTCTTGAATTGTGGATATGAATGGTTCGGGGCGTGGGGTGTTTTCTCTTTAATCAATGTAAATTTGCATTTTTCACGTACATATGGTCGGAATGTTGTTATACAACGTTATTATTGTATTGTAGTTATTACATTGTATGTCTTACGCACAAAATTATGTACAGTTAAGTATCCCCTAACCCAAAACTATATACACATTATTATATAACTAAACACACATTATTCTATTGCTAAATACACATGTTCCCAAAACAAGTACACACGCTTGCACAAAAAAAAAAAAAAACTATTACTAAACAAACATTATTGTGAAACTAAAAACACATAATTCTACATCTAAATACACATAATCCCAAACCAAAATATACTTGCACTAAATAACAAAAAACAATATGCTATTACTAAACAAACATTATTGAAAAACTAAAAACACATAATTCCACATCTAAAAACACATAACTCCAAACCAAATATACATGCTTGCACAAAATAACAAAAAACAACATGCTATTACTAAAAAACATGATTACATAACTAAAATCACATAATTCTACATCTTTAAACACATAATTCCAAAACATACGTTTATTGATCTTGATGTTGTCATTGAAGGACGATGTGTGTTTAATACACGATAATGTGTAAATAGTTTCCGATATTGTATGTTTATGTTCGAATTATGTAAACAAATCATAAATTGCCTCGGGGGTGCTTGTGCGGGTCGGGCATGTCCTCAATCATATGTTATGTGTTGCAACCTTACCGCATGTCCCACATTTTCTTTTCGCTTTGTGCTTGCTTTTATGGCTTTTTCTCTTTGGCTTTGGATCCTGCTTTTCAGATGACTACCACTTCCTTTGTTCTTGCTTGTTTTGGCGGTAGCACGGAAATGTTTAATTGTGAGGTTGAGCCGCAAGGTTTCCATTATTGATTGTTTGCTAGGCATTGTAGTTTCGTGTTGTTCCTCTAATAGCTTAGCTTTCTCGTTCGATATGATACGAGATAGACTTGACAATTTCCCAATATCCCCTTGCGCAAGACCGATGCAGCTGTGAAAATCCGCCCACAGGGTGTTTAGTGTTCTTGCAGCCTCTATCTCTCCCTTTAAATTGGTACATGTGCCCATTCTTACCTAAAGAATTATACGAGGTTGCTTTCATCCAACGTGCTGCCAAATATGGAGCTGGAATTTCATCGCAATCCTTGAGTATTACAAATATATGTCGACACAGGAGTCGCATCTGTTCAAACAATTTGCAACTACATTTGGCTGATGCATCTACCTTGCATTTTGTTACTTGAAACACCCCACTTTCTTCCTTTATTGTGTACGAGATCTCGTTTGTATTGTCATTGATCTGTATAATCGGGCAATGGTAACACGCTTTTTAATTTCCTTGCTCACTTCATAAAATATGGCATGCGTGTATACTAAAGAAGCATGCTTTTCAATTTTCAATGGTGTCCGGCAATCCTAAGGAGGTTTGGCACTGATTATTCAACTTATCACTAGAATGTCGTTGGGATTCCATTGCGCTCTCGAAATGCATTACAAATTCCACCAAGTTTGATTGGGGATTTGTAAAATTACCAAACCAGCTATTTGTGCTTTCTGAGAGTGACGTAGTTTTCAGAAGTCCACTCATGGGCACGTCTCTAAAATATGCGGGAATCCAGCTCTGTCGTATATCATACATAACCGTGAACCATGGGTGTGATGCTAGATTGAAGTCACCCATAATTTCGTGCCACTGTTTTTCAAATTCAGCTGTTGTAATGTAGTTATCCCACACGATTGATTTAAACCGATTGATGAAAATTTTATCTTTGAACAAAGTTTGGGGCGCTTTGACACTGACTTTCTCCATTATGTGCCACATACACAATCTGTGTTTTGCTGTCTTGAAGACGGATTTTATGGCATTCTTCATGGCCGGGTCTTGGTCTGTTACTATATAATATGGTTCCTTAGCAACAACATCTAAGAATCGTCTGAACAACCACGTATAAGACTCCTCATCCTCTTTCAAAATAAGGCCAGCTGCAAAAGTTACACACCTACGATGGTTATCTACCCCGGTGAATGGAGCGAACACCATCTTATACCTGCGTATGAAATCTATAGTTAGTACACAGATTTTAATAACTATGTAAACACTTTTAAGAGTATAAGTGTACACAATTACATTATTATATACACATGTATGAAATCTATTTTGAGTATACAGATTTCAATAACTATCTAAACATTTTTGTGAGTATAAGTGTACACAATTACATTATTATGTACACATATTAACTTAAATATGTACACACACCAACGTAATAAAATAACATGTTACCCAGATTTATGTAACTAAATGGACAGGTATATAAGGATAAATGTAAACTATTGTAATCACAAATATGCAAGATAAATTAGTGCAGTGAATTATATTACCGGTTGGTATTGTACGTAGCATCAAATGATATCACATCGCCGAATGCAAAGATAGTTCATTATAGCCGCTGGTCCGCCCAAAAGAGTCGCGTTAGTTGTTCATCTTGATCAACGCCATAATCGAATACCATTCCGGTTTGCCTCTTGTCGCTAAGGAATTTGTCTATCACCAATTGTGCATCCGCACCGCATATGTATGCCTTCGTGTCTCGTTTGAAATTTTTAAAATCAATTTTGAGCGCCCAACCTCGTGAATAACCGCCGCCATTTCTCTATAAAGCTCGTGTTGTTTTGCACTCCCAATGTTTGCCCGTGTGCAATTTATGATAAATTGTTGGTGCCCGGTTTAGGTTCCTATTCACCTTCAAGAATTGCTTGTGTTTATCAATTGTCATCGGATGAGTGTGTCTCTCCTCAAACGCCTTTACCTTATATGAATCGGTCTTTAGTGTATTCAAAAATACAACGCGCATTGCACCCAACTCGGTTTGAGGCTCTCTTTCGTGTCCCTTGTTTTGGGATGTTGCCGTCATGCTCGGATGCCTCACTGTGGTATGGGTTTCTTAGAGTTCTTGTAGCCCTCTATTGCAAACCACGTATTGCACGCGAATATCCTCGTTCTTGAATTTCTTCGTAGTGCTTCTTCTAACGCCGAAGCCACTACACAAACCATAATCCTTATAAAATTGTATTCCCGCCTCCAATGTACGGAAATGCATGTTGGCACGAGGGATTTTTTCTTGTTCAACCTCCGGGATCCAATATTTAGTTGATCCGGGAGATTTCGAGCCTCGACCAAGTTATATGCACATAATTACAAAGCTATATGCACAGAATTACAAAGCTATATGCACATAATTCCAAAGCTATATGCACATAATTATTTGGAGAATTTTTTTATTGTGCAACATTACATGCATTCGAACCACACATTTTTTCCCGATGAATTGGTGTCAAATATTACCTTGTTAGGATCATGTTTTGTGGAGGGGTATCATGTGTTCCGTGACATTGCAATACCGATCCCGTTGACGTGGATTTTTTGGTGTTTTTGATCACGAGAATTTTGTTGGTTTGATTTTTGCGTGGGATTTCTGTGTTTTCTACGTTGCTTTGATCGTGGGAGAAGATGATGTTGAAGTCTGATATCTGGACGATGGGAGGAGAAGTTGCTGTGATCGTGGGTTTTTTTTCCTGGTTTTTGGACGATGCTTCACGTTGGGACTGGAAGATGGTGAATTTGGTAAGATTCTATTCCTTGATTTTAGGAAGACAGTTATTTTGGCCGATTTTAACATTTCAATTGTACCTATTTGGTCCCCACTTTTTTTTTTAATTACTCTAAAATGCCATTAAATCCTAGCCTTTCAATTTATTTGGTTGAAGGGTGTGGATTGGAGTTGAGTCATGTTCCCTATACTATAGCTATGGCCTCATAGGATCTCATCCCTATATATATATATATATATATATATATATATATATATATATTACCAACATAAATTATGCCATGTATAACATTAACTACATAGTAATAAATATATACCGTAGAATACTCACCCACCCATGTACTTTTATCCGCATCGCCAGCTGACCTTGCAAAGCTCACGATATAGAAATGCCAAACAAATGATGCCCCAACTAAAGCGCCCATTGCTCGAACATTCTCTAACTCGAAAGATATAATAATGACACACTCGTTGTTGTCGAGTCCCAGATCATACGACATCCTATCAAAAGTAGTGCACAACCACGTGCATACTTGCTCAACCACGTACTGGGGTACCATCATCGAAGAAGAAAATTGAGGAGAAAGAAGGTCGTTATTTTGGTTTATTGAGGAGGAAGAATCTGAGGGCGCCTTTATAGAGGAGTAGGCGCCCCCCTAATGGCGCCAGGAGAGCGGTATGTCGTGTGGCGAAGCGCCCCTGACCGGGCCGCATTGCAGATTTTTTTTAAAAAAATCGCTTTTGCAAGAGAGCGCCCTTGGTAGAAAGCGCCCCCAGCCTAACCCAACCTGGCGCTTACACATATATTTTCAACGTGTCTGGTTTTCACCCCATATTTGCAAATTTTTGTGGCATTTGCCACAATCTGAAAATAACCCGGAGAATAATATCACTAACTTGTGAATATTATTTTAAGAATAAGAATATGAAAAACACAAACTTTTATTTATTTATCACCCCCAATGATGAATTAAAGTGAAACACTGATTTACACTTAAACCGGTTCCAATAATAGTAGCCAAACAGGCCCTTCGTTTTCCTCCCCTTTCTGAGATTTCTCATTATTCTTCAATCTAATCTAACACTAGTCCAATCTGCAGCTCGTTTTATATACAAGCTGTTCAACCACGCGGCCATAAAGGGCGCCAAAGGAAAACACCCCATAAATTCTTTCTCAGCCCTTTACAAATCCTTCTTTACAGATTTCATTTCCCAAATTTTAGGTTTATGTGGTCGTCGCATTGACTTTCCAGTATCAAGAATCGTCAATTCTGTCTTCAGTGCACCGAAATTGCTCACAATTCGGTTGCAAGGACTGAAAGAAATCCGGGTTCTGATTTTTCACTTAATTCCTCGGTCAATTTAGAAAGAAAAAAAGAAGTTCGAATCTGTGTTTGGAGAATTTTGACGGAAGAGGAAATAGGAAAATAAAGTCATGTTCTATGGTACGGTGGCGTGGGATCCATTGCTAATTGTGGCGCAAATCGTGTGCCTTCAATGTCTATACTACCTGACGCTAGGGGTATTCTTGTTAATTCTGGTGGGGACTCGGGTTTCGAAGATGAGTCTTGTGTATTTCTTTGATTATGCTACGGTTACCGCCTCTACTGTTACTGGGTGGTGTGTGATGGCTTCCATTCTTCTCAGCTCTGTTGCTGGGTAAGTTTAGTTTTGCTTAGTATGTAGTGTTTTTGGTTGATTTATTTGGTGTTATTGATATTCATTGTGTTATGCAGTTGTTTAGTTTTAGTGATCTTGGATCTTGTTTGGTTCTTTACTGTTTCTGAAATTCGTGATTAGGTTAATCGTGTTTTTTCTTACTTCAGAAATTGCATTTAAGCTGTAATGCTTCAATTTAGGTTGAAATGTGGGAGTTTGGTATCTATTGGATTGTTTCTGCTGATTTTTGCTTTTTTACGCAAGGACGATGATGATCCATCATAACAAATTAAAACAACTATAGGAGTGTTTGCAAACTCTTAAAAAAGTGATTCTCGGTTTCTAGATGCAAAAAGCAACTATTTTTTTCTCTCTCTAGAAGCTGAAAATCACTTTTTTTTAGAGTTTGCAAGCACTACCTAATTCTGTTTACTTATTGCAAAATGTAGTTTAGGGGCGTGCCAAAAATGATATGTTAGGTGACAATCTAAAGTTTTAGACATCTAAAAAAGGGAAAGAAAGTAATTCAGTGAAATGTGGAAGTATTTGCTATCTTTAGTTATGTAGTTTGTATTTTTATTGAAATACAATGATCATCCTTCCTTGGGAAAGAAAAATTGATGATGATAGTTGAGAATTTTGTGAGTAAAAAGAATTGAAGAAAGGGCGATCCTAGTTTCAGTAGTTGTGCTATTTCAAGGTTCGTGATGTTAGCATGATTTTCAGATTTATTCTTGATTGTCTCTCTTATGTGTTAAATTTCCATTAGAAACGTGTTAGTAGTCTTGGATGTGGAAAAGCTGGACTTGCTATACTAATTACCTAAAGATCCATTATTGACCCATTATTGACAATTTTTCTTACTTTCTTATTCAACACAGAGCTGGTTTTTTAGTCTATTTAGTTGAAAGGGCAAAGAAATGCCTGGATTTTTGTGCGACCCTTTATATCGTCCACCTTTTCATCTGCATCGTATATGGAGGTTGGCCCTCATCAATAACATGGTGGGTTGTGAACATTACGGGCCTAGCGGTGATGGCATTATTAGGTGAATATCTTTGTATGAGACGAGAATTGCGAGAAATTCCTATCTCAAGATTTCGATCAAGTAAGCCGTTTTCTGTTTTGACCAGTTACTTTGAATGAAAAATTAATTTTCTTTTATTGTCTGTTTGAGTTATGTTTACAAACCTCATTCCCTGTTTACATTAGTTTTAGTTGCTTTCGTCTTCAACATCCTTGACTTCTCCTTTTGTTTCAGTTAAGCTTATAATTACTATTTTGGTAATGTTTGGGCTAATTACAAAGAAACTAAGAGGTTTTTGAATATTACAAAAAAAAAACCTTGAGGTTTGATTGTGTCTTAAATTTAAAGGGGGTAACTGTAATATTTTGATAAACGTAAGGGGAGCTTTTGAAATCTTTTTGGCATATGGAAGGGGGGAAATGTAAGATGGATCAAATCTAAAAGGGTTTTTTGTAATTTCTGAAAATCTCTGGGTTTTTCGTAATTAGCCCGAACCTCAAGGTTTTTCTTTTTGTAATTATCCCTACAGTTTTCGGACATGCTTTCGATTTAATGTTCTTCTACCACCATACGCATACTATTCTTCGTACATCATTTGGACCTCAGAAAGTTTACAAAAAGTCAAAGACGAAATTGATTTTGTTAGCAAATTTAACTGTTAATGTACTCCAGCTTTTGGCTCGTCTGATTTTTCGTAATATCCTTTATGCACTTTGCGCGCTCTCTTGTAATTGAAACTTCATGATATGAGATCGTACCATTTTATTACCAGAACTCAGATATAAGGTGTGGTTTTCGTTTCAAGTAACTCTTGTGCATAGCAGATCCACTTTGACTTGTATTATTCAGACTGACGATGGATTTGCTGTGCAGTTATCGAGTAGAGTTTCTGGTGACCAGTTCTTTACTTGTTTCCCAGCTTTTATAAACTATCAAAACATTACCAACTTTGGAGTTGGTGGCTGTCAAACAATGAGCTAGTTTCTGCAAGGATGACATTCCCAATGAGTTTATAAAAAACAGAAATTGTACTCTACGCTTACAGAGTGTTTTCAAGCACTTAAAAAAGAGTGATTATCAGCTTTTGGCTGAAAAAAGTTGTTTCTAATGTTTTCAAATACCAACTTTGCTTCTGATTTCCATTAATTTAATTAGAATCTAAAAGTAGGGAAAGCGGTGCTTTTAGATTTCGGATTTTGCTTCTGGTTTCATTTTTACACACAAATAAAGGACTTTACAACTTATTCACCAAACGCTCTCTTTTAGCATATTAAATTCTTAGCTTCTATTTGTAAACACTACCAACTTCTGGTTCTCGACTACTTTTTGCTTCTGCTATAATAAATCACTTCCTCTAAAAGCAAAAGTTTTCGCAAATACTCCCTTAGTTTAGCTAGCTAGTCCAACTAAAACTTGCCTTAAATTTGTGAACCAGTCACATAATAAGTGTAGTTATTCACTTCGTTATTTCGTCCATGATAAGTGTAAGTTATTTGCTTTGTTATTCGTCCATGATAAAAATAGTTCTATATGACCTAAATGTTTTACTGAAGTAAATGTGTTTAAAATGTTACTGCTCTGTATTTATCTAATAATATATGCATAACTTATCTGAATATTTCTCTTTTAATTCGTGCAGATGCTTGACAAACGAGAGGATGTTGGTCTCATGAGACGGTATTCATCTGGATTGGAACGTATAACGGAACCTGGTGTGTTAAACTGCTCAGATTTTATTTTCTTTTTCATTTTGTCAGTTGACATTCTTTAAAACAAAATTTTACCAGAACTTACCTAGGTTATTGCATAGTATAGTGGATTAATGCATCTCAGTTGAGAAGAAAAATCACGGCAATGGCTGTAGTATGTAGGGCAATGAGTTTGGAATTAACACTTCCTTGGTTTTCCGATGCATATTTCAAACAAGTTTGTTCTTATTTCACTTTTGTCTTTCTAAAATATCTTTTTTAGGGATAATTTACTGCAAATTTTCATTTGTATCATGTAAATTTTACTATACTTTCTATGGAGCATTGTTAGCTTTTCATTTTTATGGCATTTGAATAATTCAAAGTAAAGTATATTAATTTTGCGAATGCATTATAGGGCTTCCGATTTAAAGAGCTTGATTTAAATAACACCATAGCCTGAGTGAATTTTTCATTATATTATGGTGATTGAAGAAATAGTTGTTCAATATTCTGGGAAAAATTAATGTAACTCAAGATTAAAAAATGCAATTGATTTGCTACTGCGAATTTTAAATCTTTAACTAAAATTTAAAGATGAACTTTGAAAATCTAATTTGATCGTAATTGCATTCTTTTGTGCGCAATATACATGAATTGAAATCAGATGAACTTCACCATTTGCCTACTTAGTTACACCAAAATCGGCAGTTTTTCAGATGAAACAGATACAAACTCAGAGAATATTAAAGGAAAAAATAAAATAAAAGGCTTAATTTATTGACTATAATAATAATAATAATAAATCCTAAATGTTTTCATACTGATCTCAACATTAACCAAAAAAGATCCCAAACTATTTTCCTAGTAATTATTAGGGCCCTTTCAAAAAAAAAAGTAATTATTAGGGCCAAGAATTTAAAAACCAAAAACTAATATCTAATAAGCCCTAACCACTTGGGTTAGCCAGTGACTATGGGTATTATTTTCAATAACGAGGCCTGGATCCGAGTACCTACTAGGGCCGAAATATTTTAAACAAATAAATATATCTAATAAGCCCTCTAATTATGGAGACGGCAAGTGGTCCCCAACCTAAATAGGGGTTATTGGTTGATTTTAGGTTGGACTGAACGAACAAACTGAATGGTCATTTTTTTTTATAGCTTAGAATAATACAATTTTGATTCCTATAAGTTAGATAACTCAATATTTCTCATCGTTGGAATCAAAATGTTATTATCTGTTCAGGCAAGAAAATAAAAAATACAAAAAAAAATTAAAAAAAAAAACTCAAGATGGTGCACTAAGAAAAACTCAATATATCATTTTTTGTATAAAAAAAAGGTAACAAAAAAAAAAACACTCGACCACAGTGGGAGTCGAACCCACGACCTTTTGATCCGAAGTCAAACGCGCTAATCCACTGCGCTATGCGGTCTTACATGTTGATTTCTGAAGTTAGTTTTTATCTATGAGCTGAAATAAACGTTTTTTTCCCCACTTCAAACCAATTTGGTATCAGGCCTAATTTGTTCCAATCTCATAAAATCTGAACAGAATTCAATCACGAAATTTAAATCCCAATTGCAATTTCTTTTTCTAACTTACTTAAACAACACATATCAATTCCAATTGCTCTTCATTGATACTGTTAGTCTGTTACAACTTACAACCCAATTTGAACTTTACTAAAAACAAAACATATCATTAAAAAACATGCCAAGTAATTTTCAACCTGTTAACCAAATCGCCAAGAGTTTAGCAAACTTATGAGTTATGAGAATTCTAAATAAACTGTTGTTCATTTAGACCACATTAAAAAGAAAAGGGAATAGCACTAAACTCTCCATCTTCTGAATATACACTCATTATATAACAAAAATACCTTCCTCGTCTCAACGAACATTCGTAGTACAAAAATCCAATATTGTTCCGAAAGATTTCCAGCTTAAGAAGATGAAAAACACAACGGTAGCTGGATTTCGATGTTTAGAAACAATGCATGTAAGTGGATTAGTAAGAAGACGATTGGCATTAGCAATTTTCATGCGTTTTCGACTACGAATCTTCTTCCTTAGATTTAACCTTTTTCTTCCGACTAACTTTCTTCACCGGAACACCATCTTTTTCTCCCCCCTCGACTTTTTCTTGGTGTTTCGAAGAGTTAATTTTACTCCTTAGCCGCAATATTTCGCCCTTAGCAGACGCCAATTCTTCGTCTAGCTTTCTCCCTCTCTTTTCCAAACTCTCCCTTTCTTTTCCGAGCCTCATCATCAAATTATGCGCGTCCTCCAAATTCTCACGGGCTTCTTGAGAAGCCCGTTTTTGCTCATCAAGCGAATTAAAGACCGCATCTTTTTCGTCTTCCAAGCTTGAAACCCGAGAATTAGCAAGCTCCAAGTCTCTGGACAGCATTAACGCGTTTCGATTCATCTCATCAAGTGATTTACTAGCCTCGTCTAAATCCGACTCAAGAATTTTCCGGGCTTCTCTGTCTTTCGAAATTTGAGCTTCTAGAATATTTAACTCTTTGTTCAAAGACAATACGATCTTTTTTTCTTCATCCAGATCAAAAATCGCACTTTCTGCTTTTTTATGAGAATCAGCGAGTTCTTTCTCCAAGACATCGCACTTTAGCGTTGCATTAGCCAGTTCTTGAGACATGATTTGCAGCTCTTCGTTCGATTTAATCAGAAACTCATTTGCAGACCTTAATTGTCCAGATAAAATTTCCACACTTTTTTCGGCTTCAACAATTTTCCTCTGTAATGATTCTTTTGCTTCATTAAACTCAGCCTGAACCTTAGAAACCTCTGCTTCAATCTCCAAACACAAGTTTCTCGACTGCTGCAACTGTTTATCCAGATCAGAAGCTTCATTTCTCGATTTCTCCAAATTATCCCATGTGATTTTAAGTTCCTGTTCCAGATTTTTCGCGTTTTCCAATTCAATTTCCAGCATTTCTTTTAAATTTTCTTTCTCCTTGGTCAAATCGGAAACTAACACTTCGTTTTTCTTCACTTCGCCCAACGAGAACTTAAGTTGTTCCTCAAGCAGGCGAATTTTTTCATCTCTTTCTCCCAAAAGCTTCGAATCTGAAGCTGACTTCTTTTCCATGGCGGACTTAAAAAGGTTATATTCGTCTAGAATATTATCAAGCTTATTCCTGGTTTCGTCTTTCTCAGCGAGCGAAAAAGTTAACTCCGAATTTAGTTTACGAACCAGATCATTCTTCAATTCCAGCTCCTCCTCATTTTTCGAAACTACATCGTTCAATTTTCTGATCTCTGAATTCAAACTATTTAACCGATCTTCGGATTCCTGATATACGGAGCTTAGTTGATTTAGCTCACTTTCTTTCTCAGCAAATTTAGAATTAAGATGTCGAAGATTATCTTCTTTATCTTTAATCTCTGAAGAAAGCAAGTTAATCCTTTCTTGCAAAACTGCTACATAATCTAGCTTCTCTTTCAGCTGTTCTTGCAGTTCGTTTTTTTCATCCCGGACCCCATGCAGGCTGATTTCGAGATCATCAATTTGGATAGTTAGCTCTTCAACTAATCTCTTTTGTTTTTGCAACTCTTGCCCGATGCTTGTTATCGTATCGTTTGCGAGTTTCAATTGACTAACTAAAGCCTGCTGCTCCTTGTTTGCTTTTGCAAGCGCCTTTTTTCGAACTTCTTTCTCGTTCGATAGCTCTGCCTCGATTTTTTTCTCTAGAGAAGTTATAGCGGCCTCTTTCTCGTTAAGTTTAATATTCATCTGTTACACGAGAAGACAACATATACTTTAGCGAAGAATCTCACAAAATTCTAATTTTACTTAGATTGCACAACATTTTCCACATTCTTGAATTTAACGGAGCTGATCACGGTGAAGGTGGAGAAAGTCAACAGTGGCACATGATTATGAGTCAATGGAATTCAAGGCAAAAGAGAGAATTTTTTTTTTCTTTTTGAGATTAAAACCAATAAAAATCCTATGGAAGCTTACCTCCATGAATTTGATTTATTTTATTTTCCTACAAATTAGTAGACACATTCAGTTGCGGGGAAAAAATATGGGTTTAGCACACGCATTGTCAGGCTCGAAATGCAGAAGCATTTTCATTTTAAGTGTGCTGTTTTCATACTATATTTTGTCATACATTAAGAATTTCATTTACCTACGGGATAGTTACAAAAACTACCCATGAGGTTTGGGTTAGTTAAAAAAAACCCAGAGGTTTCCGAAAATTACAAAAACCCCTTGAGGTTTGATTCTGTATTAAATGTAAGGGGTTGTGTTTGAAAGGTTTTTGCTTATGGAGTAAAGTGTGACTGTGTGATATAGAAATAAAACTCAAGGTTTTTTTTTCTAATTATCACAAACCTCTGGGTTTTTTTTGTAATTAATCCAAACCTCAGGGGTAGCTTTTGTAATTATCCCTTTACCTACAGCAAAGGCATGTTTCACCAAAAAATTCATTGCTTTCCCATTTTAAAGTCCTAAAAGAATACGAAGGAAAAACGGTGGATGATGAAGCTTCAAGCAGTCACATAAATCTTTAGCCTTTTTCTTTTGGCAAAATACGAAGCACGAACTTGAAGGAGAAAACAAAGCTAGCTTGATATGCATATATTAATAGCTTGACCACATAACCTTAAAACTCCATTGAGATCGCTTACGGATTTTATGGTTTCATCTGCAGTGGCCTTTTCCTTCATTGTTGATGCGTAGAGAGCAGCAAGCACTCCTGACCCCAGAAACCCAAGTGCATTGAGAAGTGCAAAAAACGGGTTTTGAGATGAAATTCCCTGAACTGACTGCTGGCAAAAGAAAATTGCATTTTAGTATGCATGATATTGCATATTTTGTATAAACACAAGATTCATATGAACCACAAACCAGCACTTAAATAATCCTTTTTTTCGTATTATATTTGGTAAAGATGCAGACCTTTGCTTTTTGTTTTTCGTCTTGTGCCTTTAATTCAGTATTTTCTGAAACGGAAAAAAGGAAAAGGCAAAGTTATCAGTAATAGCTTACAAAAGGATCTAAGTTTATACTGCACTGTGTTATAATTAATAAAGGGATGATTACAAAAACCACCCCTGAGAAGTTTCAAAACTACAAAAGCTACCCTAAGGTTTGATTCTGCCTTAAGTTTAAGGAGTAAACTGTAATATTTCTATAAATGTAAGGGGGGCTTTTGAAATTGTTTTTCTTATGAAGGGGGAAAATAGAAGACGGAATCAAACCTCAAGGGGTTTTTTGTAATTTCGAAACTTCTCTGGGTTATTTTTGTAATTACCCCAAACCCTAGGGATAGTTTTTGCAATTAAATATCAAGAGGATCAAGTATAATAATTCAAGCAACCGAAGGTCTCTAAAGAAGCATTTACCAAGTAAAAATGTTTCGGGACTTGAGCAACTTATACTGTCGCATCTTAAGGATCCTAACAGACAAAGAAACACAATTGCAAGAATATATTTGTATCCATTAGCTAAAAAATATGGACTTGAGCGACAGTGAAAAATGACAATTATTTTTAACATGCTATCTTTACGAGTTGACGTTTAAACTTGAAGCATATAAGACAATATTTCTATTTTCTGTGAGAGCCTAGAATTTGTTTTCTCGGTTATGAAGTTGAACGATTTCCATAGAACCTACTCCGATGGCAACACATAGGCAGAAAATAAGGTTTGTGTAGTACGAGATGAGGCTAAAACTAGTTCAGACGCATTCTAGATAGCTTTTAACAAATAGAAGTCATGTACTACAATCAAAAGATAAATTCAATGGTTTTGAGCAATCTATCCTATATCTGGATAATAAAGATAAATTCAATGGTAACGTTTACAAACTATAGATTCGGGTAATACAATGTTGAACAATGTTATCAGATGCAAGTGCTACAAGTAAACACAACTTATGCAGCGCACAGGAAAAGATAACAGTTACACGTACGTAATTAAGAATCCAACTTTAAGCATAAATCAAAACTTTGCTTTTATTCAACTCATCACAGATTACATTTTTGCACTATCTACTCAAAAGGAACCAAATATATTCCAGTTGTGTAGATGCCAAGTTGTCCAAGAAACTTAGAGTGCACAATGCTATACACTGATCAACTCGAAAACTATTCCAAAACCAAAATCAATTCAAGAACATAAGCATATATGCCGCCGAATACAATCATCCATATTAATATTCTATTAAAATTAAAACAATGTAAACAAACAGTCAAGCTATATGAAACATCCCAAAATATTGGAACACATATTATATTCATCTCCTATAAATTCAATGCAATAATCACTATTAACAGTTGGGGGCAAAAATATAACCTAAAACTAATTAACACCTTTGCAGTGGAACGAATCAAGAATGTCAAAACCCAATAACCATACAAAAACAGAACAACTCCAGTAAAGATTATAGCAGCAAAAGAGAGAAAATAAAAAGAATCTTGAAAATACAAGAAAAATAGGACAGCCAAGTGCCAACCTGCAGTAATGTCTTCAATTGCTTCAGCCCGCATGTTAAGAATCGGAATTACTGCAAAACCCATGAAAAGAATCACTCTCCTAGAGCTATAATTTATTTCTTTTGGATTTTCTTGGCGTAGACAAGCAGCCATGGCTGTTCTGTTCTTTCTCTGGGTGGGCGACGCATTTTTCAGGGAAGAGAACGAAAATGGAGGTTGAAAAGAACATTGTGAAGAGGATATTGGGAAGAAGAAAGAATGGGAGAATGGAGAGTGGAGATAGCAAGAACTCCCTGTCACAAAGCCCATTTCTTGTTTCTCTTCTACCTTTTCTTGATTTTTGAGGGATAAGCAGAGTACCTTGCTCTCATAGCCCCAATACTTTCTTCTGCTTTTCCAACTGTTACTTTGTACCAGTGTTTAATAAATTGGAGTTTTGAGCATATAAATTAGAATAATAATACAATAATTTAATTTGTTTATACTATAAAAAAGTATTATAAACAATCAACTCAAAAAAAAAATTGATGTAGGCTATAATTGAAATCAGATGAATGTAACAAAATATGGAGTTTAAATTTTATGTTTTAGTAAAATTTGAAAAATATTTTGACGGATTTTTATTAAATTCATCTGCAAATGATTTGTTTGAGCTAATCAGTTTGACTACTGTTTGAAATCGAATAGTTGGGGAATTACATCCTGATTGGGAACTCATTTCATATGCACCTTTAGGTATATAAGTTCATTTGTTGAAAAAATGTATGTTTTGTGGTTATTTTTAAATGATTTAGAAAATTGGTTTATTCTTGAAGTCCATTTTGAAGAATGTAGTTTTTAGAGAAAAAAATGTTTTTTTTTTCAACTGAACTATTCGAGTTTTTGTCTTAAACTTTTCTTTGAGATACTTTACCTCCTTAAAGTATACGAGTTTTTCAAATTGTTTCCCTCAACTCACTTTTGCTGAAAGCCCGTGGACTTTTAAGAGATAAAGTACCCCAAAACAAAGTTTAGGAATCAAAGTCAAAAACTCGCATAGTTCAGATAACAATGAATGTTTTCCTCTATTTGTTAATTTCTGATTTTTGAATTTCTTTCCTTAGTTTTTTTTATCACTTCCGCAAATTACCTTTGGTATCAAAATGTACTTCTACCGAATAGACAAACATTTTATATTATCCGTAGCCAGCCGCTTTATGGAAAAGTCCATCTTGAAATAAGTTTACTCACTGAATTCTTTTCATTTTAAAATAAGTGCTTACAAACATGCACAATGTACTAATTTAGATCGTCGGACATTACATCCTCTTGGGAATTCTTGAAAAAAATTTGTTTTTTTTCCTTTTCCTATTCTTTTTTTTAACTTAAGGTTTGCGATTGAAAAGTCCAATTTAGAGATGAAGTTAAAAGAGGGAGCTAAAGGTAAACAAATAAATATAAACAAGTGAAAATAAAGATATGTATATAAGCGATAGGAAAAGCACAATAAATTCTTTGAAGCCAATCCAACTGTGTGTGGACAAATCAGCTGACTCCTGAAATGGTTGAAACTCATTATGAGCTCCATCGGATTTTTTGTCATCATTATTTCAGTGACAAAAATATAATAATGGTTGCTGACGAAAATTCTTCAATGACCCATAATAAATTTTAAAGTCTATATTGAATTAAATATATAATAAAATGAAGGGAATGAATATTTATACGTGCTCGAAAAAAAAACATATCGTTGGGTAATACGATGCATTTTGCTAATAGAGCTCTTTTAATTCTTGAGTCATTGAAGTGAGATTATTATTGACTCCATCACTTATGCATGCCTTTTAATTTTAATAATTATTATATTGAAATTTGACAAAATTTAGACTTCAATTGAAACTCAACTTTAAAACTCACATTACTTACAACAAAAGAACATGCATAAAAGTTTGCAATAATTGTATTCAAAAACGAAATTAGAGGATTTAACAAATTAATTTAATTGCAGTTGTTTTCCGTACGAGATCTTCTATTTCAATTTCGTATTTCATCCTTTATTCCACCCGATGGATCATCGCCATGTGTCATATTACCAAAATAAAACTAACAGCCACTTAACGGAGGAGGGAGCAGGCTGTTAAGTATTTTCCATAATATCACCCAAGATTTATAGGTCAAAATATAGAAGGTTATTCTAATTAGGTAGTAATTTCAATACACGTTAATTTCCAATCCACCATCCACTCGGGAGAAAGAAGCAGCAGAAAACCAACATCACGAGGGAGAAAGAAGAACCAGAAAAAATCCCACACAATCTCGCAACAACCCGTCACTATTATATGTATTTTATCTAAGTACGAAAAAGACGGCCTTTAAGAAATTAAATCCAATGCTAGGCTGCTAGCTCCTTGCACATTCAATATTTTCACATATTTAATTAATGTTTTAAATATTCAATAACAAAGGAATCTTTTGGAGAGCACTTATTACTCAAACAAAAACTAGTACTTTTACATTATTAAAATTGAGAGCACATTAAATATAGAGGAAAAGATTCAAATAGTTGGTGTCAACAATTGAATGTATATACACTAATCACTAATGTAGTAAATCTCAATATAAATGGGTTCCAAAAATAACTCGACTCTAAATATCCCCTCAAACATGAGTTTTCACTTATTCCCGTCCATCTATCATTTGGGAGCTCATTACTATCTGGTTGAAGAAGATATAATTTTGAAAAAATATATGTATATCATAAATGGCCACACAAAATTACTATATCTTCTTTAACATTACAATTTGTGTATATATATGTGGATATACAATATTAATGAATTGCAAATGCATAACATTGAAATGGAACTTAATAACCAAATTGATTCCAAAAGTAAATATGGACACAAGACATATTTGAATGAATTTCATCATATAAATATTTGTATCCTAATGTTGTATTTTTTTTTTGAGTACTATCCTAATATCTTGTATGAATGCAAGGTGTCTTGTTTTTAAAAGGGAGCTATTTAAGACATCGATTGTGATTTTATTTCTTCCTTCTTTTCTCTTACTAAAGATAATCTAGAGAGTCTTTGCACTTCAATAGTTAGTTAAAAGATTTTATTTTTAATTGTTGATGTATAAGGGTTGATTGTATTAATGTTTCTTACGTCAACTTACCCCATCCGAAGTAGGGGTTGCGCATCCCTTATGCTCTGTTAATGAACTTCTTGCTTTATCTATTTTAAAAAATGGATCCTAGCTAGAATGTATTCATTAAACAAATTAAAATGAATTTATTTATAATAAACTTATCGTAGTGGTGATTTATGTCAACGGCTACGTAAATCTGTTATGTAACGATAACTTTATAACAAGTTAGATTCATTTAATATTGCGAAGTTCAAAATAAATCATGAACATAATAACCACAAAATGTTACGACAGATTGTACATCAAAAAAAAAAAAAAAAGTTCATTAATTCACCTAAAAGAACACACCAAACGAAAGAAAAACAAAACCAAGTTCGAAAGAAAAACAAACAACAACTCAAATAACTACCACATTCCCAATTTAAAAGAAAAACATAAACACCCACAAATTCATTCAACAAAAATCAATATTAAAAATGGTCTCTCTAGCCATGCTCATCTCTGCACCACTCTCATCTTCATTCTCCACCACAGTCTTCATCATTTTCTTGTAGTAAGTGTGAGCCACAGTTGCGTTGTAACGGCAATCAGTGCTGCAAAACACACAATCCCTAAAAAAACACAATATATGATAATTATATAAAAGCTTTAAAAATCACAACACTAGTTAAATAAATAAAGTAAAGTACTTATTTTTTATTTTTTTGACTAATTAATTCAAACCTGTACATATAAGCATCTCTTCCAGCCGACAGCCCTTCGCCACACTGATAGCACTTGTCCAAGCAAATTTCCTGCAAACGTTGTCTTGAGCTACCAACTAGCTCAGTACGAGGAAACTCGAAAACGCAATCCTCAAAAGTGTGAATCATTTTGAATACAGGAAATTTGTGTATCGTGCAGGTGTATTCAGGCAACTTGCTAATATAATCCAATGGCAAAAACCCTTGATTTCCATGGTTAGTACATTTCACAACGGAAGTAAATTCAAAGTGATGTCGTCGAAAGGATTAGGGTTTTCTGAACGACTTCCAAGTACTTTGATGTACTTAGGGTCTTGATTTGGACCACAAAAGAATGTTGGAGGCATATATTTGCGCGATAAAAAGCAAGGTTTGGTAATATTTATTATGGGACTCGGGCGTTTTCCAACAATTGATATTTTCTCTGAGGCGACCTAAGTTTGATGATGTCATTAGATTAGTTTTGGACATTTTTTTGTTAAGTTTTTGGTGTTGAAAACCACGCGAGCTTTTTCTCGGTGACTTATTGTTATAATAACCATCAAGAATCGATATTAATCCTATCTTTGTTACCGATGGTTTTTGTATCATTGAGGATTGTTTGTTGGACCTACATTTCAAAAATGAAGGAGTAGTGAGAAATTTATGTAAATTTTAGAGAAACATAAAGTGATTCGTTGGTTTATGGTTAGATCTAATAAAAACACAACACAAGAAATAAGTAAAAAAATGACATTAAATTCACATAGATGAAAAGTTTGAAGTGAAACCCTTGTAACAAACAATGATGACATGAGATAAGAACATTTATAGAAAAAACAAAATAACCATATAACATGAATAACGTTAGCTAGGTGGAACAACATAAATCTAAAATAATAAATCAATAGTGCATACATTGATATATGGTTCTTAAAAGATTTAAATGTTTTTTTTTTTGAGGAATAAAAGATTTAAATGTTGTAAGTATTAAACTCATGAGTTTCCATGCTTTATACCTCAAATGGTATAAATGAAGAATCTGTGAATAAAATGTTAAAAAAAAATGTAAGGTAAAAGTAGAATTCACAATTTAGGTGTCCAGAAAAGTGATTACATCACAAAAAAATTTGGATTTGTAAAGAGCTTTGTATAAGAGTCTAAACTAAAAAAAAAAAAAAAACAAATTAGACATGGAAGAAGCCACATTTAAAAACTAAATGAAGCCAAATTTAACTCCACACACACACACAAAAAAAAAAAAAAACAATTTTGTTAAATCCTTCGAATGTAACGAAAAATCATAAAATACATCGGACCGATCTCTTGAAAATCAAATTTCATTTGCATGCATATATAAAAAGAGAGCATTTTTTACCTTTTTCCAAAACATTTTACTCAAAAGTTTCTTGCAATGCATATCTTGATGCATGCAAGCTTAACTAAGAGTTAAACTTCAAAAATCTTGAAAAAAAAACCCCAAAAGATCAAAGATCCAAGAACTGGGATTTATGTGATTTCATGTATAGAAATGTGCTAGAAAGCCATGGAAAAAGTAGTATACCTTGTTTGTTTGTTTGAGAACTCCATGAAAGAGAGCTTGGAAATAGTGAGGTGTCACTCTTAAATGCTATATTATTTTTCTTATGTTTGTTCTCTCAACTCAAGCATGAAATTGTGTACAAGGGGAGGCACCTTTTTATAATAGAATGCTAAGGGTTACAGTTCATCGATTTTTTGCATCATTAATATTTTTCAGAAAATAAAAATTACAAAAAGACAAAGGAATCTTTTTTTTGTGGGGCATACTTTTTTTTGAATGGTAACTGATAGTAAGCACCATAAAATATGAAACGAGGCAGTGATATCCAAGAGTAACATCTGCTAGACCCCACAGTGATTTTTGTGATGAGCTGAAAAGAAATTCACATGGTTGGTGTGAGACACACGATGGAGATAAGTTGTAATTATGTCGTTCTAACTGATTATTTGACAATTGGGATGAGTTTTTTTGTTTTTAATTGTTGGTTTTATTTTATGTCATAAATTAAAAATTAGAGTTTTTTTTTTCCTTCTAGAAAGTTAGAGATTATATATGGTAATACACGAAGGATATGGATTAGAATGGAATGGAGTGAAGTGAGTATTAGCTGTAGTACAAGTCATTTCAGTACTATGATGATCTGGTTTATGGAATAGCATAATAAATACATATATATCCTCAAAATGCATTTTATTGAATTAAATGTTATTACCATATAATAAAATGTTGAAGCTAATAGAATGTGTAACATTCGAAAAATAGAACACCATTACTGAGCAATGTGTGGTATGAAATATAACTGGATGATCTTTAAAGAATATATTTCATGTAGCATTTGTTTAATTTTCTATTATCATTTGAGAATCCTTTTAGCACGGAAATAATTTTGTAATACAAACAACTAAATTAGATAAGCATATTTGTAAATTGTAGTTGTATATTTACCTTGAATTTTAATATTTTATTAAAATTTCGTAATGACTATTCCGTGTAATGTTTAAAGATATTTGTTACTAACGACAAATTTGAATTATTATCGATTTTAAATGATTATGAATGCATGTTAATATATAACAAATAACGAATAACAACTAGGGCACGCAAAAATCCTAATGGTTAACTACTAACGATGGTTGCACACCGCCACAATTCCGTGTAATGTTTAAAGATATTTATCACTAAACGACAAATTTGAATTATTATCGTGGATTTTAAATGATTATGAATGCATATTAACAAGCATTACTTTTCTACATCGAATCTATTTTATAACAAATAACGACTTACGCTCGCACAGAAACCCTAACGGTAACTACTAACGACAAATTTGAATTATATATTATCAGGATTTTAAATGATTATGAATGCATATTAACAGTTACATGTCTACATCGAATCTATTTTATAACAAATAACGACTTACACTCACACAGAAACCCTAACGGTTAACTACTAACGATAACTTTGAATTATTATCACGATTTTAAATGATTATGAATGCATATTAACAGTTACATATCTACATCGAATCTATTTTATAACAAATAACGACTTACGCTCCCACAGAAACCCTAACGGTTAACTACTAACGACAAATTTGAATTATTATCAGGATTTTAAATGATTATGAATGCATATTAATTTATAACAAATAACGAATAACGACTAGGGCACGCAAAAATCCTAACAGTTAACGACTAACATTGGTTGCACACAAGCAACAATTCCGTGTAATGTTTAAAGACATTTATCACTAAACGACAAATTTATTATTATAAGGATTTTAAATGATTATGAATGCATATTAACAGTTACCTGTCTACATCGAATCTAGTTTATAACGAATAACGACTTACGCTCGCACAGAAACCCTAACGGTTAACTACTAACGACTATTGCATAGAAAATCCTAATGACTAACGACGATAGCTCACAAAATGCTAACTATTAGTGACTAACGAATAACGCATTTAAAATCCTAACGGTTAACGACTAACGACTAATGATAAATGCACAACAAAATCCTAAAATAGTTATTTTGATTCACACCATTTTTGCATTAATAACTATTACTCATTAGCATTATCATGTTGAATCTTAATTATGATTATCTCATTTTGTAATTCTTATATACTTGTACAACTTTCTACAACTCATATGACATACAAAAATGAATTTACTATATTTGTAATTCATCACGTGTACATTTGAATTGTTTTATTTTTATTATGAGAATGATCACTTCATCCAACATATATAACAATTTTATTGATATTAATTTGAAGTCTGTATGTCAGAGTAAATTTGTGACCACTATTAAAAGTATTATAGTAGGCAACCATGTCATAAAACAACATATTTCCAATATTGATCCTTTTTTCATTATTAATGAAATATTTATTTAATTTTTAAAAAAAAACATTCTTACATTCAAATTTTCACTTTTATATAATTTTTGTGGGGAAAATTAAAAACAAAATTACACACACACACACACACATACGTAAGGGTGTTGGTTGTTGGTTTATTTAACTCTTTGGGCCGAAAGTTCATAACGCAAAAACTGACCCAACATTATCCTGTGGGCTCCAAATTAGGTGAATACCGCCAGAATTAGGTCAGTGTGCGCATCGCAAGCGCATTTTAGCAACCGCCCCTTCACAATTCCCATCATCGTCTAATCCCTACCCCAAAATTGTGCGCCATTTTCCACTTTCTCCACTCCCCAACAGGACAAACCTTGTTATTTTCAACAAATTCACCATGTTTCACGTGAAGTGAAAATTCCTATTTCCGTGAGAATTTACCTTTCTCAACTTACGTTATTTGTGAATTTTTTGTTCGTTTTTGCGTCTTATTTTCGGGGAAGCTCGAATCTTGCAGGCGTTCCGTAATTAGGTTATTTGAGGTATGATTTCTCGGGGTTTTTTTTTTCTTTTTTTGAAATTAATTATTCGGGGTATGCAAAGAATCGATTTTTGAGTAGCATCGATCGTGTAGTGTTTTTGGATAATTTTTCTTATTGTTCATGGTCTCGTGTTTTGTTAAGTAATGAATTAATGAATATGAGTATGAATCGGGTTTTACTTAATAATGATTGTTATGTTATAGATGTTGGCAATAAACATACTGAATTTCTAATTTGCCCAATTTAGGTTGAAAATTAGTCATCTGAATCTATATTTTGCTGCTGTTCTGTTAGCAATAATTATGATCTGAAAACGTTTTAGGTATTTTGGTGCTTCGAGAAGAAATTTTGTGCTTTTGACAATGATAGAAAGCAGGATCTTTGGTTGGATGTGAGCCTGAAATTTAAGGAAAATTGATTTTGTGACAAAACTAGGAAGTGGGTATTTTGTGTGTATTGGTCTTTGAGTATGATGGATGATGAGAATGATAATAGGCGTCGCTCCAACTCTTTTGGCATAAATGGCCAAGATTTTCCTGTTGAAAATGTCAATTATCCTCGGAATGTTGGAAAATACGTCGAGGATGATGATGATGATGAGGATACTGATATCGAAGAAGATATCGATGATGGTGATGATGATGACGATGATGATGGGGGGAATGGTGTTCAGAGAATAAGTAATTATGAATATGGCGATGAGGATGACAACGTTGGTGATGATTTTGGTAATTTTCAGAGGCACCCAAAGAAGAGGAAGCTAAAAACCCTATTATCAAATTACGAGTTTGCCCCTCGATTACCCGCCCAATCGTCTGGTTCTGCTTCAGCCTCAAAGCCATCATACGGTGGTCGAAATCCCCTCACGGATTGGACTGAAAACGAGACGTTTATTTTACTCAATGTGTGGGGCGATCGATTTCTCAAGCAAGGGAGAAAGAGTCTCCGTTCCGAAGAGTGGCAAGATGTTGCCGAGAAAGTATCCCAAGATTCGAAGATCGAAAGAACGGATACTCAGTGTCGAAACCGTTTGGATACACTAAAGAAAAAGTACAAAAAGGAGAAAACAAAGTTTGGAGATATTGGGAGTTCAGAAAGTAAATGGATATATTTCAAGAAAATGGATGCTCTTTTGTCACCACTACCACAAAAAGCAGGCCTTTCGTGTGGAGTCGACTCCGGGGAGTACGTATTTATGGATCCTAAAGTCTATTTAGACCGATCGAATGGATTTGACGAGATGAGAGATAGTCCCGAAAATTCGGAATCTGATGAGGAAGGAGAAGATGAATCTGGGGGAAGTGCGGTTTCGTATAAACTGCTTGCTGATTCGATTCAAAGATTTAGTGGGATTTACGAGAAGATTGAGAGTAGTAAGAGACAACAAATGGTTGAGCTAGAAAAAATGCGGATGGATTTTCACAGAGATTTGGAGTTTCAGAAGAGACAGATTCTAGAGAGAGCTCAAGCTGAGATTGAGAAGATTAGGCGAGGAGACGATGATGATAACGATGACAATGGCAGTAGTTGATGTAGCTTTTTATCTGATTATCTTTCTAGCTTGAATTGACTGCTTGCCATTGTTATAATTACTGTACCTTTTGGTTTCTTAATTTGCAAGACAATAAAAATTGGTGTGGAACTATTTTGTTGGAAGTATTAGTTAGTTTTATTGTGATAAAAGAGGTCAAGTGTTTGTGTTGTAGTTCATTATTCTAAATGGCTATTATATATGGCAGCATTTCTCATTTGCAGAGACTTTTATATTACCCCTGGTTTTTTGGTGCACATTTTTTCTAAGGTCGTGTTTCATCTTTATATTCTGTTGGGTCGATTACATTCGAAATTTATTTTACAGAAAGGGAATATGATCATTTCTACCCATTATTGAATAACAAGCTACTTTTATACCCACTCTCGATAAAAATATCTTTTTTACCCACTTTTTAGTTTTAAAGATAGAAATGTCCTTATCTTCTTTTTTTCTCTCTTTTTATTGCGCTTAACCCACCGTCATCATAATCAACATCACCTTATCCCACTGTGTCGATTAATTGTCTAAAATTACTTGGCACTATAATTGATGCAAAGTGGCAAAGTTTTACGTTTGATACTCTTCCTGCTGCAACCTTTATACGAAGAAGAAATGAGATGAAATTTCAAAGCCCTCATCATCATAGGTTTTTCCACTGCATGGAAAGTATCATGAGACAATGATGTTGAGATAGTTGTTAGAATGTCCCATCACAAGATTGATTTTGTACAATCAGCATGTACATCATTGAACATGACACCGATTGCTTAACCCACCCTTTGGAGCAATTCTTTTAAGTAAACCTTATGAGCTTTTTTTCTCTCAGTTACTTCCTAATGCATTAAATTGTTGAGGATTCATATGTATTAATTTTTCACTGTCAATATCTATATGGCTCTTCCAATACCAATTATGGTGCTTATTGTGAGAGGCTTAACTAAAATCTTTGCAAATATGGTGTTAAGCAAATATTCATTAAATGTAAGATTCTAATAGGATAATATCATAATACTACAGCTATAGCCTATATGTCTAACCATTTAGTGGGTCATGCAGCTTCAATAAAAGTGAGCTTGCACCCTTAATATCAGTACTGGTTAATATTTTAATTGCTAATTTTTTTCTGTTTGTTCCATGATTAATTTGAATTGAAAACTCATTGATTGGAATTCATTTGAAGCTAAAAAATGGAAATGTTTCTTAAATGTGTCGCTACACAAGTGTCAAGAATCAAGATAACGATAGTACATATTTTTTTCTTGTTATGTTTCTCCTTTTGTATTATGAGGTTAAAATGGCGCCTTTTAATTGCCTTTGTAATGATGTATTAGTAAAATGACAGGCACCTTGTCTCTAACAATGGGTTCAGTAACTTTAGTTATTAGTTTAAGTGAATTAGATTTTGCTTATGTTTTACCGATTCTGCAGCAAAAAATACTTAACAAGGTATATAAAAATTAAAAAACGCCGTTGCCGGGGATCGAACCCGGGTCACCCGCGTGACAGGCGGGAATACTTACCACTATACTACAACGACCTTGTGTTCAGATCAGCAATTTTTACTAATTTAGACTATTAATGCAGATAATATAACTAAAAAAATTAAGTGCGCCGTTGCCGGGGATCGAACCCGGGTCACCCGCGTGACAGGCGGGAATACTCACCACTATACTACAACGACTTTGTGTCCGAACTGTGAACTAATGCAATATAATTTAAGCACTTAAAATGACAAAAGAAAAAAAGAAAATTGGAAAATGAAACAGAGACAATTGGGTTGCGTGAATTTCAAGTCGAGGCCTTAGCTCAGTTGGTCATATGCTGCTATATAGTGTATATTCAGTTTTAATGTGTCCTATTTTAAGACCAAACATTTATAAGGCTAGTGTTTCAGGAATTTATTCTTTTCCTCTAATTGATTCTCCTTTCATTTCAAAGAAAGACCTATAGACTATAGTACCCATCTATAGAGAATGTCATGAAAACCAAGAGACAAGGGTAATTTTTTTTTTTAAGTGTTCCAATAACTTAAAAAGAATAGTCATTTTTTCATTTTACTTATATTGTGCGCGCGCGCGTGTCCTTAGGCTACCCGAGGAATCGAGAAGTCTGAAGTGGGATGTGGAATGTGATTGGTGATGGATGGTGGTTATGAAATCAGTTCTGCATCAGATGATGAGCCCGTGCTAAAACTTTTTCTTTTATTGGCGCCCGGCTATTCGATTGAGGCGAAAGCCTACCAACGCATAAAGGTTCGATTCGAGCGAGAGCCCAAACGGGTTCCAGTCGTGAGTTAGCAATCAAAACCGACTGGTTTAAACCGGTACAGACCAGATTTTGTCCATGATAGGATAGGTCCAACTTAAAGAAAACAGATACGGGTACTGCTTTTCCTTTCATTAAATTTTTGGTTTCAAACAAGAACCATGTTCAAGTGTTCAACCATAATAGTTGACAAATATACAAACTTTTGTGTCTCATAAGTTTCTTGCTGGCATTCAGTTGGGATTTAAAGGAGGTCAATTTTGATTGGAGAAATGGCATGCCCAGTAAATGCATGTACAAGACCCAACATAAGTGAAGAAATATGAAGGTTTCATGCATGCCATATATGGACTTCTGTTGGCAGAAAAAACTCTCCTGGAAAAATGAAATGTCATACACACTTTCAGCTCATTTGGTTTTTACCAAAATCACATTATCATCCTGATTCAAGCTTTTCTGCCTTCGTGCATTAAAATGCCATTTGCATCTATACTGGTCATGTTAACAGAACTATATATATTGACACAAAACACTCAGCAAACAAGTGATACATATTGACACAAAACACTCAGCAAACAAGTGGAGTGACCTATCGACTAGAACAACCCTCTATCCGGCTTTCGTTATGAAGACAAAATGATCCAAATACAATCTAGTAAAAAGTGTTAATTACAAAAATACCCTGGAGGTTTAGCCTAATTACAAAAAATACAAATACCTCCTTGACATTTGTTTCTATTTTACAAATTACACCCTCAAAATGGGGGTCTTTACGAAGTAAATACAAACCTCAAGGGGGTATTTTGTTTGTAATCTCGAAAGGTAACTGAATTTCTTTTGTAATTAGACTAAAACTAAACGTCAGCGGTAGTTTTTGTGATTCACCCTAAAATATATTGAGCCTTTTATACCAAGAACATGCTGACGTTTACAAACCCGATGCGCAAATCTCCTGTACGTGCATCATAATTGTCATCCAGAAAAAGGCGGTGGAACTTAATCTCCCCATCCACTTCAGACCACCAGATTTACCAGAGATAGGCATTTAGCAAAAACCTGCAAGGAATTGAAGTTTCAGATCAGCACAGGCCATACATTATCTGTGAACTATACATATTGCCTACTGCTTGCTAACTCATGAAGAACAACACAAAAGCGTTCCACTTAATCCCACAAACAGGAAGTTGAATCTTGTCTCCAGATTCAGAAGTGGCACATTGAAAAGAAAGTCCCAAATCATGCAAAGCTAATTAACCATTACTCGTATAAGTTGCACAGAGCTTTCTTTAATTCTGCAATACAACTAATATTATGTGTGGATTCCCCTTCTCCCTTCCTTGATGTCTAATAAACGGTCCAGGCATCCAGCAATTAAGACAAGGTATCAGATCTAAATTTCCTTTTTCAGGCTCTAGTCAGTGAGGATAATCAGTAAGAACGTATTTAGCTGCTAGCATGATAACATGAACTAATTTATGGCATTAGGTACTTACCATGGCTATCCGCATCTTCTATGTGAATCACCGTTCTGTGCAAATAAAATCAAAGCGTATAACAAATTATGATGTTCAAAATCAAGTGTCATCATATTTAGCGTTAATTACAAAAAGATACTCTTGAGTTCAATCTAATTACCAAAAAAAAAAAAAAAAAAAATCTTAATAGTATTTGTACTTTTGAAAGATATCAAAGAGTATTCCGTAATTAGGTTAAACTTTAGGGGAGGTTTTTGTAATTTACTCTATGTTATGATAAATTGCCCAATGTGGACTTTAAAGCTATAATTTGTAGCATTTTTTAAAATTGTATCACATGTGCATCTACTACACAAATGTAGTAGTTGAGTTTTTTGCTATAAATAAACCACAATTTTGGTTATATACACACAAAAATCAAAGAGAAATATCAATATAATTACTTTCTCTATGCTTAATTATTCTCTCTCTGCTATTTATTTCTTAATACTTTGATCGTTCTATAATATCAATATAAATACTAATTCTCTTGTGTTCTAAATTATTTGTTCTATAACACGTTATCAGCACGGGTCTCTAGCCAATCTTCGGAACTTTTGGTGAGTGCAGTAAGTTTGTTATTTCTTAATTTGAAAATATCATTATGGCTAACCTCGCAAAGCTTGATTTTGTTGCTCTTGATATTGCTGGAAAAAAACTATATGTCATGGGTTTTAGATGTTGAAATCCATCTAGATACTAAAGTCTGGGTGATACCATTAAAGAAGGAAATAGTGCATCATCACAAGATAAAGCTAAAGCTATGATTTTTATTCGTCACCATTTGGATGAGAATTTAAAAATTGAATACCTTATGGTAAAAGATCCATCCATCCTTTAGAAAAACTTGAAAGAAAGATATGACCACCTAAGATGGTTATACTTCCAAAAGCCTGTTATGATTGGATAAAATGGAGATTTCCATATTTCAAATTCGTTAGTGAGTATAACTCCATGATATTTGAAAAAAATTCAAAATTAAAATTATTTGGAGAAAATATCTCAGATGAAGATATGATTGAAAAAACACTTTCTACTTTTCATGTCTCGGGTTTGCTCCTGCAGCAATACCGAGAAAAAGGGTTCAAAAATATTCTCGACTTGATTTCGTGTCTTCTTGTGGCCGAACAAAATAATGAGTTATTGATTAAAAAAAATCATGAATCACAACTTACTGGTTATACTCCATTCCCTGAAGTGAATACGACTAGAGCTCAAAATTTTAACAATTTTAGAGATTGTGGTCGTGGAAAATATACTCCATATAATCGTGGTACAACAACAACAACAACAAATCGAGTTTTAATCCCACTACGTGGGGTCGGCATTTTGTCGGATCATATCGCGCCATCGTTTACGGTCATAAGCCATATTTTCGTTTATTTCTAGGTATAACATGTCATGTTTAATAGCTTCTTTCCAAGTCTTTTTAGGCTACCTCTCCTCTTTTGATTTGTGTGAGTGATTCTCTACCTTCTAAACGTCGCACGGGTGCATCTAAAGGTCTCCTATAAACATGTCCAAACCATCTTAATCGTATTTCTCTAATTTTCTCGTCTATTGGTGCTACTCCCACTTTGTTTCTAATGTGTTCATTTCTTATTCTATCTAATCTAGTGTGTCCGCACATCCATCTTAGCATTCTCATCTCTCGCTACCCTCATTTTTTGTTCGTGTTCATATTTAGTCGCCCAACATTCTCCGCTCCATAAAGCATTGCGGGCCTTATGGCCGTTTTATAAAATTTTCCTTTCAATTTTAATGGTATTTTACGGTCACAAAGGATAGAAGATGCACTCCTCCATTTATTCCAACCCGCTTTGGATCCTATGTGTGACATCTTTATTGATTTCTCCGTTCTCTTCAATTATAGATCCTAAGTATTTAAAACTCTTTGTTATACTCACTTCATGTCCATCAATTTTAACCTTCGTCTCATTGTTCTGTTGTTTTTACTAAAGTGGCATTCCATGTATTCTGTTTTAGCCCTACTTATAGTAAAACCTTTTGATTCTAGTCTTCTCTCCAAACTTCCAATTTTGCATTTACTCCTTCCCTTGTTTCATCAATTAAAACTATATCGTCCGCAAATAACATACATTCAGGATGGATTTTTGTAAGTGTTTAGTGATTTCATCAATTTATTAGGATAAAAGGTACGGGCTTAGAGAAGCGGATCCCGATGCAAACCTATAGTGTTTGGGAATTCACTAGATATTCCCCGTTGGTGTCCTGATACATGTTGTTATACCATCATACATATCTTTTATGGCATCTATGTAGCTATTTTTATTCCTCTTTTTCCAATACGCGCCACATTATATCACGGTTGACTCTATCGTATGCCTTTTCAAGATCAATAAAAACCATATGTAAATCTTGTTTTCTCTCATTATATTGTTCACATAATCGCCTAATTAAGTGTATAGCTTCAATTGTGGATCTTCCCGGCATGAAGCCAAATTGATTATCTAATATACTAGTTTCATTTCTTATTCTTGCTTCTATAACTCCATATAATCGTGGTAGTCAAAATAATTCAAGTCGTGAAAATACAAGCAACCACCGGAAGTGGAACATAAATGACAAGATAGGAAAATAGAAATTGATAAATTCGGAGGCTAGTGAAGAAAAATGTTATTGATGTGGAATAAAAGGGCATTGGTCACGTACGTCCAAACATTTAGTGGAGCTTTATCAAGCATTTTTTCGAAAGAAAGATAAAAGTGTTGAGGCAAATTTCGCTTCTGATCATTTTGAAGATGATAAGTTTGATGACATGAACGTGGATATATTTCAATAATTCTCACATTATCATATATTTTAATACTTCAATCTAGTTTCATTTCTTCATTCAAGATGTTTAACCCAACTGTGGTATTTCTTATCTTGTTAGTCATAATGTATACTATTTTACTTTTTGTTGGAATATATCCTCCGGGTTACTTTTGGCTTATGATTAACCTTCTTATCACCACGATTTTTCCTCTGTTAGCCGCAACAACTTATTTTAGCATGATGAATAATTAGGTGATTATGTATGTCTATCCCATTTAGTCAATCCCAGGTCTTTGAGAAAATCTTTGAGCCAAAATACATAATCACCTAATTATTAATAATGCTAAAATAAATTATTACGGCTAACAGAGGAAAAATCGTGGTGATAATAAGGTTAATCATAAGCCAAAAATAACCCGAAAGATATTCTCCAATAAAAAGTAAAATAGTATATATTATGACTAGCAAGATAAAAAATACCACAGTTGGGTTAAAAATCTTGAATGAAGAAATGAAACTAGATTGAAATATTGAAATATATGATAATGTGAGAATTGTTGAATGAAATGTGGGTATATTTATAGATAAAAATTACTATTCATAGCCGTTGGAGGAGGAGAAATTTAAATGTAAAAATTGTGAATGATTTAGTGGAATTACAATGATATTTTGTGATTGAAATAATAAACACAAATATTGTTGTAGACAAATTAAATTTGTACCAATGAAAGTGCCACATGTGAAATTCTTTATTAAATATCAATTTTATATTTTCTATTTATATTTGAAAATTTAATTAAATTTAATTCCTAATTTAAATAGTTAATTAATTGATATTTTAATATATATTTTATTGGCCAATTAAAGATTGTCAAATGTCAAATTCTTATAAAAATCTTGATTTATTATTATTTCTTTTGATAATTATCACAATTTGTGATTAAAGAAATAATATTAAATCTTGAAGGACCAAGCAAATTAGAGTCCTCACCATATGAGTTATCTAAAGACTCCTCTCCTCCAAGTATAAATAGGGGTCATTCTCAAGGAATTAAAACACAATTCAAAGTCAAGAAGGCAGTGGAGGAAATTCTCTCAAGTCAAGAAGTACGAATTCAAGGAGATTCACGGTGTTCAAAGCGTTCATCGCGGAGTCCATTCAAATCAAGGCGTTTGATTCGGGAATAAGCTTTCAAGCCCTCGAGTTAACGTTATTGAAGTCCAATCCATCTTGAGAAAGATCGAAGAGTCAAATCCACCAAGAAGTTCCCATATTCAAGTCAAATATCGTCAAATATATCACGTTTAATTCGGGATTAAGTTTTCAAGCCCTCGAATTAACGTTATTGAAGTTCAAGTTCAAGTTTGGAGAAGATCAAACTGAAGACTTCAACTCCAAATTCTCAAATTCTATATTCTTGAAGAAAAGAATCAGAGGACTTATTTTAGAGATTGTAACCCTTTTGATAATTTGATTTATATAAATTCAAATCGCAGACAATAAAAATTTATGTTACAATTGCGATAAGCAAAAATTATTATTCATTTAAATACTCAACCTGGAAATATATCTTTTCGGAAAAATACATACAAGTACAACCAAAATATTCTCACACTTATACAATACAACTGAATAAAATATTTAGAAACTAATTTAGAACATTGATCCCATTTCTTAAATATTCTCATCTCCAATTAGATGGTCAATTTTTCATATTGTATGTTTAAAGAAATTAGCAACATCTAGATATGTGATATCCACATTCATGTCATCAAACTTATCATCTTCAAGATGATCAGAAGCGAAATTTGCCTCAGGACTTTTATCTTTCTTTCAAAGAGATGCTTCATAAAGCTCCACTAAATGTTTGGTTGTATGACAGGTACATGACCAATGCTTTTTTATTCCACATCGATAACATTTTTCTTCACTAGCCTCCGATTTTATCAATTTCTCTTTTTCTTTCTTGTTATTTCTGTTCCACTTCTGGTGGTTACTTATATTTTCACGACTTTGATTGTTTTGACTACCACGATTATATGGAGTATATTTTCCACGGCCTCTACCACGACCTCTAAAATTGTTAAAACTTTGAGCTCTAGTCGCATTCACTTTAGGGAATGGAGTAGAACCAGTAGATTGTGATTCATGATTTTTTATCAATAACTCATTATTTTGTTCGGCCACAAGAAGGCACGAAATCAAGTCAGAATATTTTTTGAATCCTTTTTCTCGGTATTGCTGCAGAAGCAAACCCGAGGCATGAAAAGTGCAAAGTGTTTTTTCAATCATATCTTCATCTGTGATATTTTCTCCAAATATTTTTAATTTTGAATTTTTTTTAAATATCATGGAGTTATATTCACTAACGGATTTGAAATCTGGAAATCTCAATTTTATCCAATCATAACGGCCTTTTGGAAGTATAACCATCTTAGGTGGTCATATCTTTCTTTCAAGTTTTTCAAAAGGACGGATGGATCTTCTACCATAAGGTATTCAATTTTTAAATTCTCATCCAAATGGTGACGAATAAAAATCATAGCTTTAGCTTAATCTTGTGATGATGCACTATTTCCTTCTTTAATGGTATCACCCAGACCTTTAGCATCTAGATGGATTTCAGCATCTAAAACCCATGACATATAGTTCTTTTCCAGCAATATCAAGAGCAACAAAATCAAGTTTTGCGAGGTTAGCCATAATGATATTTCAAATTAAGAAATAACAAAACTTACCACTCACCAAAAGTTTTGAAGAATGGCTAGAGACTCGTATTGATAATGTGTTATAAAACAAATAATTTAGAACACAAGAGAATTAATATTTATATTGATATTATAGAATTATCAAAGTATCAAGAAATAAATAGTAGAGAGAGAATAATTAACTAGAGAGAGACAGTAATTATATTTGATATTTTCTTTGATTTTTGTGTGTATTTTTACCACCAAAATTGTGGTCTATGAATAGCCAAAAACTCAACTACTACATTCATGTAGTAGATGCACATATGATACAATTTTCAAAAATGTTACAAATCTATAGTGCTAAAGTCCACATTGGACAATTTATCATAACACAATATAATTACTTTCTCTCTACGATTTATTTCTTAATACTTTGATAGTCCCCAACCTGTATATTACTGAATATTTCTCTACTACTTTGATAGTTCTATAATATCAATATAAATACTAATTCACTTGTGTCTAAATTATTTGTTCTATAACACACGTATATATTTAGATACTAAAAAATTGGTCAAACTTTGGTGCTCGACTCAATACCTTCTCATTAAAGCGGGAACCAATCACCGCGTGATCGAAGTTACTGAATGACGCAACTCAAAATTCCAGTCCTATCTCTAAGCACCACAAGTCCTGGATGACATAGACCAAGCACATTTCCATCAAAATGCTGCATTTGAAATCTGACACTGAGCATGATAAGCACCAGACACTGCCCATGCCCCATTCCCTCTTGCAAAAGAAAAACGTAACAAAATAAAGGATTAATTACAAAAATTACCCCCAAGGTTAAGCCTAATTATAAAAAAAAAGCAGTTATCTTTCAAAATTACAAATACACCCTTGACATTTGTTTCTATTTTACAAATTGTGCCCTTAAGAGTGAGGTATTTGTTAGATAAATACAAACTTGAAGGGGATGTTTGTAACAATTTAAGGGGTATTTGTAATTTTGAAACATAACTGGAGTTTCGCTAAACTTAAGAATAGTTTCTATAATTATTCCTAAAACAAAACACACCATGCAATGTCAAGAGCTGGTTCAGTCATAAAAGCATCAGCCTTACGCCCATACCATATGTTGTTCATAAAGCTGCAAGTTTACTATCTTCATCAACTTTACCAACAGCCTCAAGTATCGAAGAGTAAGTTATGCGATCATATTCAAAACCATTCAAGTGCATCTCCTTCATTAGCTTCGCAGCCTCCTCAAACATACCAGCACGGCTAAGACAACCTAGAACGGTGTTGTAAGAGACAACATCTGGCTTCATCTTGGAATTTTTCATCTTCGTGAACATCTCCATCGCCCTATGGGGACCACCTGTTCTAGCCAAGCCATTCAAAATAATATTATACGAGTTAAGGTCAGGAACACAACCGTTTTCTTCCATAGTTCGAAGCAACGACTGTGCCTCATCTGTCATGCCGGCCCTCACCATCCCCGACATGAGCGCATTATAAGCATACACATCCGGGCTACAACCGAGTCTTTTCATCTCATTGAAAAGATCAACGGCCTCCGTCAAACGTCCACACTTTCCGAAATGCTTTATCATCACTGCGTACACACGAGCGCTGGAGGATCCACAATTTTCTTTTAGTTCTTGAAATAACTCGTGAGCAGCATCATAGCGTTTTGCTCGGCCGAGACTGTTGATTAAGCTGCAATAGGCAGCTGGACACGGGGGAAAGCCCTTTTCGTCCATCTCCTCGAGCATTAATAATGCTTTTTCTAAGCTGTTTTTCTTGCAAAACCCGTCTATGAGAATTGAATAAGTATACGAGCTAGGTCTAATGCCACTGGTTTTCATTTTCTCGTACCACAAGATGATGTCAGATACAGGGGCTTTAGATTCAAACAGAGATTTAATGATAGTGTTGTAAGTGACAACATTTGGAGTACAGCCTAACGACTCCATTCCTTCGAAAAGCTTAATAGCTTCAGCCAAACGTCCCGCCCTGCCCAAGAGATTTATGACATTATTTATGAGAACCACATCTGGCTTACAACCATCATCTAGCATCTTTAGAAAAATCGAATAAGCTTCTTCAACCCTCCCAGCAGCACCGAGCCCCCTTATCAATTCCGTATATGTATATACAGTTGGTGCACAACCTGCTTCTTTCATCTCTCCCACTAATCCTAATGCCTTTTCAACCTTACCTAGTTTAAAGAAAATACCTAACATAGTAGTATAAATTTTCGCAGTGGGATATAAACCATTTTCTTTCATTTCTTCAAACAGCCTAATAGCAGAATTCTCACGGCCTAATTTCCCAAACGAAGATATGAGCGCACTGTACGTCACAGTGTCGGGAAAACAATTACCTTCACCGCACATTTCATTATATAGCTCATGAACTTTCTCATGATGACCTTCTTGCATCAGCATCAAGATGATGGAATTATATGTGCTAGCGGTTGGATTGCACTTGCGATTTTTAATCTGGTAAAAGACTGCAAGTGCTTTGTTCACCATTTTTGTCCTGCCCAAAATCTTTACAATTTCAGACAAATCAGCCGGGCCAATGGCACATGGACTCTTGACCATTTCTTGGATCATTTTCCACATTCCACCTACTAGCCCTGCTTCCTCAAGACAATGAATCAAAGCCATATAGGTAGAACAATCGTTAACAAATTCCTTCTCTTGCCGGCCCACTTAAAGAACTGCAATTTCACATTGATCTCCACATCTACCTGCAAAACTTCACGAACCAATCTATGATCAACCTTCAATTTCAGAACCTCTAAGGCCTTTTCTGCATCGGGACCCCACTTAAATATTTTCAAGATCCTTATGAACCGCTCATCAAGTGTTCTTGCGGAGGTGTTCTTCCTTATAGTCGAACGGTTCCCAAAATTTGGTGTCTCATCTTTTGGACTTCCCAACCGAAACATTTGAACAATTTCATTTTCTGCAACAATAAAGTAGTTAGATTTATTTAATTCATAGTCCTTTCATATCAGTGCAGCGCCTAGAATTTGCAAAATACTTAAATAAGTGTAATACTTACAAAGCTACACAAAAGTCAAAAGTAAATTCAGAAACAAATTTTCACCTGTCTGCTTGACTCTCTCAAATAAACAAGAGCAAGTGAAAAGTCCTCGTCTCCAGCCGATTGATTTGGCCAGCATAATCCCTTGAACCTTCATGATCTCAAATTACAGGTTCATTCTTGAAGAACTTAACGTGATTTTACTACCTGAAGAAATGCAAGCATCCTGCAGGAAAATCAAATAAGCAAAACTTGGTCCTAGAATCTCATTTATCAATAACTTTTTCTGCTGATGTTGCCATAATCAAGCAACCACCGCAGATAGTGTATAATTTGGAAAAGTAAAATTCTAGAAAAATTGACACATGAAAATTGAACAAATCGAAGCAAAATTAACCTGAAAATGAATTAACAAAAATGCAAAAGAACGAAAACAACCCCCCAGAAAAATGCAAAACTTCGGGTTTGGGTGTTCGAGAACGGCGCGGTGGAGTAAAAGGGAACTGGTAGCTGATAATACGGTAAAATGAAGTTTTGCCCCTCAAATTGACATAATATGTCGCTTGGCCCCCTTCAACTATTAATTATGGGAAACAATTGCACCCTCAGTCCCACAAGACTAGACCTAATGCACCTTAGTCTCGTACTTTGCTTTTATTATCCCATTGTTCTCAGATGTTGTACTAGGAGTCCTACAGTTTTAGAGATATGCATAAATAGTCTCACAGTTTATAAAGTTTGTCATGCAAGTCCCAAATTACTCTATTTTTCAATGTATCACATATTGTAAAAGCTTTCTTTTTCTGACACTTGTTTTGTTCGTGGCATTGTTAGTTGTTACACCTACTTAGATCCAGTCTCTATTCAGAGGTTTTAAATGGATCATGTCAGGTTTCCAGCTTATAAACTTAACAGGGCATACTTACGTAAAAATTTTACTAACATGTATACATACAATTTATTTGCCTAAGTTTATTAACATAAATGGATATAGTCCATTCTTACGACCATATCGTAGCCCAATATGTTTCCGTAAAATTAAAATATCCCTTAAAATTCATACCTTCTTTGACCAAAACAAAGACCGGTGAGATGGCTCGCAACACCACCAAATGTGGAAAATTATCGCCCCCGGATCGTTTGACAAACAGACTCCTCACTGTTCAACCTCACCTCGGGGAAGATGACCTTTTAAGTTATCCGACTCTTTCAAGAATCGCTCAAAGACAAGCGTACAAGTAATCTTTAAACGGGATAAATTAATAGAACATTATGAAGGCACATTTGAAGCTGAAAGCCCTTTTTTATTAAGAACTTATTGAAATATTTATTACATTAGTAATCCCCTTTGGGAGGAGAATATTGGTTTAGCCTCTCATATACGAGGCTTGCACTCGAAAACACATAAAACTTGAAAACTAAAACACTCAAAATATTACAAATGTTTCTCTTAGACTTTATTATAAGAAAACTAAGGAAAATGTTTGATATCCTCGAGCTTCCTTCAACTCTCGTATTTTATAGATGTAAGTCCCAGGACTTGAAAGGCGGACTCCAAATCTTGTTGATACTTATGACGTCACCGCTTTCGTCATATCCTCGCGTATTATTGCCTCGCCCACTTCGTTTTCTTTTTCTTCCGCGTGACTCGACCCATGTGAAAGTTTTCGGGAATCTTCTAAAAGTTGGTTTTGCGTGGTCCCCGAGGAAAACGCGTTTTGTGAGTCAGGCCCTTGTCCTTTACACCGTGCCTGTCTTGACGGTCGGGTTTGGGTCGAAAACCTTTCCCAAACTCGGGTTCCTTCCTGATTCGGGGCATGCTTGCCAGATCCGACGATCCAACGGCCCACATGCGCCATATTACGAATTTCCTAGTAAATTTCTTTTTTGCTTGTCGGGATCTTATTTTCCCGAGAATTCTTCTTTTGGTCTCGAAGAGTTCCTCCGCAAATCCTGTGGTTGATCCAGTCATCGAATTCAAAAAAATATCCATTCGCCGAATTTTAGAAGAACTTGAATGGATATTTGACTTTGTCCATTTCATTAGACAAACCCAAAGACCCCATGCTCATGCGCTGAAGCTTCGTCTTGAGAAAATGCTCCTACTAACACTCGGTCCTTCTTCCTGAAGTTTGCGCTTAATGTATTTTAAAGCATTTCCATCCTAGGTATTCTTAGCTTGATGAAATGAAAAGCTTCATTAAAGCCTTTCTTCTTGGTTCAAGAGATGCACCGATAAAATACAGTTCCAAAATATCTCCTCTGGCCAAGTGTGGATTATTGGCCCAGTCTCGTAATGGCTAACTTCCCAATCCATTTCGGTAATTTTGAAATTTACGGGAATCCTGGTGACACGGTATAGATTGAAGCTAAAGCTCCAAAAGTATACCATTCTTGTACTTCATTTGGATGACTTCCGGTTTCATCCAAACTCGGGATACTTGCACGAGATATCAACCATTGTTTTCTGCGGGTTAATACCTTGTCTTGTAACTAGTTTCTCCCATTGCACGATATACCCGCATAGGAGAAATCTTAATCTCGTCGATTTAAACCTTAGATTTGCCTATCTCGTAGCCTAAGATTCAACTCTCCCTCTTTTACCCCAGGTCTTTGGGTTGACTTGAAGACTCGGTTGTGACACCGGAGCTTCAACATTCGTTCTGATTTGTACACCTCGGGGGATGCATCACCCGCAACACTTGTGATTATGGTACTTGAATCCATAACCTCCGGGTTAGAGCCCGTACTCTATCGGCCCCTTTTTGCACAAGTAGGAGATGCGGCTAGAAGAGAGGCCTTGCGCAAAATACAAGAACAATTGTCTCGAGCGAATCGCATGCTCGTATTTGACTAGAAACGGTTTAAGTCACTGTTGAAGTCGTCCAAAGAACTTCGCATTGAGACATAACGTCCCCAAAATCTCGTTCTAGACTCTCCGGTTTTTCCCGAGATGTCTTACTCGTTTAAGGACCTCGCGAACGCGTCCTTCCATCTCGTGTCAAGAAATCTGCAAGAATATTTTCATGAGATTTTATAATGACAATATCATAATCATAATATTGACATTCACTTGCCATCTAAGTAATCGAGCCTTTTCGGTTTTGATTCAATTTTGTTTTTCGAAAAAGCCTTGACACTAGAATTATCAATTTTTAAAGTAAATATTTTAACCAAGAAAAATAGAGGCCATTTTTTAAAAGCCTTTTGTTCGCTTTATTTTTAGCTTCACCGCAAGTGTACGGTGTAGTTTATAGAATAGGGTAAGCAAGGTCGTATCCACGGAGACTAATAAATTAATGCGCTAAGTATTGAACTAAGATAGCCTTATTTTTATTTAGACGATTAAAATTGAATGATTGTTGTGGAAGAAAAGACAAGAATAACGACAAAAACACAAGATGAAAATAATAGTGGAATTATCAAGGAAATGAAATGGATTCCGGGTTATGGTTTCAATTAATATTCCTCTTGTTTTACAATTTAATCAAAGCCAAAGTTATTATCAATACACCTATAAGACGATCACATCGGTATTTTATCCTCCATCTCGAGATGTATATAAAGTGTAGATTGAAATATCTATGCTAGTATCTCTACTCAACATAAGATACACAACTCCCAAATGCACAAAAGATCAAATATCCTCACAAATATTCACAAACCTCTCGATTATGCAAATATTCATGTCAAGTACTCAAGATCTAATATTGAAACTCATCTCTCGAATTATGAATCAATATATCAAACACACGTTAAATCATTGGCCAAATGATAAAACAAGAATAAGAACAAAGTACTCAAATAGGCTTCAAGACAATAACTTCAATTAAAATTAAAACAATCAACAAGAGTTCAATTAATCTACTTCCAAAACCTGGAAATCACAAGAAATTTAGCTATCCATTATAAATAAACAACTCATAGACAAATTGTTCATCTTCATAAGAAACTAAAATGAAAGATTAAAGTACAAAGAATGAGAAAACTTAGGGAAATGGATAATCTCTCGATTAATCTTCAATCCTCAAGCTCCGATTCGACCCGATTCTTCCCTTGATTCTTCCTTGATGAAATTGATGTGTTTCTTGTGTTCTTGGGTGTATTCCCACCTTTCCTCCATACCCTAGATCAAGCCTCCCATGTATGTATTTATAGCCCCTAAAAGTCCAAGAAAAAGGTGAAGAAACATAGTAATTTCCGCCCCGGCTGCGCGCCAAAGAATTTCGCAAAAAATCGAGCCGCCTGCGCGCAGAAGGCTTGGCGTTAGCTAGCTAACAGCCAACTAAAAAAAATCAATAGCCTTTAGCTTACCAGAACGGGCGGTAGCTGCCCGGACGAGGACAACAGCGCCCGCCCGAGTTTTCACCCACCAAATGTTGGAATTTGCTTTTGAGCCCTTCTTCAAAGTTGTAGCTCTATCTCTTAGCTTTCCATAGCCATTTGAATCATCTCAATATCAATTTTGTAGAGAGCGTTATGGCCAAAATACTGAAACACTTTGCCAGTGATGGAAATTTGAGGACGCGTTTGGGCGTTTCTTCAAATCAATCTCTCTTTGTTTGCTCGTTTGTACTTCTTTTGATACACGATTCATTACTATGACTATAAACTCAATATAATTGGCTCTCAACATGGATTGGCTACTCAAATGACTCAAAATACTCAAAAACAACACAAAACTCAAGTCTTGGAAGCCCAAATCAATGGTATAAAACCAAGTGAACAAATACCCCCAAACTTAAATTGTTGGCATCTCGTCAACACTTTTAAAAACAAGACAAAAGATGACTGGGAGTAATGAAAAGTTGAACGCACAACAACTCCATAAAATTTTGTATTGTTCATTGTAGGTATCAAGCAACGAATTAACCAAGCCTCAAACATCTAACATAGAGCACATATTAAAGAAACCATGGTAAATGCTAAGAATTACACCTCACAAAGATCAAGTGTATACTCTCATCTCGAATGAATATAGGACGTGTTTACGCTCAATTCAATTCATTATTGCAGAATTACCATAGCTTGCAAATCGTCCCATATCTCCGCCACTAGGATGTATGCAAAATTGTGAATCAAAAAGGACTTTTTTCCTTTGGTTGTAATGAAGGCTCTTTGGTTGGGGTAGGAAAATATGGGTAGAGTGACTCAAACTCGAGCGTATAGGCCGGTGAGCATATAATTCATCTACATTAAAGCTCAATATGCTACTCAAATCACCTCTCATTTTCACCAACTCTTCTTATCTCCATCCCCTTTATTTTGTAAACTCAACCATTCACATTACAATTCTTAACCTCCAAGTTCATTCAAAGAAAACTCATTCATCGAACTATTTTTTTTTTTTACTCTTATATGAGTTTTCAACATTTCATATCTCCTTTTCTTTCTCTTTTGTTCCCATTAACCAACTATAACATCACCTTCTAACATTTTGATTTCACCCATTCACCCTTATTCAATTCCTTTACTTAATGCTATACGCTCAAGTGTTGGGTAAAAGATTTATCAAGTTAAAGGCTTGAATTGTGGCTATTAAAAATTAGGCAATAGGCTCAAGTTGGCTAACTAGGGATTTCAATATCATCATTAGGTAAGCAAAAGGCTTGAAGGGCTAACAAAATGGCCTTTGATCATTTTCACACCGTCGCATACAACATGTGACCTTGACAGAGATGCCGAGCAAGTTCTAGAATTCTAACAACATGAATGATACACTCAAATTACAAACAAGATCGCACAAAATAGAAGCGAAAAGGCTCAAAATCTCACAAGCTTGTAAATATGTAATTCAAAGCATCATACCACGTTCTCAATATCCATATGCTTAAAGTCATCTATTCATGTCTCAATCAACTCATACTCGACACCCAATCCAAACAATACAAAATTTTCAAAAATAAAGCACGAGAATCTCAATATCGGTCAACTCACTCTCTAAACTCTATGAAAGCAATAAACGTGCTAAAGATGTAAACGTCTTCTAATGCAATGCAACCTAAAATGCTCTACATGCAACTATATAAAAACACACAAAAATGCATTTTTTTTTAATCCACACATTTCATATCAAAATAACTATCTCCCCCAAACTTAAATGAAATTATATCGCACGTAAGAGAAGATAGAATTTCAATATAAAACGTGTGGATTTACGATTCATTGTGCGGGTGGTGGCCCTCCTCGCATCTCTCATATCGCTAGGACTTCTTCCTTCAACCATCACTTCAAATTTTGTACCTTAATATTATCTCACCAAGGACGACGGCCGCCCCGTCTTCATGCCGAAGCCACATTATTCCTCCCTCCGGGCATGCACATGCGCCTAGCAGACACAGTCACCCGTGCGTGATGCCGTACAACAACACTCGATTTTTTTTTTTTTTAGAAAAAGAAAACAAACAAAAACAAAAATCACACCACAAACCGTTGGGTTGCCTCCCAACAAGCGCTATATTTAACGTCTTTAGCTTGACGCTGTTTATTTCATTCGTACCACCTTTGAATGCATATATTAGCTATTTTGGATCGTGGTCAAGAACCGTTTTTGCTCTGTTACATCTAGTAATGCATACTTAGGCTTTCCAAGCAAGTATTGGAGTCCTCGATGTTGGAACACTTTGATTTGAATTATGCTCATGTTGTCCATGCGTGTACGCATATTCCGTGCTTGTCTCATTATGGAATAGTTTTCTTATATCTTGCACTCAATGCACGGGCGTATACACATGGTTCGTGTGTTCCTTGTCCTGTTTTGCTCCTTTTCTAGATTACCACACCGGCCGAAAGTGCATAAACACACAATCCGTGTTTGTTCCGAACTTTCTTGCTTTTCCAGGATCTTCATCTTCTCGTATTCGGTACCACTCATTTGATGAATGGCACTAGATTGTTCCTTCGAGTTGGCTTGATGGTGCTTAAAAATCGCTCTTTTGATGTTGCCCACCAACAATTGTAACTAATTGTCCCATTTGAGTCTCGAGATTTTTCAATTGTGAATCCATAGTATTGGCCAATTGTGTCAATTGCAACTTCATTTTGTCCATCTTTGCTTCGTTTTTGGTAAGGCTATTTCCCATTTCCCTCATGAATAAATTTATTTGACTCATAAATGAAGTCGTTTGATTCATGAATGAAATGAGGCGTCTTCCAAAGATGGTTTCGCCTCTTCCATCCGAACGGGTGCACCTATACCAATTCAAAGAAACAAATCAAGCATTGTAGAAGTAGAATTTACAAAAGAAAAATGAAAAAAATAAAAAAATGTCTAAATTTAGAATAATTCTATCTATCGCAATATTAGCACCAAAAATTGTATTAGTCCCGAAAACGGCGCCAAAAACTTGTTCGCCTTATTTTTAGCTTCACCGCAAGTGTACGGTGTAGTTTATAGAATAGGGTAAGCAAGGTCGTATCCACGAGACTAATAAATTAATGCGCTAAGTATTGAACTAAGATAGCCTTATTTTTATTTAGGCGATTAAAATTGAATGATTGTTGTGGAAGAAAAGACAAGAATAACCACAAAAACACAAGATGAAAATAATAGTGGAATTATCAAGGAAATGAAATGGATTCCGGGTTATGGTTTCAATTAATATTCCTCTTGTTTTACAATTTAATCAAAGCCAAAGTTATTATCAATACACCTATAAGACGATCACATCGGTATTTTATCCTCCATCTCGAGATGTATATAAAGTGTAGATTGAAATATCTATGCTAGTATCTCTACTCAACATAAGATACACAACTCCCAAATGCACAAAAAGATCAAATATCCTCACAAATATTCACAAACCTCTCGATTATGCAAATATTCATGTCAAGTACTCAAGATCTAATATTGAAACTCATCTCTCGAATTATGAATCAATATATCAAACATGTTAAATCATTGGCCAAATGATAAAACAAGAATAAGAACAAAGTACTCAAATAGGCTTCAAGACAATAACTTCAATTAAGATTAAAACAATCAACAAGAGTTCAATTAATCTACTTCCAAAACCCGGAAATCACAAGAAATTTAGCTACCCATTATAAATAAACAACTCATAGACAAATTGTTCATCTTCATAAGAAACTAAAATGAAAGATTAAAGTACAAAGAATGAGAAAACTTAGGAAATGGATAATCTCTCGATTAATGTTCAATCCTCAAGCTCCGATTCGACCCGATTCTTCCCTTGATTCTTCCTTGATGAAATTGATGTGTTTCTTGTGTTCTTGGGTGTATTCCCACCTTTTCCTCCATACCCTAGATCAAGCCTCCCATGTATGTATTTATAGCCCCTAAAAAGTCCAAGAAAAAGGTGAAGAAACATAGTAATTTCCGCCCCGAAAATATGGCGGGATGATGCCTAGGCGCCCAGGCAAATTTCGCAAAATCGAGCCGCCGGGCGCTGCGCGCTTAACGCCCCAGCATTTTGCAGCGCCAACTAAAAAAATCAATAGCCTTTTGCCAGAATCGGCGCGCCGCAGCGGCCCGCCGACGAGCACTTCAGCAGCGCCGCCCGAGTTTTTCACCCACCAAATGTTGGAATTTGCTTTTGAGCCCTTCTTCAAAGTTGTAGCTCTATCTCTTAGCTTTCCATAGCCATTTGAATCATCTCAATATTAATTTTGTAGAGAGTTATGGCCAAAATACGAAACACTGCCATGATGGAAATTTGGGACGCGTTTGGGCGTTTCTTCAAATCAATCTCTCTTTGTTTGCTCGTTTGTACTTCTTTTGATACACGTTTCATTACTATGACTATAAACTCAATATAATTGGCTCTCAACATGGATTGGCTACTCAAATGACTCAAAATACTCAAAAACAACACAAAACTCAAGTCTTGGAAGCCCAAATCAATGGTATAAAACCAAGTGAACAAATACCCCCAAACTTAAATCATGGCCGTCCAAACACTTTTAAAAACAAGACAAAAGATGACCGGGAGTAATGAAAAGTTGAACGCACAACAACTCCATAAAATTTTGTATTGTTCATTGTAGGTATCAAGCAACGAATTAACTGAGCCTCAAACACCTAACATAGAGCACATATTAAAGAAACCATGGTAAATGCTAAGAATTACACCTCTCAAAGATCAAGTGTATACTCTCATCTCGAATGAATATAGGGCGTGTTTACGCTCAATTCAATTCATTATTGCGGGAATTACCATAGGCTTGCAAATCGTCTCATATCTCCGCCACTAGGATGTATGCAAAATTGTGAATCAAAAGGACTTTTTTCCTTTGGTTGTAATGAAGGCTCTTTGGTTGGGGTAGGAAAATATGGGTAGAGTGACTCAAACTCGAGCGTATAGACCGGTGAGCATATAATTCATCTACATTAAAGCTCAATATGCTACTCAAATCACCTCTCATTTTCACCAACTCTTCTTATCTCCATCCCCTTTATTTTGTAAACTCAACCATTCACATTACAATTCTTAACCTCCAAGTTCATTCAAAGAAAACTCATTCATCGAACTATTTTTTTTTTTTTACTCTTATATGAGTTTTCAACATTTCATATCTCCTTTTTCTTTCTCTTTTGTTCCCATTAACCAACTATAACATCACCTTCTAACATTTTGATTTCACCCATTCACCCTTATTCAATTCCTTTACTTAATGCTTTATACGCTCAAGTGTTGGGTAAAAGATTTATCAAGTTAAGGCTTGAATTGTGGCTATTAAAAATTAGGCAATAGGCTCAAGTTGGCTAACTAGGGATTTCAATATCATCATTAGGTAAGCAAAAGGCTTGAAGGGCTAACAAAATGGCCTTTGATCATTTTCACACCGCATACAACATGTGACCTTGACAGAGATGCGAGCAAGTTCTAGAATTCTAACAACATGAATGATACACTCAAATTACAAACAAGATCGCACAAAATAGAAGCGATAAAGGCTCAAAATCTCACAAGCTTGTAAATATGTAATTCAAAGCATCATACCACGTTCTCAATATCCATATGCTTAAAGTCATCTATTCATGGCTCAATCAACTCATACTCGACACCCAATCCAAACAATACAAAATTTTCAAAAATAAAGCACGAGAATCTCAATATCGGTCAACTCACTCTCTAAACTCTATGAAAGCAATAAACGTGCTAAAGATGTAAACGTGCTTCTAATGCAATGCAACCTAAAATGCTCTACATGCAACTATATAAAAACACACAAAAATGCAATTTTCTTTTTAATCCACACATTTCATATCAAAATAACTATCTCCCCCAAACTTAAATGAAATTATATCGCACGTAAGAGAAGATAGAATTTCAATATAAAATAATGGATTTACGATTCATTGTGCGGGTGGTGGCCCTCCTCGCATCTCCTCATATCGCTAGGACTTCTTCCTTCAACCATCACTTCAAATTTTGTACCTTAATATTATCTCACCAAGGGCGACGGGTCGTGCGCCTTGCAAGACGGGGTTGCCGTGCTTCATGCCGAAGCCACATTATTCCTCCTCCCAGGCATGCACATGCGCTAGCACACAGTCACCCGTGCGTGATGCCGCATAACAACACTCGGGCTTTTTTTTTTTTACAAAAGAAAACAAACAAAAACAAAAATCACACCACAAACCGTTGGGTTGCCTCCCAACAAGCGCTATATTTAACGTCTTTAGCTTGGCGCTTTGTTTATTTCAGATTCGTACCACCTTTGAATGCATATATTAGCTATTTTGGATCGTGGTCAAGAACCGCAGTTTTTGCTCGTTTACATCAAGTAATGCATACTTAGGCTTTCCAAGCAAGTATTGGAGTCCGATGTTGGAACACTTTGATTTGAATTATGCTCATGTTGTCCATGCGTGTACGCATATTCCGTGCTTGTCTCATTATGGAATAGTTTTCTTATATCTTGCACGCAATGCACGGGCGTATACACATGGTTCGTGTGTTCCTTGTCCTGTTTTGCTCCTTTTCGGTACCACACACGGCCGAAAGTGCATAAACACACAATCCGTATTTGGTTCCAAACTTTCTTGCTTTTCCAGGATCTTCATCTTCTCGTATTCTGGTACCACTCATTTGATGAATGGCACTAGATTGTTCCTTCGAGTTGGCTTCAAATGGTGCTTAAAAATTGCTCTTTTGATGTTGCCCACCAACAATTGTAACTAATTGTCCCATTTGAGTCTCGAGATTTTTCAATTGTGAATCCATAGTATTGGCCAATTGTGTCAATTGCAACTTCATTTTGTCCATCTTTGCTTCGTTTTTGGTAAGGCTATTTCCCATTTCCCTCATGAATAAATTTATTTGACTCATAAATGAAGTCGTTTGATTCATGAATGAAATGAGGCGTCTTCCAAAGATGGTTTCGCCTCTTCCATCCGAACGGGTGCACCTATACCAATTCAAAGAAACAAATCAAGCATTGTAGAAGTAGAATTTACAAAAGAAAAATGAAAAAATAAAAAAATGTCTAAATTTAGAATAATTCTATTTATCGCAATATTAGCACCAAAAATTGTATTAGTCCCGAACGGCGCCAAAAACTTGTTCGCCTTATTTTTAGCTTCACCGCAAGTGTACGGTGTAGTTTATAGAATAGGGTAAGCAAGGTCGTATCCACGAGACTAATAAATTAATGCGCTAAGTATTGAACTAAGATAGCCTTATTTTTATTTAGACGATTAAAATTGAATGATTGTTGTGGAAGAAAAGACAAGAATAACCACAAAAACACAAGATGAAAATAATAGTGGAATTATCAAGGGAAATGAAATGGATTCCCGGGTTATGGTTTCAATTAATATTCCTCTTGTTTTACAATTTAATCAAAGCCAAAGTTATTATCAATACACCTATAAGACGATCACATCGGTATTTTATCCTCCATCTCGAGATGTATATAAAGTGTAGATTGAAATATCTATGCTAGTATCTCTACTCAACATAAGATACACAACTCCCAAATGCACAAAAGATCAAATATCCTCACAAATATTCACAAACCTCTCGATTATGCAAATATTCATGTCAAGTACTCAAGATCTAATATTGAAACTCATCTCTCGAATTATGAATCAATATATCAAACATGTTAAATCATTGGCCAAATGATAAAACAAGAATAAGAACAAAGTACTCAAATAAAGGCTTCAAGACAATAACTTCAATTAAGATTAAAACAATCAACAAGAGTTCAATTAATCTACTTCCAAAACCCGAAATCACAAGAAATTTAGCTACCCATTATAAATAAACAACTCATAGACAAATTGTTCATCTTCATAAGAAACTAAAATGAAAGATTAAAGTACAAAGAATGAGAAAACTTAGGGAAATGGATAATCTCTCGATTAATCTTCAATCCTCAAGCTCCGATTCGACCCGATTCTTCCCTTGATTCTTCCTTGATGAAATTGATGTGTTTCTTGTGTTCTTGGGTGTATTCCCAGCCTTTCCTCCATACCCTAGATCAAGCCTCCCATGTATGTATTTATAGCCCCTAAAAAGTCCAAGAAAAAGGTGAAGAAACATAGTAATTTCCGCCCCGGGGCGCTGCGGCGCCCAGCAATTTCGCAAAACTGAGCCGCCTGGCGCCAGCAGGCAGGGCGTTGGCGCTGCAGCGCCCAACTAAAAAAATCAATAGCCTTAGTAACCAGAACGGGCGCTGCAGCCCCGTGGACGAGGCTGCAGCGCCCGCCCGAGTTTTTCACCCACCAAATGTTGGAATTTGCTTTTGAGCCCTTCTTCAAAGTTGTAGCTCTATCTCTTAGCTTTCCATAGCCACTTGAATCATCTCAATATCAATTTTGTAGAGAGAGTTATGGCCAAAATACGAAACGCTGCCAGTGATGGAAATTTCAGACGCGTTTGGACGTTTCTTCAAATCAATCTCTCTTTGTTTGCTCGTTTGTACTTCTTTTGATACACGATTCATTACTATGACTATAAACTCAATATAATTGGCTCTCAACATGGCTTGGCTACTCAAATGACTCAAAATACTCAAAAACAACACAAAACTCAAGTCTTGAAGCCCAAATCAATGGTATAAAACCAAGTGAACACCTTTCTCGATCAAAGAATTCTTCTCGTTAATATGCCATCTGTTTGCTTCATTGGGTGTAAATAAACTGCTGCAATATCTACATGGCACTTCCTCATTTGGTGTGACCTTAGTAAGAATCATTGCCCACCAATCACCATTGGCATCCGTGTAAAGAACAAGTTCATCCTCGTCTTGGGAATCGCAAGCTTTTGAAGCTTTTACAAACTTTTTTAAGTTGCTTAATTCCTTTTTGATGTTCATCTTCCTATTTGAATACTGCATCTTTTTTTAAGCAATGGGCTAAACACCTTCCCCGTAATATGCCGGATTGTTAATGAGCATCCCAAAGAAAATTAACAACTCCAAGAAAACTCAAGTTGCTTGTCTTTTAGTGTATCCGGAAATCACCGTATGTTTTCCACAATATGATTCTCGAATAATTCCGCATTCATCGATTTCAATTTCGAGGAATTCAATCTGTCTTGTTGCGACACGCTACTACTTTTCCGAAAGCACTAATCCTTTTGTGACAAACATCCTAAAATATTTCCAAATGTTTGAGATGTTCCTTCACGTTCTTTGATGCGATCGAGAATATCGCCGATATACACGAACATGAAATCGAAATAATCTTTGAAAAGATTATCCATCTTTCTTTGATATATCCGGGGTGCGTTAGCCAATCCCATAGGCATCACGTTCCAAATATAATGTCCATGTGCGGTGTAGAGAAAGTCAGAAACTTATTACTTTCTTCCTCCATCTTAATTTGGTAGAATCCAGTTTTGCAATCTAACTTTGAGAACATCTTAGCACCTTTGATACGCTTAACCGGATGTTCTCTTGCTTGGGATGTAGTATCCGTCGAATTCCAAAATGTTATTAATCCCTTTGTAATTAATAACAAGTATTGGCTTTCCTCTTTTAATTTCTCCATGGTTTTTGACTAAGAATCCTGGATCGCTATATGGAGAAACTCCTGGTGAAATTAACTTAAGGTCAAGATGTTCCTTAAGTATTTTTTCGCGCATATCCTCACGATTCTCCTGGTTCATAAGGATTGGTTTGAATCTTACGAGCTCGTCTTTCCTCGGGTTTAACCTTTAAGGATGCTTTGAGATCATTCTTGTCCCACCATGCCAAAGGATCTTCATTATAATTTCTTTGGATTTTCTTCTTGATATCCTCGAGTGATATTTGTTCTTCAATGGTTACGCACTCTGTGGATTCTCCATTAGGCTCACCATCAATTCAAAGAATAACATCCGGAGTAACTCGTTCTTCTTCTCATTGCACTCAATGAATACAAGTTATTATCCTAAAGCTTCTTATCCTTTCGAGAACCGAATTGTCTATAGGATAATAAAGCTTCACCAAATTTCCTTCGATCCGCCATTTTTGGATTTCGGAGTTTGGCTTCATCACCACGCTTGCTGCGAAAATTAATAGGCATTTTTCTATAAAATGCTTCCCGCAGTCGCTGGACAATGATCTTATGATCACATAATGTTGTGAAAATAAGTCTTCTTGTCTCATTCTCCTGTGTGAATCGCTTGAATGTTTGTAGGAAATTGTTTCCTAGCAAAACATCTCGCACTGTATCATGGAAATAGATTGGTGGTGTCTTCACTTTGTACCATGGGGTACCGCCCGTGCCTCCGATCATGATTTCTGCTTGTTTAATTCCCCTGTTAAGGATAAGAATCCTTTTAGAGAAATCTCTTCCTGCAATGGCTGGTAAATCTTATCCAATTTCTTTAGGAAAAACATCCGGCTTTGCAGTACATATTCCGACACCTGAATCAATATAGGCGGCGAAATATTCGGCCTTGTATTCAAGATATAACATTCCGATAGAAATGTATATGGAGAATGGGCTAGTGGTCATTTGATTCTCAGATCTTTTATTAGACTTTGTGAACTCCATTCCGTCTTGTAATCTTTCCCAAGGTTTATGATCCTCAAGAAATTCAATTCCCGTATTAATTGTTCTCGGATTTTTCCCCGCAACTCCCGTGATAGTCACCAATTTCACATATCTTCGTGCTTCCTTGATACCAAACTATTGGTTGTTGCGATAATATAGAACATCACAAGGAAAATATTATCTTTTTGAGTGATGTCGAATATTACTTCAACTTCTCGCCATCCTTCTCGACATTTCAGCTCTCCCGTTGTTTTGAAAACATCCGGGATACGTTGAATCTGCATTGGTCTCCTTTCTTCCCAACGGCCGCTACTCGCTATTCTCGTTCGTCATTTGGAAAGACATCCTTCGCTCAACTCTAAGACTTGGCTTTTGTTGAAGACTGGTTGATCTTGTATTTTCATATCGATCTCCTTGATAGTTGGAGACTCAATGATCTCTCGTAAAACCACCCCCGGCAAAGTCCTCAAAAATCCTTGGGACTTCAATAAATTCCTTTCTCAAGAATACTTCAATGATGTGTATTCGAGAGAGCATAGGATATCTTGTATGTTATCGAGTAGGTCTATTCCCTTCTTTCATCAAATCATCTCTTTTGAAATCTTGATGAAGGGTAAGGACTCTATTGAAATCTCGATCTCCCAGATTGTATGCAATTTTAGGATAGACATTAAATGCCAATTTCCTGAAAGATACAAATTTCACTCAGAATCGCTCCAAGGCATGAATCCTTGAGGTTTGAGATTCGCTTGTCATAGATAGCTAGATTGAGTGGCGAATCTATCCTTCTTTGAAAGTTGCTTTAATAACGACTCTTATGGCTCCAATATGAATCCATGAGAGTGTATTTGCAACTTCACTTTTAACTCGCTTTTGATCTCCTAGATTTCTTTAATAGGGACCAACCGCATCTCGATCAGGTTACCGGTAAACTCCATCGGAATAGCAAATTCTCCGGTTATTACCCTATGGATAATTTGGTGTTTTCTGTTACGAAACCCAATTTTATCCAATGTTTTTTCCATAGCTCCAATTGTAAATCCATCATAGACTTGAAGCTTTGGATTTTCCTTCATGATTCTCATAAGAGTTTTATGAGAAACCGTCGTGTGAGAGAGGAATCCGACATATCCTCCCCGATCGTCTGAAGAATTTCTTCTTCACTGATTCTGAGCCGGAGTCACTTCCATCGTCGAATAGATCTCTTATTCATAGATGCTTTCATCCGAGGGAATATCCTCAAACCGATACACCAGTATTAAATCCAATGCATGAACTTCTTCGATTTTCGTGTGGCCTCGAATCCTGTCGACTCCTTTTTTTGATTGTCCGGGCAATCCGCTGAGATATGCCCTCTTGCTCCACATGTCCAAAGAATTACAGCTCTTTGAAACTTTCATTTGCTCGTGTGAGCACGCCCAAAGTTCTCCCTTCCCGTGTTCTCATTGGTACTTGCTTGATTAGACCCTCATGAAGAGGCTCTACTCCCCAGGTGCGGGTCTTTGCCCCGCTTTTGTAACTTCGGGCTTTTTGTTTTGACCAAAACCTTCTGTGGTCTCCATGAAGACCTATTTCTTTTGTTGTTGCTTCCTCGGCGGTATGGATGGATGGCTTCGCTCCTTCTTCTTTTTTTGTGTCGCTTTGGTTGACCTCCCACAATTGTTGGGATGTCATTGTCCACACAACATAGAGGAACCATGCTTTTGTTAATTCCTCTTAATCTCTTGTAATTCATGTACGAGTTGCTTGGTAACACCATTCGATAACTCGCCTTTAGGAAAGACATTTTTCCGCCACGCTTTCTACTTCCGCTCCATCCTTGTATTCCCCGATAAACATTTTTCTCCGGGACTCGGAATCTTGCAAAGAATAGTTGCAAGTGCCTTCCTTTTCTTCAATCTTGATTTCCACCCCAGGTATTCGGTGAACAACTTGATATATTCGTCAATATGACAAATATCATATAACTCAAGGCTATAGAGGGCTTGTTTATATCTCTTTCTTTTTCATCCTCTAATCCTCGAAATAACTTTGTCCGATGAACAACCTTTGTAAGATCGAGGTTTCAAGACTCATTTCAAGGAGTAAAATGAATGAATCCTTTGTAAGATCGAGGGCCTGCTCTCAAATTCTCATAGTCAAGCCCATTCATCAATGAGAACTTCTCTATTTTTAAAATCTGAATGTCCAGATTTAACATCAACCCATATGGATGTATTGGGTCGAGGTGCGATTTCCATAAGGCGTCCTCGATAAACATTCGCCTTCCGGTGGGTTGTCTAGTTCCCCGCAAGAGGGTTTCGACCTCCGTCCCCCGAAAGTGGATCACTTCCTGGCCGTGAAATCCCCAACGTGTGGCATCCTCTCGCCCCGAGCTCCATGATTCGAACCCGTATTTCTTCGACGTTAGGATTAATGGTGGTGGTGGTGGAATTGGTCTTCCCTCAGGATCATAGGTAACCAATGTTCCATCTCCTCGTGTTCATCTTTAAATCTACAATTCTTAATCCTGCGAAGGATTCTCGCAAGGTCATGTAGATCTTTAAGATTTATCTTTTCCATATCCATCTTTTTTTAATTTTTTGATGGATTTTCCTTTGATTAGAGCAATGAGCTTCTCCTCATCATCATTTTTGTATAGCTTCTTCGGTTGGTTTCCTTTTTGGTGTAAATAGGTAGTCGTCCCAAAATCAATACGCTTCTTTTCTCCTAAAGAACTCACTGCCCTCCGTGGTTCTTGACTGCTTTCAATATCATGAAGGATTTCACGAAGTTTCCTTCGATATTTCACCATCGCCTCGATCCGTTCGATCCGATGAACTTGTCTTTGTAGATGAATATGGTGGTTGCCATAATTCTCGCACCGCCTTCTCGACTTTTCTAAGATCTTGGAGAACTTAGATTTGTCTGAAAGTATCTCGTTCCACTCGTACTCCATCGTAAATCATTGTTCTCGATGGGAATTTTCATGAACCGTTTCTTGAAGGTTCATCAAGTGAACATATAGGGTCCGTTAAGCATCTAGAATCGCTTATATTATTCTCGCTCGCATTTTGCATTGCTTTAATGTTTCCCGCTTCGCTTTCGTTTCTTTTCTTCATGTTGGTATTCCCAATATGAAACCTGGTCAAGATGTTCTTGTGCATACATCGTCAATATCCGACGATATGTCCTGTAAAGGGGTACATCTCGGACATCGGTCCGATCCATATTCTCGAGAAATTCTCTCACCAATTGTTCATTACATCAATATAATGAATAGAACCAAAAGTTCTTAATAAACCTGGACTCGATACCATTTTGAGTCAACAATACTAAGGCAAATTAGGTAAAATGTAAAAAGAATTATTTTGGGACCGAAGGTGCAACCTTGAAAATTATGGGACCAAATATGCTGAATTTGAGATCTCGGGACTTCTTTTGCAACAATCTTAATCCTATGGGACTATTGCACAATCGTGGGACTAGAATTGTAATGAAGAATATCCTATGGGACCTTAGATGCAATTAACTCTTAATTTTTAGACGGCTATGGAACTAAAGTTGTAATATTTGTATCATATGGGACTATCATTGCTTTAAAAAAAGTTATGCGATTATTTTGCAAAGTATGAGACAAAAATTACAAAGAGGCATAATCCTATAGGACTAAAATACAATTTTCTCAATCACACTTAGCCCCTCGTACCATTGAAAGAAAGAAAACCCCGGGTAGCCCCAAGCATTATGAGAATCCCCAAATGTGTGAATATTAAATGCGAAAACAAACTTTTGCCCATAAGAGCAGCGAACTATGAAATTCAAATTCTCCAAAATACTTGGAAGTTCTACTACCAAAGAACACATATTATCGTATAAACACGCGTCAATCATCCAATATAATGAAATAGGAAATAAAGTACGAGAAAGTAGAACATGAAATCTCATGTCGTCAACAATGACAATGATTAAGGTAAGACATTAATGATTTTCCTTAACAAATGAGTTTGTTCCAAAAGGGTATTTCCATGTCGCGTGATAAAGATGAAATACTATTTTGGAACATAACATAACATCTCATCCATAACTCTAACCTTATTTTCATGCTTTATCACATGCTATAGTATATCGATTCCGAAGGCGTTCATTGTGTTCTATGATTTTATCCGCTTAGATGAGACATTGATATGTATTATGTAGCTTACTTTTATTACTCATACATGATATTATGTAGACTATTCGCTCCTCATACATATATGCATATATTGATTTTGCATTCTTTCTTTCTCGATAAGAATGGAGAGTTTCACCCCCGAGTTGCTATCATATACATGTAGAAAGAAAGAGGATCCCTCCCGCTACCGAGAAGGGATTGAGTCGAGCTCCACCCATCGGGATGAGAACAGTGTCTCCTGGGGCAAGTCCAAAGCAGAGACATTGGGGTCCCGGGCCGATGATCGCTCCAAAGTGAATGGTTCATCAAGACCGCCCTTGTCTCCCCTAGTGGAAAAGGCCCCGGGGTCCGTCAAATGACTCCTTTGAGTTATCTCCCACTAGCAGCTTGTTCGGTCACGACATTTTTGGTTCGAATGACACTCGGTCTTGTTGGGACCTTTCCGACCCTACCGTGGGTCTAGGTTGCGATCAGTGTTATAATCAATGTCGATCGACTCATTTGGAGCCTCTATCCTTTGAGGATTTGGAGACTTCTTCTTGTGGAGATGATGTGAGGGTATGTTCTCTTCTCTTCTCCCTTTATCTCATTTCATGTTCACTTCTCTCTCCCGTTTATTTATGCTCTTTACGTGATTATTGTGGATGATCAATGCTACTGTTGCCCCCCGTCGTGAGGGTAAGCTTTGGAGGATGAGGTTCACCGTCAGAAGACAAAGTTGAGGGATATGATGAATCAAGTGGAGGACCTTGGGAGAAAAAGTGTTGGCTTCAAAGTGTAATACGATCAGGAGGTATCCATTGGGAGAGAATTCTTGAAGTCTCCTCGTGGAGCTCGATTGATTTTCTGAGAGCGGTCTTCTGCTATTGAGGCATACAAGGCTTCATCCGACATCGTCGCCATTATTCTCGACAAGTCCTCGTCCTACTTCATGCGAGGATCTCGCCATAGCCGAGGATCCTACTCGAGAGCAGGAAGGTTTCCCCGGAGATTGTTGCGTTGTTTGACCTGGGTGTTTCCGATAAGGAGGACGATGAGATTAGAGCCTTGCAGGATATCTTGGATGATGCCACTGGGGAAGACGTTCCTCCGACTAAGGGAGACGCCAGGTCTTGATCTTTACTCTTTGTCTATTAACTTTATTATGCATTTCTCCTGTCTGCTTGCTTAAGGCGTGGTATGATTCGCCCCACTTGTTTATGGCTTGCTTTTCAACACTTATGTCCACATTTACTATCTTTGTCTTTCTGAATATTATTCTCCCCTCTGGGGTTAGCATATTGCTTGATCTTTTTTCCTTAGCACTTTGTCTATATGCCGGATTTTAGTAATTTCTCTAAAGGCATTCCCCAAAGTCCTCGGTTGCATTGATTCCCCGAGGGTCTTTATTGAAGAGCCCTGGATAACATGTGATACGTGTAAAATATACGTGCATTTAAGGGCTTATTTTGATATATAATTAATGCATCCGCATGTATATTTAGTGTGTTTTACTTGGTTTTTTTGTTGGGCGTGATATCACGACTCTTTGTAAATTTTGTAGAAAATGGAGCTAAATTGGACAAAATGTGATAACATATTTCAAACGATATGTCAAAAGACAAGGCGAGTAAAGATATGAAAGAAAGAAGCATGAACGGTCGAACAAAAGGGAATCTCCTTAAAAAACGTCCAAACACGCAGGATTTAGTATTTTGGCCATAACTTTCTCTATAAAATTGATATTGAGATGATTCAAGTGGTTATGGAAAGCTAAGAGAAAGGGCTACAATATAATGAAGACCCCAGGAGCAAATTCAGATGTTTGACAAGTCACACGATTGTGTGAAGTGCTTCAACGATTTTTAGAGACAAAACCAAGTCACACGGTCTGGCCGTGTGGGGTGGCCGTGTGAAACCACACGGCCCACGTGATGTGTGTCTCGTTTGTTTTCGAGTCCTTTTCCTATCGAACACTACCATTGATCTCTCAAAGCACCTATATAATGGGGACCAAGGCCTGAATGAATTTGAATCATTAATCATCATTCATACAACATACAACGCACCAAAATACACACAGAACACAATATCAAAGGTCTTCTGAGAGATTAGGGCTAGGTTACTAAGAACATCACAAGACTTTTCACATCTACGGAAGTACAAGAGCTTCGAAGGCTTGGAAGGAGGATCCATCATGACAAGAAGGGGTTTTATTTCTTAGATTAGATCTCTTGTATGTGCTTAAATGGTGTCACAATGTTTATTTCAAGTTTGTCTATGAATCATTATCAATGTTTGGCTAATCTTTCGGATCATAGGTCATAATCAAAATTATGGATTAATGTTAAATCTTGATTAATTGTTTTCTTAATTAATTCATGTGTTCTATTTATGAATTCGAGTGATTGTTGTTAATTGCTTTTTATCCGATCAATAATTAACATGTCATATTTGTTAGTGCGAGATTCGAGAGATGAGTTCTAACAAAGACTAAATCGAATTCGAGACATAAATGTGTGTAACTAGTCGGAGACCTACAACTGTTGTGGGGAGTCATTCAATTCATAGATCTTTTAGAAGTTAATAATAGTTGTAACGCATTTAGAGATCTACAGCTTTTATTAATCTCTTGTTATTCATCACCCTAAGGGGAATAGACTAACTTACCCATAAAATTGCATAAATTGGTTATGAGAAACATTAGTTGGATTTAATATTAAAAAAATGTTGAGATTATGTGCCTAAGGTTGCTTTCTAGTTGCCGAAAAATACTTGTGGGGTTCGAAAATTTATTTCTTTTTATTTATATTTTTCGATTTTTATAAAACTTGTGATATTCGGTTGCTTCAATAAAATTGGAATGTGATGTTATTATAACCTAAGTGTTTCGTAGTCAATCCCGAGAATACGACCTTGTTTGATAAATGGTTTTATCATGATTTTGATAATTTTGTTTTTATACCAAAACAATGTTTTTTAAAGGTTGTCCAAATACTCCTAAATGATTTAAAATGGTTTAAATATTTTCCGAAGTATTTCTTCAAGTTTATTTTCGACAATATTGACAACACATTCAATGATTTTGTGTCAATGGGTTTGTACATTGAAACTATGTTTCTAAATGTTGTCCTAATACTCCCGATTGGTTTAAAATATTTTTACTATTTTTCGGAGTATTTATTGGAGTTTATATCGGACAACACTTTTGATGATTTTGTGTTAATGTGTTATTTCATCAAAACTATATTTCTAATGTTGTCCTAAATACTCCCGATCGGTTTAAAATATTTTTACAAATTTTTCAGTGTATTTCTTGAAGTTTATTTACGACAAAAATCGGACAACATTTCATTTAGGAGGTCGGCCAACGACTGGCCGACCAAAGAGGCGATCGATACATCGGGAATGCATCTCACGAAATAGAACTCTCAAAACTCCTAAAAACTCGGTCGTGACCCGGACCGCACCCCTAGACCGGTCACCCCGTTGAAAATTTGATGTGTTCATTTCAAACTTCTATCGATCTTGCGACCGGTCTTCCTCAAGTTTGACAAAGAAAATTCTAACCGTTGTGCAGTGACAAATTTTTCCTTAATTTGTGGAATTGATTTCTAACATCTATAATCTTGATTTTAATTGCAATTTTTTTGTAGATATCAGATTCCAAGAGGAGCCTATCAACTATCAATCATCTCCTATAAATAGAGGAAGATTTGAAGCACAACAAGAAGAGATAACAACACAACACAACAAGATATTCTCAAGCAAACACCTGGTCTTCTATTGTCATTATTCTTGTTGTAATTTGCCTAACTTATCACTTTCACATCCTTGAGGTCTAGGCTATTCTTGATTACACTTGCACTCAATTGTATAATTTATTATCGAGTTGTAATCTTGAATTTTTGGGTTATCATTCAACACAAGATATCCTTATGAGTGTTCTTGTGGTAAGAACACACTTTGGGTGATCTAGGTGTTAGGTGTAAGAAGATTGTGGTAATCTTCTTGTTGAGGTGTTGAAGAATTTGGTATTCTTCAAGGTTGAAGATTGTGGTAATCTTCACAAGGTGCCGTTGAAGATTGTGGTAATCTTCAAGAGAGATTGTGGTAATCTCAAAGGTGGTGTTGAAGAAGAGTGTGGTGCTCTTCAAGGTGTTGTTGTAAGTTGGTGTTGTATTAATTTTGGATATTAATAAAATTTCTTTTTCTTTTTGAAATCCATCCCGGATATACCGGGGTGGTAGAGGATTAGGCCCTGGTGGGTTGAACTTTTTAAATCGTCGCGTGTTGTTTACATTCCGCACCTTCATTATCAGTCTTTGAGCATTCATTTCAAAAAAGAGGGTAAAATCGAAAAGATGGAGATAATCTATTCACCCCCCTCTCTAGATTATCGTAGCCGTTGGACTTACAAGTGGTATCGAGCCAAACTCTTTGGCAAGCTCGTTCCCATCGCGAGTGAAGAGGAACGATCGTCGGCTACTTAATGAAGCTCATCTTTTCGGCACCTCCACCACCAAGCCACCACTATTTGATTCCAAAAATTATACATTTTGGAAAGAAAGAATGGAATGTTATTTACAAGGTTACGGGTTTGATATTTGGAACATCGTCATCAATGGAGAATCCATTCCAATGAAAGACACACCATACTCCTCCAAAGCTCTCACGGAGCTCAATGATGAAGAAAAGAAAACCATCTCCTTAAATGGTAAATCTCTCAATATTTTGTATTGTTCACTTACTAATTTGGAATATGAACATATTGTAGGAATTGACGGCACATGAAGTATGGCAAAAATTAGAAGCCATCTATGGAGTATATGCAAATGAAAGGAGTCAAACAAAAGCATCTACTTCTCAAAGGGATACAAGTTCAAATCTAAGGAACAAGCCTTTTACAACTTCCAACTATGAAGTAGTCGAACAATGTTTTATGGGCATCGAAGAAAAAACGAGGTATGTCTTAAACCCTCTACTTCCTATGATATTGTTATTAAAAATGATTATAGTGATTTGCAAAATGATTTTGATGATCTTCAAAATGAATTCCAAAATTTACTTGTTAAGTACAAAAATTTGAAAAAGGAATTCAATGTTTTGAAAAATGAAAAGGATAGTTTATTTACTTCCTATGAATCTCTATCATGTGCTCACACCACCATACTCGACAAAGTTAGAAACCTTGAAAAATAAAATAGTACTCTTGTTGAGGATATGAATTGTTTGAAAAATGATTTACCAAAATCCAACTTGAGTACCAATAAATTACCCAATATTGTGAATGTTAATGGTTGTGATACTTTGAATAGTGAACTTGATCATGAGCCTAATATTGTCAAGCATATGAAAAAGAATCGAGTTCCTATGCATGTTAGTACTATTACGTGCTTTTATTGCGGTAGAAGGGTCATATGGTAAATACTTGTCGGGCTAGAAATAGCTCTAATTATTATTGGAGACCTAAAAGTCTCAAGACTAATCCCAAAGGACCCAAAGCACTTGAGGTACCACAAAACAATGTTATATTAGGTACCCGTGAAATAATAATCGAAGAAAATTCATATTGCCAAGAAGACATCAAATGACCATTTCATTTGATCAAAGGAGAAAACATTTTCAACAAATTCATTTTCCAAGAAGAGGAAATAATCAAAAATGGGATAAACAAAATCCTTGAAATGGCAAAGACATCATCAACAAGATGATTTTCCAAGAGAAAGACACTCTCAAAAATGGGAAGGACACAATGCTTGGAGATGGAGCAATTGGAGAGATTATTATCAACAAGAAAATTTTCAAAAGGGAAGATACCATCAACAATGGGAACGGACAACCCATGGAAATGGCAAAATTGGTAAACTGTATCTCCCTATTTAAATATGCATTTTATTTTCTTGCATGTTTTTATTTGTGTCTAAATTGCAAAATAATTTTTCAAAATGGTTTAAAAATTTATTTTTTAAAAAAATTTAGGTCTTCAATATATTTGTGAGTTTCAAATTTTTTTTTTTAAAAAGAAGACCTTGCATGATGTTTTTAAAACTCTTGTGCATTTACTTAGACTTATGTGGTTTATTATCTCCTATGTGTTATATAACAAGTCGTTAGTCCAAGTGGCTACGATAATCTAGAGGGGAGTGAATAGATTATGCCGATTTTTCGCAAATCACCCTCTTTTTTCAAAACAACAAGTAAATGACAAGAATGTAAATGCGGAAAATAAACAACACTCGTTGATTTAAAGAGGTTCAACCCACCTAGGGCCTAATCCTCTACCACCTCAAAGATCTCCTGGATGGATTTCAAAGAAAAAGATTTTATTAATTTACCAAAAATTAATACAACACCTTGAGGATCACCACAATCCTCTTACAACACCTTCAAGAAGATTACCACAATCTTCCTTCACCACCTTTGAAGAGTACCACACTCTTCAAACACCTATCACCTAAATCACCCAAGTGTATTCTTACCACAAGAATACTCACAAGGATGTCTTGTGTTGAATGATGGACAAAATTCAAGATTACAACTCTATGAAACCAATACAAAGATTGAGTGCAAGTGTAATCAAGAATCAAAAAGCCTAGACCTCAAAGATGTGCAAGTGAAAGTACTTTCAGGCTATTACAACAAGAATGTAAAAATGAAAGCTTGAACAATTTGCAGATTTCTTGTTGTGTATTTTGCTTGTATGTGTTGTATCTTGTGTCTTCAATTCATCCTCTATTTATAGAGAAACTTCACCAACATAGGCTCCCAACATAGGTTCCTCTATCTTCACTTTTGTCTACAAAAGAAGATCACAAGATGTAGAAATATTGTACAAAATTGAAAAGCAAATCTTGTCACATATATTGCAACGGTTGGAATTTTCTTTGTCAAAAATAACATAGGGCGGCCGGTTGCCCTGTTGAAGATTTCGACCGTTTTTAAAAAATAGTGCGATCCAGTGCAGTCGGGGGTCGACGGCCGACGGGGGTGCGACGGCCGCCTAGGTGCGACCGGCCGACCTCACCCTTGACCGGTCCCCTCCTTTTTTTTTTTTCACAAAATATGTTTCGTTTTCTGCTCGTATCATTTTCTCAACTATTCGTGCATGTGTCGACCATATGGGCGGCCGGTCGACCTACCTTTGAAATGTTGTCCGATTTTTTCTCAAAAATAAACTTCTAGAAATACTCCAAAAATTAGTAAAAACATTTTAAATCATTTGGGAGTATTTAGACAACATTTATAAATATAATTTTGGTGTAAAACCAATTTAAACAAAACTATCAAAAGTGTTGTCCATTTTTATCAAATAATAAATACTAAGAAATACTCCAAAAATTAGTAAAAACATTTTAAATCATTTAGGAGTATTTGGACAACATTTATAAACATTGTTTTGGTATAGAAACTCATTTAAACATAATCATCAAAATCTTGATAAAAACATATATCTAACAAACTCCCCTTGATGATTACAAACCAAAACAATTTTAGAAGGTCGATTTTAAAACAAAACAAATTTTCCGGTCTTAAAACAACAATCAATTACAAACAAGATACATCATAAGTACAAGCACACAAGGATAGAGCAAAGATTTTTCAAAATCATTTTTGCACAAGCTCCCCCTATCAACATGCATATAAAGAACAAGTATACAACAACAACTAAAAGCTAAAAGCTTAGCTTTCACAACTTAAGCTTGAATTCCATGAGCTTATAAGCTCCCCCGTCACAAAACATCATTAGTCAAGCATAAAAGTCCACAATACATCAAATGGACTAAGCATTGTTCACGAACATGGCTTTCAAGAGCCCTAGCTTATAGCTTTTCTTGCAAGCTTGTTTTCGCTTCTTTGAGCGTATGAGCATTTTTCCCTGTTTCTCCCCTTTGGAATCATCAAAAAGAATGTTAGCACGATAAAAACATCATATATTCATATCAAAGTGCGCAAATTTATCGATTTATCGAGCTTATTGAAAATTGAAGCTTAAATTCCAAGTAAAAGGGAAAAGTTGATCAATTGACTTGCAAAAGCTCATTTGTGTTAGGAATTTTATTGTTTAGATTTTGATGAATGCCATGTAAAACTTAGAATAGAAAGTTGGCTCCCCAATTCTTGTTGTAAATTGTATTGTAACAATTAGAGTGTGGCCAAGCCGAAATCGCCTACGCCCTAACATGCAAGAAGACAATCAAGACTTGAAGGAAAACTCTGTTTGAAAGACACAGTACGGCAAAGAAGAAAGCGTGATTAAACTCGAAGAAGCGGTGAGATGCACGGTGAGTGGAACATCAGAAGTCAACTCAAGAAAGCCAAGTCTCAGTTTGAAGTGACATAAGAGTCATCCATGATTGGAAGTCGACTCTAAGTCACCTGGGAAAAGCAAGGAAATGCGATCAAGTCGAGATAATCGTAAAAGAACCGTTGACGTAAATCAAGAGATTTACTTAAACAAGTAATATCTCCATACCACCTTTCTTGGAGTGCTCACCCAGAAGCGTGCAAAAGGAATGAACCAATGGGAAGCACTACACCGTGTCGAACTCCGAAAGGTGATAAAACAATTCATACGAGGAAATGGCAATTCCAAGAAGCGCAAGCCAACGACGCAAAGTGACTTTCAAAAATGAGCCTATCTCTTCAACGGGCAAATTTTTGAAAGTTCACTATAAAAGGCCGAGGAGTTTGTTTGAGAAGAATGATGAATGACACACACGTGAGATATACAAGCTTATCAAAAATCGAAACATTCTCAATCCTCAAGCTTTCCACATTTCAAGTACATCAATCCAACACTTACCTGTGAAGGAAAGAGAACTTCAATCAGTTGAAGAGGAAAATATCGAAAACAAGGGTCTACATTCCGGAAGGATTGTAGAAAGGTTCAAGGCCAACCAAGTCTTAAGCTTTTGGAGGGCTTCGTGATCAAATCCAAAGTGCTTGAGCAAGTGAGTCAGAGTAGCAAAAGCGCAACTGCCTGTGAAGAAGCCGAGTCGTTTGCGAGAAGCCACCGAGTGATCAAGGCGTCTCGATCGAGTCCCAAAGGATCAAGTCGGCCGTTGTGATCAAGACTTGTATCCTGACTTACCACTTTGTAAACCGATCATTACCTGGTGGATTCCTCCGAGTTGGAGAAGAGAGGAGTAGAAGAATTACCCCATCTTCGAACCTCTATAAAAATTTTATTGTGTCATTTACATTTCAAAGATTTAAATTCCTGCACTTTTAATCGCTTATATATGCTAATAAATTTGCTATCCATTTGATAATTTATAAGTACTAAATCAAGTCAGTAAAATCTTGCTTAATCAAACATAAGGGTGTTAAGTCTTCCATGAAAACATAACCACAGCTTGAATCAAATTATAGCCAACAATGAGTTACTCCATTAATGTACTTTCAAATTTGAAATCATTAAGAGATTAACTCTACCGAGTGACTAATTCAACTTGTCCATCAAGGACACAATGTAGAACTCTAGATTTAAAAAGACTAAATCGAAAATTTGGTAAGGTTTATTCAACCCCCCTTCTAAACCTTACACTTACACCCCTTGGGACCTACAAGTGGTATCGAGCGGTTGGTTCATTGAACCCTCCGCACCGGCAGTTCTTGAACTAGATCTCCAAACTTTTCAAAGTCCGCTTTAGTACTTAAACTTCCAAAACTCTTTTCTATCATTAAAAGTTATTATCATGGAAGCAAATCTAACACGCATTCCTATGTTCACTATTGAAGAATTTGATGATTGGAAAATTCAGTATGCGGCTCATCTATCAAAGATTACATGATGAGATGTGGATAGTGATAGAAGATGGGCCTCTGCAAATATTAAAAGTGAACACACTGAAAAGAATTGCACCAAAGGAGAAGATCTTTGCTCCCGGACGATCATGGTTGAAAAACCAAGAACTCGAGTGGACAAATGATGACAGAAAAGATACAACTTGACAATGTAGCCAAGGACATCCTCTACAAAACCTTGACAAAGCCATGTTCAATAAAGTCAAATCTTGCAAAACGGCTAAGGAAATGGGATAAGTTGACTTTGATTTGTGAAGGTTCGTGAGCAAATCAAAGAAAACAAATTATTAGTGGTCATGATCTGAAGTTTGAAAATTTCAAAATGGTCTCGGGAGAGAACCTGGATCAATCGGATGCTTGGTTTACGTAAATCACAAATGAGCCGTCTACACTTGGAAAGGAATATACACGTATGAAATGTGTATGAAGATCCTAAAAAGTCTTCCAAATTGAATGGGAAATGAAGGTCATGGCATTGAGACACTCCATGGACCTATCAAAGACATCCAACCATGAGTTATTCTCGGACCTCAAAGCCTATGAGTTTGAGTGAGAAGAAAAGACCGTGAAGAGACAAATTTTGTACCCAAAACAACTCGCTCTAATTGTTAAAGATGGGAAGAGAGCCGAGGTCAAAGAAGTCATTGACCCGGAAGAAATATCCCGATGGTTAAAAGATTTAACAAGTTCTTTAACAAGAACTACAAGAGAGGAAAGGGTGAATCTTCCGTAAGACACTCGGCTCACTCCAAATCAAGGGATGATAGGCCAACCAAGAGAACAGATCATCAAAAAATTGAGTATCAAAGGGTCAAGACAACTCAAGAATGGAAAGAGTCGATCAAAAGGTCAATATCTATGTTGGAACTCAGACAACCAGTGTCACTATGCCATTGATTGCCCATATCCTGTAGTCGCAAGAAGATGAATGAAGAAGAAAAAAGGTCTTCGAGAAAGAAGACAAGAAAAGAAAAAGGCAATGATGGCCGCAGAGATCACGACAATGTCGGGAAGGATACCGACTCGAGAGCGAAGCCGACTACTCAAGTGACTGCGAAGAAGAAGCCTTGATCCGCTTGATGGCCAAAGAACAAGATCAAGAAGATGAGGTACAATCTAACTCAACAAACTCGTACACTAGTGATAGTGATCGACGACACACACACTTCATCACCCACCGATCTTTATGATTCATTAGGCAAAATGATGAAAGATTTTGAGCACATTAAAACCTCACACACACTATTGAATGAGGAAAACAGCCTACTCAAAAGTCAAAACTCAAAGCCGACTAAGGAGCCGAGTACTTAAGTCAAATAGTGATGAGAATAAAAGCTTAAAGGCAAAATGCTAAATTAATAAAGAAAATTATTGTCGCTATAGAAAAGAGGAGAATGACCTCAAGAATGTTATTGTCTCATTCACCAAGGCATCTAAATCATTGGATGATCTTATTATGAGTCAAAGAGAATGTGGAGACAAGACAGCTTAGATTTAATTCCTCTATGCTATGTCAAACCTCAAGAATAATTTTGGAAAAAGGATCTTCAAGTCATGAAGAGTCCGAAAAATCCAAAACTATAAATGTTGCACACACATTCGCTCCAAAGCACAATAATAAGCAAACCGCCTTGGTTACAAAGGAAAAGGAAAACAACCGAGTTGAGAGTCTTTGAAAGGATACCGAGAAGAGATTCACTTAGTCCTCAAAGAAACTCAAACAGAAAATACTCAGAAAGAAAAAGCAGAGCTACCAAAAACCCTTAAAATCCATAAAAGAAATACACATAATGGGAATGGTAGAAAATATCCAAGCCAAGTGATTGGAATAATGTGAACTATCGGCTAGACTTATGGAATACAAGCCCAAATGGCAAAGGCCTAGAACTCAAAGAAAGGCCATTCCAAAAGTATAAGAGCTTTCATCAACACACATATGCACTAGGCACTACACTCAAAAACACCACAACTATCCAAGGAAGGAAATTGCTAAAACACATATGCAGCATACGGACAAAAGAGACAAATTGTATGAACCTAGAATTCCCAAGCAATTTGCCAGGATTAATTATGATTATGGCACCGATAGATGGCAACCTCTTAGAGTCAAATCATTTGGCTATAGGTTGGTTGGATCATCTTATAATTCTAACCCCTCAGACCTGCATACAAGCATGGGTACCTAAAACTTAATTTCCTTGATTGCGGAGTTCAAGGAATGAAAAGTGCAAGAACCTGGTACATGGATAGTGGTCCGCATATTCCCGACATATGAAAATAAAAGAAATCACAAAATTCAAGGAAGTTAAAGGAGCAAAAGTCATATTTGGAGAAATGAAGCTCCGGGTGAAATAAAAGGCATTGGATCCATCAAGAGAATGGATTAGAAATCACGGATGTTGCATATGTTGAAGGACTAAACTTCAATCTACTAATCATCATCAACTTTGTGACAAGGGCTACAATGTTGGATTCAACATGGGCATATGCCAAATCAAAGATATTGAATCAAATGAAGTGGTCTTTGCGGATATAGACAGAAAAATATGTATGTAGTTGATTGGTCAATCGCAACACCCAAAGACTCGCTACTTGCAAAAGACAACACCAAGTTGGCCGGGCACAAAAAGCCGAGTCACCAATTTCAAAACGATCAACAAACCGGCAAGAAGTCATCTTGTGGAAGGACTTCCGCATCGATACAAGAAGGAGAGTATATGTGATGCATGTCAAAAGGAAAACAAATCAAGTCGTCATTCAAAGAAAAGACATGCCCATCCTCAACAAGAATATTGCATCTACTTCATATGGATCTATTTGGCCCATGGAACCCGCCAAAGATAAGTGGAAAGAAATACACCTTGGTGGTAGTAGATGACTACTCAAGATATACATGGACAATTTTCATGTGTAAGAAAAAGAAACTCTACAAAACTACCACAACTGATGAAGAGGATTCAAAACGGAAGAGTCAAACCATTATCAAAATAAGATCGTATGAGAACCGAGGTTTGTCAATGGAATAATAACTCAAGATTGTATTGAGAATGGTATTGGTCATGAACTATCGCACAGCAAGGACTCCACACAATGCAGAATGGAGTTGCAGAAAGAAGAAATAGAACCCTCAAAGAAGCAAGAAGGACCATGTTAGTCGAAGCAGTTACCAAAAAGATTTTGGGGTCAAGTAATCAACACAAACTTGCTACACTCAAAACAAATGTATGATAAATAGAATTGACAAAGACTCCCTATGAGATCCTGGACTGAAGAAAACCAAGCGTTGCATATTTCTAATATTTGATGTAAATGCTTCATCCACAACAATGGCAAAGACAACCTAAAGGCTTTTGATGCTAAAGTCGATGAAGGTATCTTCTTAGGATACTCAACAAAAGCAAAGCCTACGTAATACTCAACAAAAGAACTATGGTTACGAAGAATCCATTCATGTAGTATTCGATGAGCCAAATGTAAATGGAGAAGACATTGAAGAGTCAATCGAAGTCAATCATCCAACCATACGTAAGAGTCCCTAAGCTGAAGTCAATTATCAATTCGTGAGATAGCTGAATCTCAAAAGCTGAAAATTTACAAAAAGAAGTGATTACGAGAGAGCTGACTCAAAGAACACAAATTCGCAAGTCGATCAATCCACAGCAAAACTAACTTACTCCAACTCGACGTAAGATGGGCTGAGAGACCATCCACCGTAACTTGTCATTGGAGATATAAGAGAAGGTGTCAAGACAAGATCCAGAACTCAACAAGAAGCAATGTTCACATGCTTCATTTCGCAAATAGAGCCCAAAGATGTGTCACAAGCATTGATCGACACACATTGGATTCAAAGCTATGCAAGAAGAGTGAATCAGTTTGAGAGAAATAAAGTATGGGAATTAGTGCAAAGACCCATACATCAAAATGTTATTGGAACCAAATGGGTGTTCAGAAATAAGATGAACGAGGAAGGTTCTGTGGTAAGAAACAAAGCAAGACTGGTAGCCAAAGGATATTGCCAAGAAGAAGGGATAGATTTTGATGAAACATTTGCCCCTGTAGCAAGATTGGAAGCTATAAGGATGTTTCTTGCCTATGCAGCTCACAAAAATTTCATTGTATATCAAATGGATGTAAAAAGTGCATTCCTAAATGGCTTATTGGAAGAAGAAGTGTATGTTGAACAACCTCCAGGATTTGAGCGAAGACTTTTTGAGACAAGGTATACAAACTCAGAAAGCCTTGTATGGATTGAAACAGGCACCCGGCATGGTATGATACTCTGTCACAATTCCTAATCGTAAATGGATTCACAAAAGGAAAAGTAGATAGAACACTCTTCTAATTCAAGACAAGAAGAGTATCGCTTGTTCAAATATATGTGGATGACATCATTTTTGATCCACTAACAAAGAGTCTGTGAAAAATTCTCAAACCTCGTGCAAAGTAAATTTGAAATGAGCATGATGGGAGAGCCGCATTCTTCCTTGACTTCAAGTGAAACAATTGAAGGATGGAACCTTCATAAGTCAAACAAAATACACCGAGATTTAATGAAGAAGTTTGGTATGGAGGAGGAGAAGTCTTCTCGTAAAAATACCAATGAACACATCACCAAAATGGACATGGATGCAGATGGCAAGCCTCAGAGATCAAACAAGATACGAGCACTTATCGATCATTGCTCTATCTCACAAATTAAGCCCGACATCACTTTTGTGTAGGTGTATGTGCAAGATTTCAATCTGCTCCAAAAGAGAGCCATATGACAAAGAAGAGAATATATGAGATACTTAAAAGGAAGCCAAGAAGAGGGGCCTATGGTATCCAAAGGAAGGTGGATTCAAGCTAATTGGCTATTCGACTGACTATCTTTGGATGCAGAGTGGACAGAAGAGTACTTCGGCACATGTCAAATGCTAGGAAACAGACTAATTTCCTGGTTTAGCAAGAAGCAAAACTCAATAGCCACCTCTACAAAGGAGCGCATACATAGTCATGCGGCAAATTGTTGTGCCAAGTCCTATGGATGAGACAAAGAATGAGATTATGAAGTTGAAGAAAAAGAAATTCCAATCATGTGTGATAACACAAGTGCAATTGCAATCACTCATAATCCCATGTTGCACTCAAGAACAAAACATATTGATGTCGATATCACTTCATAAGAGACCATGTTGAAAAAAGAAGGACATCATCTCGAATATATCTCAACTCGATAAACAATTAGCCGACATCTTCACAAAACCATTATGTGAGTCAAGATTTGAAGAACTCAAACATGAGTTGGGGCTAATTGAGCTAAGCCGAGACACGTAAGAATCAAAGAAAAGAAATGGAACAGAAAGAAGGTGAAAAGAGTCAAAGCAAAAATCACCAAGAATCACCAGATTTGATCGGAAAGTCAATTATACTAAGTCAAATGAGAAATGAGTCATTAAGAGAAATGTGAGAAGCGAGTTAAATCGGCTAAGAGATAAAATTTGAATAACTTATGAGCAAAGTAACAAAAACGCAATCGTTTTGACTTAGCGAATGTTTTAAGAAACACGCCAAAGATAATGATGATGTGTACGCACATAAAGCCGCACACCAAGCCTATGATTGGATATAAATGCCGCCGCATTAAATACGAGACATGAATCGCCTCAATATGCGTGCAAAATCCAAGCCGTTGATTTCGATCACAATTCAAAACCGTCGCACGCCCTTTCATAAACCATATTTAAACCATTTTCGTCCGTTTCTCTCTCACACTTCTAAAAACTGTTCAATCTCTTTTCTCTCAAAAGGCAAAGGCAAGATACTCTCGAACCCTATCAACCTTCAAATCATTTTCTAGTTTTTTTTTCCTTGAAATAATTCTGAAATGGCACCAACTTATAACTTCACCAAGTTGGGAAAGCAAATCCACACCCGGTTCGGACGGTGAATTTCGACTTTTAATGGTGAAGCGGGTCCGACGACACCCTGGTGAAGAAAATCGCCGAGAAGTCGGAAACGACCGGACTAAAACCGTTTCTAACGCCGAATATCCTATGACCTACGTGGAGGAGGTCGCACAATTCTACGTGAATGCCGAAATTCACGATGAAGGAATCAAGTCATCCTGCTCACGGAAAGCGGTGACTATCATCGCCAAGGATTTGGCAATATTGCTCACTACCAAATGGAAGAGCATCCGAGATTAAAGAGGCTGATGTAAACTTGGCCGACGATGGAAAGAGATAGCCAAGTCCGACGTTGTTTGACAAAATAATATACACAAAGAAACAAGAGATCACAAGGAGGATTATCACAAATTGTTGGACATAGTTGCCAAGTGTATCGACATCAAATTTGGCGACTTTGACCAATCACAAAGGCAAAGCGATTGTGATGGGCCGCAATCATCGAGGAAAAGAAGATAAACCAATGGGCTGAGTTTATCTACAGCAGACTCTGCCCGAACGCGGGGAACAAGTCCTTCAAAGAAGATGGGTCATTTGGAGGATCCCAGGATATGGCCTGTGATTGGCCTCGCTATCGGAGGTGAAAGAGTCCCTCTTAGACATGGGAAGGCTTTCCATGTTAACAAGAGGATGTTCGAGCTAATCTATCCGGTGCTCGTGCGAGCTTACGCCAAGAGAGTCGACACCAAAGTGAGGGGGAATCACCGACCCGAAGACACAAACGCTTGCTTCCTCTCCAAATTAAGAAGAAAGTCGCCCCTGCACTGCCAAGAAGATCGCCCCCGCAGAAAGAAAACTAAACATGCTCCTCGCCCTGCGCAAGAGTCACCCCCTCGCAGCCGAGTCACACCGCCCCGGACCATGTCACTGCCCGCAGTGGGTCGAGAAGGACTCCCAAATACCTTTCTCCGATCGCTCAAAAGGAGGAGAATCGACAAGCCTGACGGCCCTCCTCGAGTAAACAAACACAAGCACTTACCCCGGCCGCCCAAGACTCGAGGACACCGCCTCAACTGTAAATTCCCCGGTACAAACCAGAGACGAAGAAGACTTGTCAAGGGTCCGAGCAGGAAACCGGTGGTCGATTACTCACTAGCACATATACGGAGACTACTGGAGAAGAGAGTCTCCGTGATGTAATTGATGAAACAGCCAAGTCTGCCGGAAGGTGATCGTGACAGAAGAACCCGAAGACACGCTTGTAGCTCACACACCAAGCACAAGAAGAACCAGCCAAGCAGATAGTGATGTAATGATCCTCTCTCCACCTTACCCGGACATCCAAAATCGTCTGCGTGAGTGGAGAAAATGGAAGTTTGAGCAAGTCAAGGAACAGCCCAACGGCCTGAATTCTTAGAAGAAGAAGAGGAATCGCTAAATTTCCTCGATTAACTATCATGTGCTCCAGCTCTAGATGAAGACAAATCGCATGGACATTCTCGCAGATCTACAAGGACAAGGAGAGAGAAAAGCAAGCTAAAGAAGCCAAGACGTGAGAAGGCAAGATCCGCCTATCTCTCCGCACCCACGTAACACACACATCCTCTCCTTGATGTCTTCTCGAAAGTGACGAGGAACTGGAGAATGCCGCGCTACGTAAGAGTTGCAAATGCAGCAAGCATTGCACGAATCAAGAATCCTTCACGAGCAACGATTAATGGAGGGACCAGAGAGTCCTCCGGATCACAAAACTGAAATCAATCCAATGGGAGTGGTTCAAAAATAGCCACCGTTGTTCTTTGCTACCACTTCCCACTCACTGCGAAGAAGGCAATAAGGGTATTGGCGATGAACTTGGGACAATGGGGACCCCAGTCGAGCCAACCCCTATTGAAGGTGTGCTACCACCGCCCCAACGGCCGAACTATCAATTGAAACAGTAGGGAGTTTGGAGACGAGTGACCCCACTCCAAGTCACTCACCGGTGCGCCCGAGGGGAAACTCCCTCCACCGCAGCAAGGTCGGAGGATCTTTGCGGATGACTCGACAAAGAAGCAAGGAGGCGAAGAAGAAAATTACAATCACAAGAAGAACAACAAGTTGCCATCAACGGCTCGGGCGCTTGAGATCGTCTCGGGTGCCAATCGCTACGAAGGCTAATGACGCTGGCGATGCGGTCGAGGCACGGGAAGGAATGTACCGGGAGTTAACACTGGGCGATGAAAGTGCAATCCATGGGGTTGAGACTCAATGGATGCCACTGTAGAAGACCCTAAGACAAGCGACACTCAAAGGAAAGGGAGGACCAAAGCCTCAGCCAGAGAGACCGCTGGAGGAAATGAAGGCCCACGGAGGTTGAGACTTCCCGGGTAAAGAGGCTGAAGTAGAGAACATCCCTCCCGCAATCATCGACCCATCGAGGAGGAGATCGCGCACTTCATGATTCCCAAGACAACCCCGATGTCACTTTTCCGGGATCGGCGAAGAAGAAGAAAAAGTCAACCCCGCGACAAATCCAAAAGACTCACCGCGGATGTTCCAGGCACGAGCAAGTCCGATCCCAAGACTACTCGTCAAACTTTTAACTTTGATGATGAGCCACCACTAGAAATCTCATCATCGTCCGATGACGCCGATAAGGCCGAGGACAAGTCTCTCGAAATGGAAAAATCACCGAGACCAACGGTTTTTAAGACAAATTGAGGCTCGGCCAGCGGGTCTACTTCACAACCAAACCCCAACCGAGACCACTGCTCCGGCTCCTCAAGTCTGCAGCAGATCGATTCCCAAAAGAACTTCACGCGCACCGCTCATCACCCACGATCGGCGGTGATGAATCTTTTGTGGAATCTTTCCCTTTCTCACTTTGGAGATACGAGAACTCCACGAAGAGTCGAGAAAATGAACAAGCACGCTATCACAAACCACCTCCTGTTTCTTCCAATGCACTACACCATTGTTCCACTGATTATGACTTCGATCTTTGTATGGCCATCACCGCAATGTAAGAATCATCAAGTTCGAAGTTCGAAAGTGTTCAAGGCACTCTTTGGCAAGTTGAACGGATGGAGAGGCATCAAGCCTCTTTGGACATGCGCCTGGACAACAGAGATGCCACCCTTACACCGACTTAAGAGGCATAATAACAATTCGAATAAGGGAATGGTGGCAACAAAGACAAACAATGCGTGTGGAAATGTGAGATACTTGACAATTGTTCAACAAGTCGGTGTGGAGAGTCAAAATGCCGTCTGCGAAACGGCGAGGAACACATTGAGCATATGCATGAAGCTCACACCGCTGCGAGATCAAGCCGATCGTGAGCGAATGCAAATGATATACTGGCGTTTGGAAGAACACATGACAAGAAAATTCAGCCTTCTGGTTTGAGATGAAGCGATTTAAATGAGAATCCAACGCTACTGTTCACAATTCCGTCTTTCGCATACAACGCAGCGGACTTGAGCGAATTCAACCATCGAAAGACTTCGACTTCATGCTTGCCAAAGATGTTCCTTCCTCTATCCTTTGATGATGCCAAAAGGGGAAGAGGAATACCTTAAAGCAAAGAAAAATCAAGTCGAAAAGAAAGGAGCGGTGAGAAGGAAAATCACCGGTGAGAAGTCCTAAAAAAACGAAAGAAAGGAAAACTTGTTGAGGGGAAGGATCGGCGGATGTAACATTGATGATTGCACAAACCCCCAACAAGGTCCTGTCACACCGACATTATAAGCGAAAACTCCCGTGACTCTGCCACTCCAACACTGTGTATCTATGGTGAGAAGAGAAAAGCAATTGAAGCGAGGGATGAAGGAAGTGGAAGGAAGAATGGATGCCAGGGTGATGAACATCTTGAAAGAACATGGAGGCATTCCGGTTGTGAGACACGTATGCCATTTCGTATGTCGGGACAGAGCCAAGATCGATTGGCGACGAGAAGAAGAGAAAGAAGAGAAGAAGATCTTTGAACAAGATGAAAGAAGAGATAAATGAAGGAGATGAAGTTTCTTTGTCCAACCCTTCGTGTATTTTATATGTAAATACATACAATGTAAGTCTACGTAATAAAGCTATAAATTTTCTATTTTTTGTGAAGACAATTATATACTCGATACACCTTGTAAAAACATTGTTGTGTTAAGTACAAGAATGATATGATCAATAAAAAGATTGATTCTCAAGCATACATTCTATGTCAATACACTATCTGTATGTATCTTTGTTATTTGCATCTTTGTATGATTTAAGTTTTGGCATCATCAAAAAGGGGGAAATTGTTAGGAATTTTATTGTTTAGATTTTGATGAATGCCATGTAAAACTTAGAATAGAAAGTTGGCTCCCCAATTCTTGTTGTAAATTGTATTGTAACAATTAGAGTGCTGCCGAGTTAAGTCGGCCTACGCCCTAACATGCAAGAAGACAATCAAGACTTGAAGGAAAACTCTGCTGAAAGACAATTGAGTCGGCAAAGAAGAGCAGACAGAACTCGATCAAGAAGCAAGCGGTGAGATGCGGTGAGTGGAACATCGGTCAAGTCAACTCAAGAGAAGCCAAGTCTCAGTCAAGTGACAAAGAGTCATCCATGATTGGAAGCTGACTCACTAAGTCACCTGGGAAAGCAAGGAAATGCGATCAAGTCGAGATAATCGTAAAGAACCGTTGCCGCAAAATCAAGAGATTTACTTAAACAAGTAATATCTCCATACCACCTTTCTTGGAGTGCTCACCCCGTCGAAGCGTGCAAAAGGAATGAACCAATGGGAAGCACTACACACGTGTCGAACTCGAAAGGTGATAAAACAATTCATACGAGGAAATGGCAATTCCAAGAAGCGCAAGCCAACGATCGCAAAGTGACTTTCAAAAATGAGCCTATCTCTTCAACGGGCAAATTTTTGAAAGTTCACTATAAAAGGCCGAGGAGTTTGTTTGAGAAGAATGATGAATGACACACATGTGAGATATACAAGCTTATCAAAAACTCGAAACATTCTCAATCCTCAAGCCTACATTTCAAGTACATCAATCCAACACTTACCCGTGAAGGAAAGAGAACTTCAATCGGTTGAAGAGGAAAATCTGAAAACAAGGGGTCTACATTCCAGGAAGGATTGTAGAAAGGTTCAAGGCGAACCAAGTCTTAAGCTTTTGGAGGGCTTCGTGATCAAATCCAAAGTGCTTGAGCAAGTGAGTTGTAGTAGCAAAGCGCACTGCCCTGTGAAGAAGGCCGAGTCGTGCGAGCCAGTGATCAAGGCGTCTCGGTCGAGTCCCAAAGGATCAAGTCACAGATCAAGACTTGTATCGGACTCTTACCACTTTGTAAACGGATCATTACCTAGTGGATTCCTCCAGGAGTTGGAGAAGAGAGGAGTAGAAGAATTACCCCATCTTCGAACCTCTATAAAAATTTTATTGTGTCATTTACATTTCAAAGATTTAAATTCTGCACTTTTAATCGCTTATATCTCATTGATAAATTTGCTATCCATTTGATAATTTATAAGTACTAAATCAAGTCAAAATCTTGCTTAATCAAACATAAGGGTGTTAAGTCTTCCATTGAAAAACATAACCACAAATGAGTCAAATTATAGCCAACAAAAACCGAGTTACTCCATTAATGTACTCAATTTGATCTGTTAAGAGATTAACTCTACTGAGTGACTAATTCAATCTGTCCATCAAGGACACAAAATGTAGAACTCAGTAGATTTAAAAAGACTAAATCGAAAATTTGGTAAGGTTTATTCAACCCCCCTTCTAAACCTTACACTTACACCCCTTGGGACCTACAATTTGATTGATAAAACATGATCTCTATAAACTTATATGACTTTTCAAATCGAGAGAATCACGTAGGTGATGAATTTTTCATTGAAACATTTTGTCGAACACTTGGCGTGCGTCGAATAAAACTAGAAGTATATAACACCCTTGAAATTCTTTTAAGCCAAAAAAATTTCATCACCAATTGATTCAATCAACATTCAATACATCATAAATATTAAGCTCATCACATTCATAAAAAACTAGCATCAAGAATTTTGCAAATAAGTCAAAATCTCAAGGGTTCAACCCATTGAGCAAATGGAGTAGAATTCTTACCATTTATTCGGTAAAGATGAGCAATGATGATGATAATCGAGCTTAATGAAGTCCAAAAATGAAACATATACAAGAAAATACATTTGAAGTGAAATTTTAGTGTATTTGGCGAAGGGACGAAAAATAGACAAAATAAGCCACAATGGTCTGATCAAGACAGAACCGAATTTAACCAAAATTTGTTGACGGCGACGGTCATTGTTGAGGGCGACCAGTTGCCCTCAACCTCTTCAACCCACTTTGTTTTGATAAAATTTCCAAAATCCGAATTTTCAACCAAAAATCCGATTTTTCGCCCCTAAGTTTTAAAAACGTGCAAAATGCAATCATAGACCTCATTCAATATGCATTATGCCTAACCGAGCTCGTATTGATGCAAAAGTCTCGGAAGTTAACGGTTTAGTAAAAATGTCCGCTAATTGATCTTGACATGGTACAAAAGATATCTCAATTTTTCGTTTTGAGACACAATCCCTTAGAAAATGATGTCGAATCTCAATATGTTTAGTACGGTTATGATGAACCGGGTTTTGAGCAATATTTATAGCGGATATGTTATCACAAAAGATAGGAACAATTTCAAAAGAACATTTATAATCCGCTAAAGTTTGTTTCATCCAAAGAAGTTGAGTACAACAAAATCTTTGAAAATATATTCGCCGGCGTTGAAAGTGAAACACAATTTTGCTTCTTTGAAAACCAAGATACTAGGCAATCGCTAAAAATTGACATGATCCAAAGTACTTTTCCGATCATCAATATTTCCCGCATAGTCAGAATCACTATAACTTTTAAGAGAAAAATTTTCATTCTTTGGATAAAATAAACCATATTGAATAGTGCCTTTCAAATATCGAAAAATCCTTTTAACGGCACTTAAATGAGATTCTTTGGGATTGCTTTGAAAACGAGCGCATAGGCATACGACATGAAGAATGTCCGGTCTACTTGTGGTTAAATAAAGTAAACTACCAATCATACCTCTATATTTGGATTCATCAACCGACTTGCCTTTTCATCTTTGTCAATCTTGACGTTTGTTGCCATTAGGGGTAGAGACGGTTCTTCCTTCTTCAATGCCAAATTTCTTCAAAAGTTCTTTTGTATATTTTGATTGAGAAATATAAATTTCTTCTTGGCATTGCTTAATTTGAAGTCGAGGAAGAAGTTGAGCTCCCCATCATGCTCATTTCAAATTCACCTTGCATTAACTTAGAGAATTTCTTGCACAAGGATTCATTAGTAGCACCAAAAATAATATCATCAACATAAATTTGCACTAATAAGCAATCTTGCCATTTTTCAAAAACAAAGAGAGTAGTGTCAACTTTACCTCTTGTAAAACCATTTTGCAAAAGAAAAGAGCTAAGTCTATCATACCATGCACGGGGTGCTTGTTTCAAACCATACAAGGCCTTTTTAAGTCTATACACATCATTAGGCCTAGAAAAATTTTCAAACCCCTGAGGTTGTTTTACATAGACTTCTTCTTGAATAATACCATTTAAAAATGCGGATTTTACATCCATTTGGTAAAGCTTGAAATTTTTAAAACAAGAATAGGCAAGTAAAATACGAATAGCTTCTAAACGTGCTACGGTGCAAATGTTTCATCATAATCAATACCTTCTACTTGACAATAACCTTGAGCTACTAACCTTGCTTTGTTTGAACAATATTGCCTTGGTCATCGAGCTTGTTCCGAAATACCCATTTTGTACCAATAATGGTTTGAGATGGAGGACAAGGTACTAATTCCCATACATCATTCCTTTCTAAAAACCAATCCTCATCTTCAATGGCTTCCTTAGCATTTTTAGGCTCTTTTTGAGATATAAGAGCTTTCTCGGCAAATTTTCCTCGAGTCATTACTTTATCAAGAGGATCACCAATAATAAGATCTTTTGGGTGATCTCCTTAAATTTCAATGCTACGGGAAGATTCAAGTATCACCTTTATCTTCTTGAGGAACACTTGAGCTTGAAGGTTGATCATTTTGAGTTTCATCTTGAACAATGGTTTCAACGATATCCTCTTCATCACTTTCATCATTGGGTATCCTTTCAACACCCGGCTTCATTGAATTTGACATGGATAGATTCTTCAACAACCCCACTAGTCTTATTATAAACCCGATATGCTTTGCTCTTGATTGAATACCCCATAAATATTCTTTCATCGGCCTTAGGATCAAGTTTGTCTAATTGATCCTTAGTATTCAAAATAAAACATTTACATCCAAATATTTTGAAATAACTAATATTTGGAGTTCTTCCTCTCAAAGCTCATATGGAGTTTTATTCATTTTAGAACGAATATAAACTCGATTAATGACATAGCAAGCGGTACTTACGCTTCGCCCAAAAATATTTTGGAAGTGAAAATTCATTGAGCATGGACCGACTCATTTCTTGAAGTGTCCGATTCTTCCTTTCGGCTACTCCATTTTGTTGAGGTGTCCTTGGAGCCGAAAAATTATGACTATATCCCTTGGTTTCACAAAAGACTCTAAATTCGCCGTCAAATTCTCCACCTCGATCACTTGAATGGACTTAATAGTATCTTCCTTTACATTTTCAATGAGTCTACACAACTTAACAAACTCATTAACGGCATCGCTTTTATTTGTAAGAAATAGAGCCCAAGTATATCTAGAAAAATCATCAACTATAACAAAAGTGTAATGTTTTCCACTTAGACTTGCCGTACCAATATCCCCATACAAATCAAGATTTGTAGGGGTTTGGTAGTGGAAATTTCATTTTTGGGCTTAAAACTACTCTTAACTAATTTGTTCTTTTGACAAGTGTCACATAAGCCAAGATTTTCAAAATTCAATTTGGGTAGTCCTTTTACATGTTGGTTTTTGTAAATAGTTTGCAAATTTTTGTATCCAACATGTCCAAGTCGCCATGCCATAAGCTAGTTAAATCATTATTGGCGACAAGACAAGAAACATTTTGACTAACCAAATCACTTGTACAAATTTTGTAAAGATTGCCTTTTCTAATTGCTTCACAAATAATTTTATTATTTTTGGAAATAAGGCATTTTTCTTTATTAAAAACAACATTATAATTTGAGTCACAAAGTTGGCTAACACTTATCAAATTGAACTTAAGCCCTTCTACTAAAAGAACATTACTAAGAGAGAAAGAAGAGTTACCAATTTCTCCATTTCCAAGAATTCTTCCTTTGCCATTGCGAACATGACCATACCCTCTTCTTGGAGCTTGATGTTGGTAAAAAGTTCTCTCTTTCCAGTCATATGGCGTGAACATCCGCTGTCCACGAGCCATTTTGAATCTTCCATTGTTGTTATAGCCCCTATAACCTACAAAGGAATTATTTTTAGGTACCCTATAATTTTGGGGTCCATGGGGTTAGCCTTGAGACCTTTAGGTCTCCAATAATAGCTAAAATTATTCTTCAATTTACAATTGCTAGCATAGTGTCCATTCTTACCACAATAAAAACAAGTAATAATACGAGGACTACTAGCACGTACAAAGGTTGGACCTTGGTCTTTTTTTCTTAAAAGCATTTTGAAAAGGTTTATAACAAGTCCTAATTTAGAATGCTCACCTCTTTGTGCATCTAAAATTTTTGTGACTTTATCCGTACTTAAATTGAATCGATGCACATCCTTTTTCAAATTTCAATATCATTTGTGAGCGTTTGTTTTTCGGTTTCAAGAGTACGGACCATAGTAAGAGTAATAACATGAGCTTTATCAAGAGAGTCATAAGAAGTAGATAATTTATCCTTTTCTAGTTTAAGCTCTTTATGCTCCTTTTTCAAATTCTTGTATTTAATAATCAAATTTTGAAACTCATTTTGCAATTCATCAAAATCACATTGTAAATCATCAACTAGGGAAGAAGATGAAGCATTAGAGCGTACCTCGGTATTTTCATCGCCTATGGCCATAAGACCATGTTCGGATTCTCCTTCCTCGTCGGTTGTTTCAAGTAATTCATCCCAAGTTTTGACGTCCGCATTTAATGCCTTCTTTTTCGGAAAAGGCTTTTTCTTCTTTTTGTTCCTCTTCCGCTAATTTTGGGCAATCGGCTATGTAGTGCCCGAATTTTCCGCATTTGAAGCAAGAATTGTCTCTTGGCTTTCTTGCTTTATTTTTGTTTACAAATTTTGCAAATTTTCTAACAAGAGCGCCGTTTCTTCATCATCCTCATCACTAGCATAATAAACATTATTAGAAGAAGATGCTAAGCCTTTAATAATATTTTGCGTACCCGATTTAGAGGTGGATGGTTGAGAATTTTTCCTCTCCTTGAGATATACTTCATAAATGAGGAGATTCCCAATGAGCTCATCAAACTTGAGTGTCTCAAGATTTTGAGCTTCCGTGATTGCCGTCACCTTTTTCGGACCATGAGCCGGGAAGGCGTTTAATACCTTGGTCACCTTGTCTTCTTAGGAGATAACCTTTCCAAGAGCCACAAGAGGATTGACAATGTTGGCAAGCCTTTCCACCATTTTTGATATGTTTTCACCATCATGCATATTGAAATTTTCAAAGTCTTTCACAAGCATTGTTTTTCTTGCTTGCTTTACTTTCTTTGTGCCCTCATAAATGGTTTCTAATTTTTCCCAAACTTCATGTGCCCGACCGTATGCCTCTTATGCGATTATATTCGGTGGCGGTAAGAGAGCAATGTAAAATATTTAAGGCCTTACCATTTTAGAGAGAAAGCCTTCTTGTCATTTTCATCGTACTCCTTGAATGGCTTGGGAGTAGTGGTACCATCCTCCAATTTTGTTGTTGGTTGAGCAACTCCTTCAATGACCACATTCCAAATATCAAATCCGCATCCTTGTAGAAAGCACTCCATGCGGTCTTTCCAAAATGCGTAGTTGTTGGCGTCGAATAGTGGTGGCTTGTTGGTGGAGGCGCCGGTGGTGAGATAAGCTTCATTCGTAGCCATGGATCTTTCCTCTTTACTCGAACGAGCTTAACCAAAGAGTTTGGCTCGATACCACTTGTTAGTCAAGTGGCTACGATAATCTAGAGGGGGTGAATAGATTATGCCGATTTTTCGCAAATCACCCTCTTTTTCGAAACAACAAGTAAATGGCAAGAATGTAAATGCGGAAAATAAACAACACTCGTTGATTTAAAGAGGTTCAACCCATGGGGTGTGCGACCAAGTCGCCCTAGGGTGCGGCCGGTCGACCTCACCCTTGACCGGTCCCCCTCCTTTTTTTTCACAAAATATGTTTCTTTTCGTTCGTATCATTTTCTCAACTCTTCCTAAGTGCAATTAGTCGACCATATGGGCGGCCGGTCGACCTCCCTTTGAAATGTTGTCCGATTTTTTCTCAAAAATAAACTTCAAGAAATACTCCAAAAAATTAGTAAAAACATTTTAAATCATTTGGGAGTATTTAGACAACATTTATAAATATAGTTTTGGTGTAAAAACCAATTTAAACAAAACTATCAAAAGTGTTGTCCATTTTTATCAAATAATAAATACTAAGAAATACTCCAAAAATTAGTAAAAACATTTTAAATAATTTAGGAGTATATGGACAACATTTATAAACATTGTTTTGGTATAAAAACTCATTTAAACATAATCATCAAAATCTTGATAAAAACATATATCTAACACAAGCATGCTTAAGATATCTCTTATTGCTTAGCCTACACATGTATTATTATGTTTGTGCCAAATTTGGTTTAAGAATTGTGTAGAATTTACATATCTCTTTCAATGGCTATCTACTCGTAATATATCAAGAGAAATATGAACTATCGAGGCACGCTCATTATTGTTATTCATATCATAGACTCGATACATGTTGTGCCATATGCCTATGTGCTTATTAAGATGATGTTTTGATTTTTGAAAAGGCATTATTTGACATAGCTTGCTTTATCCAAGTTTTGTAAAGGGCTATATTTTATTTTGATAAAACAATTGATTCACTAAGTTATGCATTTTATTACACATATAAATGTCATTATTCTTGGATGCTTATGTCAAAGCTCTTATTCATTTGATTCTTGTAAATGAGGTCTCAACTATGTGCTCTCATATTTTCATATTTCAAAATGAGACCTTATATAGCTTTCTATAAGCTTATTTAAACTTGCATGTTGTATTATACTCTTGATGATTATCTTTAAGCATAGTATATGTTACTTGCTCTAGTGTCTCTATCATTCGATATTACTATGCTCGTGCGCAAAATATCTTGTTAAGATTTTGCAGAAATTTCTGATATTTCGGAACAAGTTTGATGAACAAGGCAAGGTTAGTAGCCTAAGGGTATTGTCAAGAAGAAGGTAATGATTTTGATGTAACATTTGCACTCATAGCACATTTAGAAGTTATTTGTACTTTACTTGCCCATTCTTGTTTTGAGAAAATTTCAAGCTTTACCAAATGGATGTTAAATCCAATTTTCTAAATGGTTTTATTCAAATAGAAGTCTATCGGAGATTAAAATTTTTAGGCCAAATGATTTGTATAAAAAAGCCTTGTACGGTTGTTACTAGTACCCCGTATATGGTTTGATAGACTTAGCCATTTTTGCAAAATAATTTTACAAAAGGTAAAGTTGATACTATACTTCTTGTTTTGAAAAAGGGCAAGGTTGTTTACTTGTGCAAATTTATGTTGATAATATTTGGTGCTACTAATGAATATTTGTGCAAGATATTTTTCCAAGTCAATGCAAGGTGAACCTAAGATGATCATGATGAGGGGAGCTCAAATTTGATCATTGGAATTCAAGTTCAACAATGCCAAGAAGGTGGTTATATTCCACACTCAAAGTATACAAAAGAAGAAGTGAGGCATTGAATAAGAAAGAATCATCTCAACCTCTATGACTACCATGTAAAGATTGACAAAGGTTGAGGAAGGCATATCGGTTGACAAACAAATTCAAGGTATGTTCATTCACTTTTATTACTCCCATAGACTTGACATTCCATATGCCTTACGTCTATATGCTCGACTTCAAAAATTATCCCAACGAATCTCATTAAAGTGCCGCTAAAGGAAATTTTCAAATATTTGAAAGACACTTCTTCTTATAGCTTGTTTATCCAAAGTTTTAAAACGTTTATATTTTTCGGGATAACAAGTCCGGTGATAATATTTTTTAAAAATATGGTTCATTATAATCGAACTAAACATATTGAGATTCGATATTTTTTTGGGATTGCATGTTTTAACAAAAACTTGAGATGTGTTTAATTCCGTCTCAAGGATAACTCGCGGACTTTTTAATCGTACACTGCCGAGTATTTTAATCCATTTCGAGCGTGATTATGACATAATGTATATTGAATGATGTCTATGTTTGCATTTTTCACGTTTTTAAAACTTAGGGGCGAAAAATCGAATTTTTAGATCAAAATTCGGATTTTCAAAACAGTGAACCCGTGGGCTGCCGGGCCGGGGTCGGCCAGGTCCGCCACTTTCGACTCGGCCGGTCGCCTAGCCCATGACCGGTCGTCCCATCTGCTTAAGTTTGGTTAAAACCGTCTCTGTTCTTGTATTTTGGCGGTTTAAGGTTTTTTTCCTCTCTATTTCGTCACCTTTGCAAATTTCACACACATTTCACTTCAAATGTGTTTTATTGCATACATTTCATATCTTGGATGTATTTAGGCTCGATTATCATCATCATTGCTCATCTTTACCGATTAAATGGTAAGAATTCTACTTCCTTATCTCAATTGAGTTGAACCCTTGAGAACTTAGCCTATATGTATTTTCTTGATGAAATTTGTATATGTTTGTGATGAGATTGTTATTTATGATATATTGTATTATGTTTAAACTGATTTGGTGATGAAAAAAACTTGGCTTGATTGCATTTACAAGGGCTATATATCTTCTTCAATTTTTGACGTCCACCAAGTGTTCGATAAAATGTCTCAATGAAAAATTCATCACCTATATGATTCTCTCGATTTCAAAAGTCTTGTATATTTATAGAGATCATGTTTTGCAAATCAAATGAGTTTTAATAAGCTTCTACAAGTCGTATGATCGACTCTTTTTCCTCCTATTTGGTCTATAAGCTTCATTGTTAAAATAGCTCAATACATCGGTTTAGTTGCGCACTTTGATATGATTATATGATGTTTTTATCGTGCTAACATTCTTTTTGATAATTCCAAGGGGATAAACATGTTATAAGCTCATTAGCTCATAAAAGCTAAGTTAAGCTAAACAAAAGAAGCTATAAGCTATGACTTCCTAAAGTCATAAGTTGTGCATTATACTTAGTCCAATTATCGTATGATGGACTTATATACTTGTCTAATGATGTTTTGTTAGGGGAGCTTATAAGCTCTTGTACTTAAGATCAATATGTAAAAGCCAAGCTTTTAGCTTGTGGTTGATTGCTTTTATATTACTCTTGTTGTGCATATTGATAGGGGAGCTTTTGCTATATATGTTTGAATATCTCTACTCTCATCCTTGTGATTATATTGCGTGGAATGTTGTCGCTCACAACGGATAGTTCCTTTTTAACCGGTAAAATTGTTTTGATTTCAAAATCGACCTCGTTGAAATTGTTTTGGTTTGTAATCATCAAAAAGGGGAGATTGTTTGATAAATGGTTTTATCATGATTTTGATAATTTTGTTTTTATACCAAAACAATGTTTTAAAGGTTGTCCAAATACTCCTAAATGATTTAAAATGATTTTAATATTTTCCTGGAGTATTTCTTCAAGTTTATTTTCGACAATATTGGACAACACATTCAATGATTTTGTGTCAATGGGTTTGTACATTGAAACTATGTTTCTAAATGTTGTCCTAATACTCCCGATTGGTCTAAAATATTTTTACTATTTTTCGGAGTATTTATTGGAGTTTATATCGGACAACACTTTTGATGATTTTGTGTGAATGTGTTATTTCATCAAAACTATATTTCTAATGTTGTCCTAAATACTCCCGATCGGTTTAAAATGTTTTTACGAATTTTTGGAGTATTTCTTGAGGTTTATTTTCGAAAAAAATCGGACAACATTTCATTTAGGAGGTCGAATCGTCCGACCAAAGAGGCGACCGTGCACAGGAATGCATCTCACGAAACAGAACTCCCGAACTCCTAAAAGCGGTCAGTCGGGTGACCGGTCACCATGGTGGCAACCGGTCGCACCATAGGGCGGTCGACCCCCAGACCGGCCACCCCTGTTGAAAATTTGTTGTGTTCATTTCAAACTTCTATCGGTCTTGCTGACCGGTCATCCTCAAGTTTGACAAAGAAAAATTCTAACCGTTGTGCGTGAAACAGACTTTTCCTTAATTTGTGGAATTGATTTCTAACACTATAATCTTGATTTTAATTACAATTGTTTTGTAGATATCGATTCCAAGAGGAGCCTATCAAGTATCAATCATCTCCTATAAATAGAGGAAGATTTGAAGCACAACAAGAAGAGATAACAACACAACACAACAAGATATTCTCAAGCAAACACTTGGTCTTCTATTGTCATTATTCTTGTTGTAATTTGCATAGCTTATCACTTTCACATCCTTGAGGTCTAGGCTATTCTCGATTACACTTGCACTCAATTGTATAATTCATTATCGAGTTGTAATCTTGAATTTTTGGTTATCATTCAACACAAGATATCCTTGTGAGTGTTCTTGTGGTAAGAACACACTTGGGGTGATCTAGGTGTTAGGTGTAAGAAGATTGTGGTAATCTTCTTGTTGAGGTGTTGAAGAATTTGGTATTCTTCAAGGTTGAAGATTGTGGTAATCTTCACAAGGTGCCGTTGAAGATTGTGGTAATCTTGAGAGATTGTGGTAATCTCAAAGGTGGTGTTGAAGAAGAGTGTGGTGCTCTTCAAGGTGTTGTTGTAAGTTGGTGTTGTATTAATTTTGGTAATTAATAAAATTTCTTTTTCTTTTTGAAATCCATCCCTGATATCTTTGGGGTGTTGTAGGCCCCAGGGTGTGAGTGTAAGGTTTAGAAGGGGTTGAATAAACCTTACCAACTTTTCGATTTAGTCCTTTTAAATGTTCGAGTTGATACTACACACCGTGTCCTTGGTGGACAGACTAATTTGGTTAATCAAGTAGAGTTAGTCACTCAACAAACTCGACGAGTTGTTGATAGAATAACTCGATTGTTAAGATTAAAGACTTAGTTCAAGCTGTAGTTTGTTTTTCGGGAAGACTTAACACCCTTAAACTTGGTTTAGTACTTAGAGATTATCAAGTGGATAGCAAATTTATCAAACAGAGTTAAATAAATAAGATGCATGAATTAAAGTCTTTGAAATGTAAATGACACGATAAGTTTTTATAGAGGTTCGAAAATGGGGTAATTCTTCTACTCCTCTCTTCTCCAACTCCTGGAGGAATCCACTAGGTATTGATCAGTATACGAGTGGTAACAGTCCCAGATACAAGTCTTGATCACACAGGTGACTTGATCCTTTGGGACTCGATCGAGATGCCTTGGTCACACACAGTGGCTTCTCATACGACTCGGACCTTCTTCACAGGGCAGCTGCCTTGCTACTACAGCCCACTTGCTCAAGCTCTTTGGATTTGATCACGAAGCCCTCCAAAAACTTGAGACTGGTTCGACCTTGAACCTTCCTACAATCCTCCGTGGAATGTAGACCCCTTGATTCTTCAATAATTTCCTCTTCAACGATTGAAGTTATCTTTCCTTCACAGGTGAGTGTTGGATTGATTTCCTTCGTAGTTTAGGCTTGAGGATTGAACTTGAATGATTTGAGAATATTTTTGGTTACAAATATTGCTTTTCTAGCTCGTATTTGTTTTTTTAAAATGTCAAGGTAACCAATATTCTCTCAAATAAACTCCTCAGCCTTTTATAGTGTTCTTTTGAAAATTTGCCCGTTGAAGAGATAGGCTTATTCTCAAAAGACACTTGTGGTCGTTGGCTTGTCTTGTTGCGATCCTTGGAATTGCCACTTCCTCGTATGAATTGTTCTTGACTTTTCGAGAGTTCGACATGGTGCGTGCTTCCCATTGGTTTATTCCTTTTGCACGCTTATGGGACTGAGCACTTCGAGAAAGGTAGTATGGAGGTATTACTTGTTTAAGTAATTCCCTTGATTTACGTGAAACGGATCTCTTCCAGTTATCTCGACTTGATTGCATTTCCTTGCTTTCCCAGGTGACTTAGAGTCGAGCTTCCAATCATGGATGACTCTTCTGTCACTTCAACTTGAGACTTGGCTATCTTGAGTTGACTTGATTGATACTCTACTCACCGCATCTCGTTTGCTCCTTCATCGAGTTCCCATCTTCTCTTCTTTGCCATACTCACTGTCTTGCAAAATGAGTCTTCCTTCTAGTCTCCGGTTGTCTTCTTGCATGTTTAGGCATAGTGACTTAACTCGGCTTGACCAGCCCTATTTATTACAATGCGGTTTACAACGAAAATGGGGTGCCAACTTCCTATTCTAAGTTTTACATGGCATTCATCAAAATCTAAACAATAAATTTCCCAACAATTTCCCCTTTTTGATGATGCCAAAACTTATACATTCAAAGTGTAAATAGCAAAGATACATACGGATAGTGCATTCACAGAGAATGTATGCGTAGAATCAATTCTTTTATTGATCATAACATTCTTGTTCTTTACACAACTTGTTTACAAAGTGTATCGAGCAAACATCTATGTCTAGCAAAAATAGAGAATCTACAGGTCTATTACGGAGAAGACTTACATAAAGTGTATTTACATAGTAAAATACATGAAGGGGTGGATAGCAACACTTCATCTCCTTCGCTTCCTCCTTCTTTCTTCTTCTTGACTCTGTCATCTTCTCGGTCTTCTTTTCTTTTTCTCATCTTGACGCTTTTTCTTCTTTTCATACGCCTTTCAGGCGAAACTTCATCTCTTCTTATTCTTTCTTGTCTCTCCTCCCATAGTTGAGTTTGTCTTTTATTTTCTTCTTCAATTCTTTTCACATACTCAACATTGTTCTTAGCCACTTGCGGATTGGCTACTTCGTCAAAACCACCCGATCCCTCATCTTTTGCCTGGATCTATGTACTCAATGTTTTTGGGGAGGTCTAGGTCAAACCTCTCCCTCCACCACTGTTTCTTCCTCTACCTCTTCCTCCTCGGGTGTGTATTGTCTTTGGGGCCTTCCTTTTCCCGGTGAGTGATAGCGGAGTGACCAGTGAGCGATTGCCGGTGTCCGCTGCTGTCGACTTCTTCACATAGTGTGAGACCCTTTTCCCAAGATAAGTCCCGAGGCTTGAGCCATGGACATGTTTGCGAAGTATCCTTGAGATGCGGCGTTTTAAATTCATCAACTCGATCTTGGCTCGATTCCGGCATCGAGATGGCATAAGTGTCTCTCGTCTCTTTGGAATGCCTCCATGTTGTTTCAAAATATCCATAACTCGGGCATTCATCCTTCCTTCCACTTCCTCCATCCTCGCTTCAATTGTCTTTCTCTTGTCGGCCATAGGTAGTGCAGTGTTGGAGTGGCGAGTCATTGGGAGTTTCTTTGATAATATCACCGTGACAAGACCTTGTTGGGGGTTTGTGCAATCATCAAGGTCACATCTCTCGATCCTCCCCCTCAACAGACTTCCTTTTTTTTCTCTTGAAACTTCCTCATCCTGTCTTTTCCTTCACAAATGCTCCATCCTTCTCAACTTGGATCCCTTCCGTGCTTTTAGGTATTCCTCTTCCCCTTTTTGGCATCATCAAAGGAGAGAGGAACCCCGAAACAAACTAGCAAGCGGGAAGTCGAGTCTGGCGATAGCCAAGTTCTACTTCGAGTGCTCAGCTGCGGGTATCTTTGCGCGAATCGGAGCGAGTAGCGTTGGATTCACTTTAAGCGACTTAAATCATCTCGGCCATGAGAAGGCTGAATTTTCGATCCATGTTTTCTTCCATACGCAGGAGCTCATTCTTATTTTGCTCACGCAGCTTTATCTCGGCGGTGTGAGATTCATGCATGTGCTCAATGTGTTCTCTCAATTTTGTCTTCGCATCGGCATTCTCATTTCGCCATACCAACAACTTGTTGAACAATGTTACAAAATATCTAGCTTGTTCCACACGCATTGTTTCTTCTTTGTTGCCACCACTCCCGGATTCTCGACTATTATGCCTCTCAAGTCGTGATAAGGTTGGCATCTCTGTTATCGATCTCATGTCCATCGAGGCCTGGTGCCTCTCCATCCGTTCAATTTCATAAATAATGCTTTGAACACCTCCCGAACTTCGGATGTTCCCTCTGTTGCGGTGACGGCCAAGCGGCGTCAAAATCATAGTCATTTGGAACGATGGTATCGATGGAATGACAGGATATGGTCTCAGAGAAGCGCTCGAGATCTCTTTCGACTCTTCGGGGAGGTTGGGTACCTCCGAGAGAGAAGGGAAATGATTCTACAAAGAGATCATCACGGGCAACTCGGGATTTGTTCAATGATGAGTGGTGCTCGTGAAGTTCTTTGTGGAGTCGAACTGCTGCGGCAGGGAGCTGCGCAGTGGACTCTGTTTGGTGGGTCTTTGTGAAGTTGACCCGACTTGCCGAGCCTCATTGTCTCAACAACCGTTGGTCTCAAATGGTTTTTTCCACGTGAGTTGGTGGTCCTCGGCCTTATCGAGGCGTCATCGGACGATGATGAGATTTCCATGGGTGGCTCATCATCAAAGTTGTAAGTTTGACGAGTAGACTTGAGGTCGGACTTACTCGTGGTTGGAACATCCTCACCGAGTCTTTTGGATCGATCACGGGGGGATGACTCGGCTTCATTGTCTCCTTCCGATCCCGGAAAGGTTACATCGGGATTATCCTGGGAATCGTGAAGCGCTTATCTCCTTTTTCGATGGATCAATGATAGCGGGAGGGATGTTACGTACTTGACTTCTTTTTACCCCGTGAAGTCTCAACCTCCCGTTGGCCTTCATTACCTCCTGCAGATCTCAAGCTATGGCGAGGCCTTGGACATCCCTTTCGACGCAGTGTCGGCTATCTTAGGGTTTTTCACTGCGGTGGCATCCATTGGAGTCTCAACTCCATGGATTGCACTTTAAATCGCCTGGTGTTAACGCCTGTACATTCCTTCCGTGCCTCGGCCTCGATGCATCGGCGTCATTAGCCTTCGAGTAGTTGGCACCTCACCGACAGTCTCAATCTGCCTGCGAGCTTCGTCGATGACAACTTGCTATGTACTTTGTGTTTGTTCCTTCTCCACTTCGCCTCCTAGATTCATTGTGGAGTCACCGCAACATCCTCCGACCTTGCTGCTGCGGTGGAGGGAGTTTCCCCTCGGTGGCACACCACCAGAGTGACTTGGAATGGGGTCACTCGTCTCCGGACTCATTTGCTCCCATTGAGTATTCGGCCATTGGGGCGGTGGTAAGACACCTTCATTAGGGGTTGGCTCAATCAGGGTCCCCACTATCCCAGTTTCATCGCGATTCCTTTAGTTCCTTCTTCCGAGTGAGTCAGGGGAAGTGGTGGCGCAACAACGGTGACAATATGATGCACCACTCCCATTGGGTCTATCTCCCACCGTGTTTTGGAGGACTCTTCCGTCCCTCCATCATTCTTTGTTCATGAAGGATTCTCGATTCTCGCATTGCGTCTTTGCATTTACGCAATTCTTACGTGGCGAAAGAATAGGTCCAGATCCTCATCACTTTCGATAGGACATCAAAGTGAGGATGTGTATGCTCAGTGGTGCGGTGATAGGGCGGATGTTGGCCTTCTCACGTGCCTCTGCGTCCTCACCGCTTTAGCCCGTTCATTTTCTTTTTGAATTTCCAAAGTATATTTATGCAATTATCCTCGTCGAGGGCTTGCGGCAAGATCGTGTCCACCTCAAGAAATCAAGAGTTCTTCTTCCTCAAAGAATGAACTCGGATATTCAAACCGCACTGGGGCCAGGCTCGACTTCCATTTTCTCCACTCGCGCAGACGATTTTGGATGTCCGGATACAATGGAGAGTGCATGATTAAATCGTCTTCATCATCCTCTTTGCCCCTCGTTTCCAGTGTATTGAAGGTAGCAGACTTTTTGCGACACCTTCAAAGCCTGTTACAGGTGGAGAAACAACCTCAGCAACAGGTGACTCCTTGTCTCGATCATTTTTGTTCCTCGTTGTTCGACTACAACTGGGTCTTCAAGTTGCCTCTGTTGATCGGCCTCAATGACTTGGCCGTTTCATCAATCACTTCGAGACTCTACTTCTCTAGCAGGTCTCGGGTATCTTCTCGGTGAGTGACAGACTCATTGTCTTTTCAAGCTCGGAGAGCTTGGAAAGTCCTTCTTCTCTTTGTTTTAACCAAAGGGATTTACGCTCCACTTCCTATGGTTCATTGAAGGTGAATGCCTTCGCAGATGTCTTAGAGGTAGTTTTTCTTCCTTGTTGTGGCGATCCTCTTCTTCTTGATCACTTTGGAGAAGGAATTAATGGTTTCTTCTCCATCATGGCCGCAGGGCGGGAGACACGGCTGCGGGGCGGTGACTTACGGGCTGCGGGGCGGAACAGTTTGTTTTTCTTTCTTTGCGGGGCGGCGTGTTCTCTTAGCACTGCAAGGGCAACCTTCTTCTTAGGTGGAGAGGAGACAACAGCATCTTCGGTGGTCACCCGATTCCCCTCACTCCTATCGCTCTCTTAGCGTAGGCTCTCTTCTCGTGCGCCGAGAGGTTTGATCTCGAACATCCTCTTGTTTGCATGGAACGCCTTTCCATGTCGAAGAGGGACTCCTTTTACCTCCATCACCCGACCAATCACTGGACCGTATCCTAGGAACCTCCAAACATTCCGCCCTCCTTGAAGGATTTATTCCCTACATTCTGCAGAGTCTGCTTGTAGACAAACTCAGCCTGATTCACTTTCTTTTCTTCAATGATCGCAGCCATTACGATCAATTTCGCTTTGAGACGATTGGTCAAAGTCACCAAATTTGATGTCATGCATTTGGCAACGATGTCCAACAATTTGTGGTAGTCCTCCTTCAACCTCTTGTTAGTTTGTGTAGACTATCTTTTTCGGATAGTCGGTCTTGGCTACTTCCTTCCAAGCAGCGGCCAAGTCAACACCCGGCTTCATTGATTTCTCGTGCTCCTTCCGCCGGTAATGAGCGGTGTTACGCCAAATCCTTGGCGGTGATGATGAACTCCTTCCCGTGAACAGAGGATTTGATCCCCTCATCGTGAATCTCGGTGTTCACGTGGAATCGTGCGACTTCTTCCACATAGGTCATCGGAAACTCCATCGTCGAAATGGTTTTAGCCCAGGCGTGTCGAGTTTTTCAGCGATCTTCTTTATGAGGCGTCATCGGACCCTGTTTGACCATTCCTCGAAATCCATAGTAGACCGGTGTGGATTTGCTTTCCCATCTTGACAAAATCGTGACTAGATGCCATTTTTCAGATATTTCACCGAATGAAACTTAGAAGATGATTTGAAGATTGATAGGGTTTTGAGAGAGTTTTTGCCTTTGCTTTTGAGAGAGAAATGAACAGTTTTGGTAGTGTGTGAGATAAACGGACGAAAATGGTTTAAGTATGGTTCATGAAAGCACGTGCGGGTGGTTTTGAAATGTGATCGAAATCAACGGCTTAGATTTTGCACGCCGATTAGCATTTAATGTCTCGTATTTAATGCGACAAGCATTATTATCAATCATAAGATTGGTGTGCGGCTTTGCTGTACGTCATAATTATCTTGACGTCATTCTTAAAAACATTCCCGCTTAGTAAAACGACGGGCGTTTTGTCACTTTGCTTATAAATGACTCGAAACATCCCTTAGTCGATTTAATTCTTCTTCTCACGATTCTCCTAGTGACTCAAATTTGTCACTAACTCGGTACAAACTGTCTTTCCGATATGGCTAAATCACTTAGCCGATTTGAGAGTTCACTCTTTTTCCCTTTTCGTGTTTCATTTCTTTTCTTTGAGTCTTCCGAGTGTCAAAGACTCAATTAACCCTAACTCATGCTTGAGTTCTTCAAATCTTGACTCACATAATGGTTTTGTGAATATGTCGGCCAATTGTTTATCAATTGAAATATATTCCAAGGTGATGTCCTTTCTTTTCAACATGATCTCTTATGAAGTGATATCGACATCGATATGCTTTGTTCTTGAGTGCAACACGATTTTGAGTGATTGAAATTGCACTTGTGTTATCACATATGATTGGAATTTCCTTTTCTTCAACTTCATAGTCTCTCACCATTCTTTGTCTCATCCATAGGACTTGGGCACAACAAACTACCCGCAACTATGTATTCCCCAAATTTGTAGAGGTGGCTATTGAATTTTGCTTTTTGCTAAACCAGAAATTAGCCTATTTCCAAGCATTTGACATGTGCCGAGGTGCTCTTCCATCAACTCTACATCCAAGATAGTCGAGTCTCAATAACCAATTAGCTTGAATCCACCTTCCTTTGGATACCATAAGCCAACTTCTTGGCTTCCTTTCAAATATCTCAAGATTCTCTTGGCCGCGATCATGTGGCTTTCTTTTGGAGCAAATTGAAATCTTGCACATACACCTACAAAGAAAGGTGATGTTCGCTCGCTTTGTGAGATAAAGCAATGATCCAATAAGTGCTATGTATCTTGTTTGATCTACAGGCTTGCCATCCGCATCCATATCCATTTTGATGATGTATTCATTGGTATTTTCACGAAGACTTCTCTTCCATACCAAATTTCTTCATTAAATCTCTCGTGTATTTTGTCGACTTATGAAGGTTCCATCCTTCACCGATTCACTTGGAGTCCAAGGAAGATTGTCGGCTCTCCCATCATACTCATTTCGAATTTGCTTTGCATGAGGTTGAAAATTTATCACCACGACTCTTTGTTTGTGGATCCAAAAATGATGTCGTCCACATATATTTGAACAAGCAAAGTATGCTCATCCTGTCTTGAATTCTAAAGAGTGTTCTATCCACTTTTCCTTTTGTGAATCCATTCTCGATCGGGAAGTTTGATAAAGTATCATACCATGCTCAGGTGCTGTTCCAATCCATATAGAGCTTTCTTGAGTTTGTATACCTTATCTCCAAGAGTCTTCTCGCTCAAATCCTGGAGGTTGTTCAACATACCCTTCTTCTTCCAATAAACCATTAAGGAATGCACTCTTTACATCCATCGATATACAATAAAATTCTTGTGAGTCGCATAGGCAAGAAACATCCTTATAGCTTCCAATCTTGCTACGGGGCAAATGTTTCATCAAAATCTATCCCTTCTTCTTGGCAATATCCTTTGGCTACTAATCTTGCTTTGTTTCTTACCACGAACCTTCCTCGTTTATCTTGTTTCGAACACCCATTTAGTGCCAATAACATTTTGATGGGTGGGTCTTTGAACTAATTCCCATACTTTATTTCTTTCAAACTGATTGACTCTTTTCTTGCATAGCTTGAATCCAATGTGTGTCATCCAATGCTTGTGACACATCTTTAGGCTCTATTTGTGAGATAAAGCATGTGAACATAGCTTCTTGTTGAGTTCTAGATCTTGTTTTGACACCTTCTCTTATATCTCCAATGACTAGTTCTGTGGATGGTCTCTCGGCCATCTTACATCGAGTTGGAGTAAGTTAGTTGGATTCGATCGTCTTGCAGGCTATGTTGCTTTGATCAGTTCTCTCGTCATCACTTAGCCGGATTTTCCAAATTTTTTGAGACTCAGCTTTCTCATCTTCATTTGAGTTTATAATTCCAGCTTGACTTGACAAGATAGGACTCTTCTTCGCATGGTTGGTAGATTCATCTTATCACCGATTCTTCCATGTCTTCTCCATTTACATTTGGCTCATCAAACACCACATGAATGGATTCCTCTCGTAACCATAGTCCTCTTGTTGAGTACTCTATAGGCTTTGCTTTCAAAGTATCCTAAGAAGATACCTTCATCACTTTAGCATCAAAAGCCTTTAAATTATCTTTTCCATTGTTATGGATGAAGCATTTACATCCAAATATTCTCAAATATGCAACATTTGGTTTTCTCCCCGTCCAAATCTCATAGGAGTCTTTGTCACCGTCTGTTTATCATGCATCTATTTTGAGTGTAGCATGTTGTGTTTATTGCTTGACCCAAAATCTTTTAGGTAGCCCTGCTTGACTAACATGGTCCTTGTTGCTTCTTTGAGAGTTCTATTCCTTCTTTCGCAACTCCATTCTGCTGTGGAGTCCTTTGCTGCAGATAATTCATGACCAATGCCATTTTCAATACAATATTGAGTTATTATGCTATTTACAAACTCGGTTCCTCTGTCCGGATCTTATTTTGATAATGGTTTGACTCTTCTCATTTTGAATCCTCTTCATCACCGTGTGGTAGTTTCTAGAGAGTTTCTTTCTTCTTACACATGAATATTGTCCATGTATATCTTGAGTAGTCATCTACTACCACCAAGGTGTATTTCTTCCCACTTATGCTAGCTGGTTCAATCGGACCAAATAGATCCATATGTAGCAGATGCAATATTCTTGTTGAAGATGGACATGTCTTTTCTTTGAGTGATGATTTGATTTGTTTTCCCTTCGACATGCGTCACATATACTCTCCTTCTTGTATCTTTGAGTCCGAAGTCCTTCCACAATATTGCTTCGCAAGCTTGTTAATCGTTTTGTTATTCATGTGACTCGAAACTTCTTGTGCCCGACCAACTTGATTGATTGTGCTCTTTGCTAATAGACAGTCTTTGGTGTTGCGATTGACCAATCCACGACATACATGTTCTTTTGTTTGCATCCTTGCAACACAACTTCATTTGATTCAAGATATCTGAGATTTGGCATATACCCATGTTAAATCCAACATTATAACCCTTGTCACGAGTTGGGCCGATGCTTAGCAAGTTGAAGTTGAGTCCTTCAACATATGCAACATCTGTGATTTCTAATCCGTTTTTCTTGATGGATCCAATGCCTCTTATTTCTCCTGGAGCTTCATTTCCTCCAAATATGACTTTTGCTCCTTTGACTTCCTTGAATTTTGACAGATTTTTCTTGTTTCCTGTCATGTGTCTGGAACAACCACTATCCATGTACCAGGTTCCTTGGCACTCAGCTGTTCCTTGAACCTGCAAACAAGGAAATTAAGTTTTAGGTACCCATACTTGTCTGGGTCCTGAGGGGTTAGTATTGTAAGATGATCCAACCAACCTATAGCCAAATGGTTTGACTCTAAGGGGTTGCCATCTATCAGTGCCATAATCATAATTAATTTTGGCAAATTGCTTGGGGATTCTAGGTTCATACAACCTGTCTCTTTTGTCGTATGCTGTATATGTGTTTTAGCAATTGCCTTGTTTGGGTAGTTGTGATATCTCTGAGTGTAGTGCCTAGGTGCATATGTGTGCTTGATGAAAGCTCTTATACCTTTGGAGTGGCCTTTCTTTGAGTTCTAGGCCTTTGCCATTTTGGCTTATATTCCATAGGTCTTTCGATAGTTCACATTATTCCAATCACTTGGCTTGGTTATTTTCTACCATTCCTTCATATGTATTTCTTTTATAGAACTTCGGGGTTTTTGGTAGCTCTGTTTCTTCTTTCTGAGTATTTCTGTTTGGAGTTTGCCGAGGAACTCATTTGGATTTCTTCTCACTGCCCTCTCAAAGACACTTAATCGGCCCTTTTCCTTTTCCTTTATAACCAAGGCCGCTTTGTTTGTAATTGTGCTTTGGGATAAATGTGTGTGCACCATTTGGAGTTTTGGATTTTTGAGATACTTCATTGCTAGAAGATCCTTTTTCCAAAATCACTTTTGGAGCTTGACATAGCACGAGAGGAATTAAATCCTAAGTCCTGTCTTGTCTCCACATTCTCTTTGACTCATAATAAGATCATCCAATGATTTAGATGCCTTAGTGAATGAGGCAATCACATTTTTGAGGTCATTTTCCCTCTTTTCTATAGCGATTATTTCGCTTATTAGCTTAGCATTTTCGATCTTTAAACCGTCATTCTCATCGGCTATTTGACTTAGAGTACTCGGCTCCTTAGTCACCGTGTGAGTTTTGGCTTTTGAGTAGGTTTGTTTTCCTCATTTAGTAGTGTGTGTGAGTATTTAATGTGTTCAAAATCTTTCATCATTTTGCCTAATGAATCATAAAGATCGGTGGGTGATGAAGTGTGTGTCACATCACTATCACTAGAATCTAAGTGTGATGAGTTAGAGTGTACCTCATCTTCTTGGTCGGGTTGGTCTTGTTCCTTGGCCATCAAACGGATCAAGGCTTCTTCTTCGAGTCACTTGAGTAGTCGGCTTCACTACTCTCTCGAATCGATTGTGTCTCTTAACTTGGTGTTTTTTTTAAATCTCTGCAGCCAACATTGCCTTTTTCTTTTCTTGTCTTCTTTTTCTCGAAGACCTTTCTTTCTTCTTCATTCCTGTATTTGTTGACTACAGGATATGGGCAATCAATGGCATAGTGACCTGGTTGCCTACGGTTCAACATAGATTTTCAACCTTTTGATCGACTCTTTTCCATTCTTGGATTGTCGACCCCTTTGATATTCACCTTTTGATGCTCTGTTCTCTTGGTTGGCCTATCTTCCCTTGACTTGGAGGGAGTTGAGTGTCTTCGGAGGATTCGCCCTTGCCTCTCTTGTAGTTCTTATTGAAGAACTTGTTAAACCTTTTAACCATCGGGGCTATTTCCTCTTGGTCAATGACTTCTTTGACCTCGGCTCTCTTGCCATCCTTAACAATTAGAGCAAATTTTGTTTTGGGTACAACTGTCTCTTCCTGGTCTTTTCTTCTCGGCTCAAATTCGTAGGCTTTGAGATCCGAGAATAGCTCATGGTTGGATGTCTTGGATAGGTCCATGGAGTGTCTCATGGCCATGACTTTCATATCCCACTCGGTTGGGAGACTTCTTAGAATCTTCATACACATTTCATTCTCGTGTATATTCTTTTCCAAGTCGGATAGCTCGTTGGTAATTTACGTGAACCGAGCATCCGAGTTGATCCAAGGTCTCTCTCCTGCGATCATTTGAAATTCTCAAATTTACGTACAACCACCGATAATTTATTTTCCTTGATTTGCTCACGAGCCTTCACAAATCAATGTTAGCTTGTCCCATTTCTTTAGCCGTTTTGCATGATTTGACTTTATTGAACATGGCTTTGTCCAAGGTTTTGTAAAGAATGTCCTTGCCACATTGTCCAGTTATATCTTTTTCTATCATCATTTGTCCATTCACTCTTGGTTTTTCAACCATAGCTGGTCTAGGAGCAACATCCTCTTCACCTTCAAATTGCAGCTCTCTCTTACAAATGTGTTCACTTTTAAAATTTGCGGTGGCCCATTCTCTATCACTATCCACATCTCATCATGTAATGCTTTGATAGATGAGCTGCATGCGAATTTTCCAATCATCAAATTCTTCAATTGTGAACATAGGGATGCGTGTCAAATTTGCTCCCATGATAATGACTTTTTGTAGGTCCCAAGGGGTGTAAGTGTAAGGTTTAGAAGGGGTTGAATAAACCTTACCAAATTTTGATTTAGTCCTTTTTAAAAATTCGAGTTGATACTACTACGTTTGTGTCCTTGGTGGATCGCCAATTTAGTTGATCAAGAGTTAGTCTTTCAAATGACTCAATCGAGCTGTTGATGGAATAACTCGGATGTTAAGTCTAAATTGACTCACCGTGGTTTGTTTTCAGCGGAAGAGTTAACACCCTTAAGTTTGGTTAAGTAGAGATTTATAGCTTGATTTAGTACTTAGAGATTATCTAATGGATAGCAAATATGTCGTGAAAATAAAACGGATATGATGCAAGAATTAAAGTCTTTGAAATGTAAATGACACAATAAGATTTTTATAGAGGTTCGAAGATGGGGTAATTCTTCTACTCCTGGAGGAATCCACTAGGTATTGATCAAGATATACAAAGTGGTAACAGTCCGGATACAAATCTTGATCACACAAACACTTGATCCTTTGGGACTCGGTGCGAGACGCCTTGATCACTTAGGCGGCTTCTCGTGCGACTCGAACTTCTTCATAGAGGCATTTGCTTTGCTACTACTGACTCACTTGCTCAAGCTCTTTGGATTTGATCACGAAGCCCTCCAAAAGCTCAAGACTTGGTTCGACCTTGAACCTTCCTACAATCCTTCGTGGAATGTAGACCCCTTGATTTTTCAAGTATTTTCCTCTTCAACGATTGAAGTTATCTTTCCTTCACAGGTGAGTGTTGGATTGATGTTCTTCGTAGTGTAGGCTTGAGGATTGAGAATATTTCGGGTTTTCGGTTCTAATAATTGCTTGAACGTTTGAGGTTACGGTCTTTCCTTCTTCTCAAAGTTATTTCTCGGCCTTTTATAGTGATCTTTCAAAAATATGCCCGTTGAAGAGATAGGCTTATTTTTTTGAAAGTCACTTGCGATCGTTGGCTTGTCTTGTTGCGATCCTTGGAATTGCCATTTCCTCGTATGAATTGTTCTTCACCTTTTCGTAGTTCGACACGGTGTAGTGCTTCCCATTGTTTATTCCTTTGCACGCTTCGACCGGGGATCGAGCACTTCGAGAAAGGTAGTATGGAGATATTACTTGTTTAGGTAATTCTCTTGATTTACGTAAATGATCTTTTTGATTATCTCGACTTGACCGCATTTCCTTGCTTTCCCCAGGTGACTTAGAGTCGACTTCCAATCATTGGATGACTCTTCATCACTTCAACTTGAGACTTGGCTTTTCTTGAGTTGACTTGATCGATACTCCACTCACCAGCATCTCACCGCTCCTTCATAGAGTTCCCGTCTACTCTTTCTTTGCCATACTCAAATCTCGTCTCGCAATGAGTCTTCCTTCTAGTCTCCGATTGTCTTCTTGCATGTTTGGGCATAGGCGACTTAACTCGGCTTGACCAGCCCTATTTATTACAATGCGCTTTACAACAAAAATGGGGTGCCAACTTCCTATTCTAAGTTTTACATGGCATTCATCAAAATCTAAACAATAAATTTCCTAACAATTTCCTTTTTTTGATGATGCCAAAACTTAAACCATTCAAAAATGCAAATAGCAAAGATACATACAGATAGTGTATTCACATAGAATGTATGCGTAGAATCAATCCTTTTATTGATCATAACATTCTTGTTCTTTTACACAACTGTTTACAAGGTGTATCAGAGCAAACATTTGTCTACACAAAAAATGAAGAATTTATAGCTTTATTGCAGAAGACTTACATAGTATGTATTTACATAATAAAATACATGAAGGGGTGGACAACAACACTTCATCTCCTTCGATGTCTCCTTCTTTCATCTTGTTCAAGATCTTACGCTTCTTTCTTCTCTTTTTCTCATCGTCACCGCTTTCTTATTCTTTTCATATGCCTTCCTCGGCGGCTTTCATCTCTTCTTAATCTTTCTTGTCTTTCCTCCCATAGCCGAGTTTGTCTCTTGTTTTCTTCTTTCTTTCTTTTCGCATACTCGGATTACTTTTAGCCACTTGCAAATTTGCTATTTGGTCAAGACCAGCCCAATAGATCCCTCTCTTTCTTGCCTGGATCTACGTATTCAATGTTTTTGGGCGGAGGCTGGTCTGAAACCTCTTCCTCCACCATCGCTTCTTCCTCTACCTCAGGCGTGTATTGTCTTGGGGTCTTCTTTCGGTGAGTGACCCGGTAAAGAGAGCGATCGATAGTCTGCTTTATCGCCTTCTTTCGCATAACGTGAGACCCTTTTCCCAAGATAAGTCCCAAGCTTGAGCCATAGACATATTTGCAAAGTATCCTTGATTCAAGCGTTTTAAATTCATCAACTGATCGTGGCTCTATCCCGACATCCGAGATGACATAAGTGTCTCTGCTTCTTTGGAATGCCTCCATGTTGTTTCAAGATGTTCATAACTCGGGCATCCATTCTTCCTTCCACTTCCTCCATCCATGCTTCAATTGTCTTTCTCTTTTCGGCCATAGATATAGCGAGTGTTGGAGTGGCGAGTCACGGGGAGTTTGTCAGCGATAATGTCACCAGTGACAAGACCTTGTTGGGGGGTTTGTACGATCATCAAGGTCACATCTTTCGATCCTTCCCCCTCAACAGACTTTCCTTTCTTTTGTTTCAACACTTCCAAATTGTCTTTCCCTTCGCAGCTTGTGACCTCTTTTTTTCAACTTCAGATCTCTTACAGTGCTTTAAGGTATTCCTCTTCCCCCTTTTTGGCATCATCAAAGGAGAGAGGAACGCTGAAACATATCTTGCAAGCGAGGAAGTCGAACTCGATAGTCGAGTTACGCGCAGTCAGTCTGGCTGCGGAGTATGCGGCACGAAATTCGGAGCGAGTAGCGTTGGACTCTGCTGAAATTAGCTTCATTTCAGGCCATGAGAAGATCAATTTTCTGTCCATATTTGCTTCCAGACATTGGAGATCACTCTTATTTTGCTCACGCAGCAGCTTTATCTCGGCGAGTGTGAGCTTCATGCATGTGCTCAATGTGTTCTCTCAATTTCGTTTTTGCATCGGCATTCTCGGCTCTCCATACCGGTAGCTTGTTGAACAATGTCCTGAAGTATCTAACTTGTTCCACACGCATTGTTTGTTGTTGTTGCCACCATTCCCGATCCCGATTGTTATACCTCTCAAGTCGGCCAGCAGATTGGCATCTCTGTTGTCGATCGCATGTCCATAGAGGCACTCGTGCCTCTCCATCCGTTCAATCTCGAAAAATAATGCTTTGAACACCTCCCGAACTTCAATTGCTTTCTTGATCACGGTGATGGCCTGTGCGTCAAAGTCATAGTCGGCTAGAACGATGGTACTGACGAGATGACGGAGCTGGTGGGAAGTGCAGCGTGCGAGCTCGTTCTCTCGACTCTTGGGGAGGTCGGGTACCTCCGGAGAGAAAGGAAAAGATTCTATAAAGGAATCATCACGACCAACTGGTATTTGTTCAATGATGAGAGGTGCGCGTGAGGTTCCTTGTGGAGTCAAACTGCTGCGGCTGGGGAGCTGCGCGAGTGGACTCTGTTTTTAGTAGCTGGGTCTGTTGTGAAGTGGACCCGACTTGCTGAGCCTCAATTTGTCTCAGCAACCGTTGGTCTCAAATGGTTTCTCCAATTGAGTGGATGGTCCTCGGCCTTATCGAGCGTCATCGAGGATGATGAGATTTCTATTGGTGGCTCATCATCAAAGTTAAAAGTTTGACGAGTAGTCTTGAGATCGACTTGCTCGTCTTTGGCTGGGAACATCCGCACAACGAGTCTTTTGGATCTGTCACGGGGGATGACTCGAGCTTCTTCGTCGCGCCGATCCCGAAAAAGGTTACATCGGGATTATCTTGGGAATCATGAAGCGCGCTTATCTCCTTTTCGGATGGGTCAATGATAGCGGGAGGGATGTTCTCTACTTTAGCTTCTTTACCCTGGGAAGTCTCAACCTCCCGTGGCCTTCATTACCTCCTGCGAGTCTCATTGCCGCAAAGGCCTGGACCTCCATTTCGACAAATGTCGATTATCTTAGGGTCTTCGAGGTGGCATCCATTTGAGTCTCAACCCCATGGATTGCACTTTCATCGCCCCGTGAGTGTTAACTCCAGGGTTGTTCCTTCCCGCGTGCCTCGACCGCATTAGTAGCGTCATTAGCCTTCGGAGCGATTGGCACCTCGGTGAGACAATCTCAATTGTCCGAGCTTCGTTGATGAAAACTTGTTGTGTACTTTGTGGTTGTTACTTCTCCACTTCGCCTCCGAGATTCGTCGTGGAGTCATCTGCAAGATTCTCCAACCTTTGCAAAGTGGAGGAGTTTCCCCCTCGGTGGCGCACCGGTGAGTGACTTGGAATGGGGTCACTCGTCTCCAAACTCCCGGTTGTTTTACTGCGAGTGTTCGGCCGTTGGGACGGTGGTGAGACACCCGCATTAGGGGTTAGCTCAATCGGGTCCCCACTAACCCGGTTTCATCGCCCGCTTCCTTAATTCCTTCTTCCGAGTGAGTGGGGAAGTGGTGGCGGAACAACGGTGGTGATTTGCTTTGAACCACTCCCATTGGATCAATTTCACCGTTTTGGAGGACTCTCCGATCCCTCCATCAATCTTTTCTCGTGAAGGATTACGGATTCATGCAATGCTTGCTGCATTTGCAACTTTTCGTGGCGGCGAGTCCTGGATCCTCATCATCATCCGGATAAGACATCAAGGAGATGATGTGTGTGTTCGTAGTGCGCGGTGATAGGGCAATTCTTTGGCCTTCTCACGTGCCTCGGCTTATCTCGTCATTTTTCCTTCTCCTTGTCCTTGAAGATCTGCAAGATATACATGCGATTTTCTTCATCCATCTTGGAGCACGATGGTCGATCCCGAGGAAGTTCAACGATTCCTTTCTTCTTCTATAAACTCGGGCCATTGGAACTTCCTGGATTTACTCAATTTCCATTTCCTCCACTCTCGCAGACGATTTTGAATATCCGGGTAAAGTGGCGATAGGATCATCACATCACTATCGGCTCTATCGAACTTCTTCTTGTGTCTCATGCGCGGACTACGACTATTTCTTGATTTGCCTCTGTGACGCTTTCTTCCAGAGACTTAGTTGTTTCATCAATTACATTTGGGGACTCTCTTTGCTTCAACGATTATGCGGTATTTGTTCCAAATTGAGTGGTGACTCGGCCGGTTTCTCAAGCTCGGAGCGCTTGATGATTCTTCTTCGTCTTCTAGTTTGTACCGAGGGATTTACGTTCGAGAGTTTCTTACGAGTCTTGGCGGCGGGGCGTCTTTGGTGTCTTCTTCGAGGAGCCGGCCGTCTTAGCTTATCGAGATCTCCTCTTTTTGACGATCGAGAGAAGGTAGTTGAGAGTCCTTCTCGACCATTCTACTTTGAGGGCGGGAGACACGGCTGCGAGGCGGGAGAGGGTTTGACTTTCTTTCTTTGCGGGAGCGTGATCTTTCTTAGCACCGCGAGCAACTTTCTTCTTTGGTGGAGAGAAACAATCAGATCTTCGGGTCACGGTGATTCCACCTCACTCGTGTCGCCTCTCTTGGCGTAGGCTCTCTTCAGTGCGCGCCTGAGGTTTGATCTGAACATCCTCTTGTTTACATGGAACGCCTTTCCATGTCTAAGAGGGACTCCTTTCACCTCCATCACCGGCCAATCACCGTGCCATATCCTGAGGATCCTCCAAATGTACCGTCTTCCAAGGATTTGTTTCATACATTTTGGCATAGTCTGCTTTGTAGACAAACTCAACCCGGTTTATTTTCCTTTCTTCAATGATCACCGCCATCACGATGAACTTTGCTTTTGGCGATTGGTCAAAGCCGCCAAATTTGATGTCAATACATTTGGCAACTATGTCCAACAACTTGTGATAATCCTCCTTCAAAGACCTCTTGTTTTGCTTGTGTAAACTATTTTATCGGTATAGTCGGGCTTGACTATTTCCTTCCAAGCAACCAGGTTTACATCGGTTTCGTTAATTTCGATGCTCCTTCCGTTGGTAGTGGCGATGTTCACCAAATCCTTGGCGAGAGATGGTGAGCTTCTTTCCGTGAGCAGATGACTTTATCCCTACATCGTGAATCTCGGCATTCACGTGAATCTGTGCGACTCCTCCACATAGGTCATCGGATATTCCAGGCGTCGAAAGCGATTTCGGCCCAGGCGTTTCCAATTTCTCGGCAATTTTCTTCACTAGGGTGTCATCGGACCCTGTTTCACCATGCCGTCGAAATCCACAAGGGCCTTGGTGTGGATTTGCTTTCCTAACTTGACAAAATCATATGTTGATGCCATCCTTCAGGATTTGACCGAAGAAAACTTAGAGATTGATTTGAAGATACATAGGATTTTGAGAAAATTTTTTGCCTTTGCTTCGAGAGAGAAATGAACAGTTTTGGTAGTGTGTGAGAGAAACGGACGAAAATGGTTTAAGTATGGTTTATGAAAGGACGTGCGGGTGGTTTTTTGAAATGGGATCGAAATCAACACTTAGATTTGGCACGCCGATTGAGCATTTAATGTCTCGTATTTAATGCGGCAACATTTATATCTAATCATAAGCTTAGTGTGCGGCTTTTGCCTGTACGTCATAATTATGTTGACGTCATTCTTAAAAACATTCCCGCTTAGTAAAAAACATTGCGTTTTTGTCACTTTGTTCATAAATGATTCGACTTTTGCCCTCACCGGTTTAGCTCTTCTTTTCACATTCCTCTTTTGTGACTCAATTTGTTAGGCGACTTGGTATAGTTGTCTTTCCGTCTGGTGATTTACTTAGGCGATTTGTGAGTTCACTCTTTTTCCTTTTTTTTTTGTGTTCCATTTCTTTTCTTTGATTCTTCTGGAGTGTCACTCACTCAATTAACCCTAACTCATGCTTGAGTTCTTCAAATCTTGACTCATATAATGGTTTTGTGAAGATGTCGGCCAATTGTTTATCGGTTGAGATATATTCCAAGATGATGTCCTTCTTTTTCAACATGATCTCTTATGAAGTGATATCGACATCGATATGCTTTGTTCTTGAGTGCAACACGGGATTTTGAGTAATTGCAATTGCACTTGTGTTATCACACATGATTGGAATTTCTTTTACCTCAACTTCATAGTCTCTCACCGCTTTGTCTCATCCATAGGACTTGGGCTGCTTGTTTTTGCCCGCTCGCATCTATGTATTCCCGTTGTAGAGGTGGCTATTGAATTTTGCTTCTTGCTAAACCAGAAATCACTTTGTTTCCTAGCATTTGACATGTGCACGAGGTGCTTTTCTGTCCACTCTGCATCCAAAGATAGTCGAGTCTGAATAGCCAATTAGTTTGAATCCACCTTCATTTGGATACCATAAGCCAACTTCTTGCTTCCTTTCAAATATCTCGGGATTCTTTTAGTCACGTCATATGACTCTCTTTTGGAGCGATTGAAATCTCGCACATACACCTACTGACAAAGGTGATGTCGCTCGCTTCTTTGTGAGATAGAGCAATGATCCAATAAGTGCTCAGATCTTGTTTGATCTACTGAGCTTGCCATCTGCATCCATGTCCATTTTGGTGATGTATTCATTGGTATTTTTACGAGAAGACTTCTCCTCCATACCAAATTTCTTCATTAAATCTCTGGTGTATTTTGTTTGACTTATGAAGGTTCCATCCTTCATTGTTTCACTTGGAGTCCAAGGAAGAATGTCAACTCTCCCATCATGCTCATTTCAAATTTACTTTGCATGAGGTTTGAAAATTTTTCACACAAACTCTTTGTTTGTGGATCCAAAGATGATGTCATCCACATATATTTGAACAAGCGATACTCTTTTTGTCTTGAATTAAAAAAGTGTTCTATCTACTTTTCCTTTTGTGAATCCATTCTCGATTAGGAATTGCGACAAAGTATCATACCATGCTCACGGGTGCTGTTTCAATCCATACAAAGCTTTCTTGAGTTTGTATACCTTATCTCCAAGAGTCTTCCTCGCTCAAATCCTGGAGGTTGTTCAACATACACTTCTTCTTCCAAAAAACCATTTAGGAATGCACTTTTACATCCATCGATATACAATAAAATTCTTGTGAGCGGATAGGCAAGAAACATCCTTATAGCTTCCAATCTTGCTACGAGGAGCAAATGTTTCATCAAAATCTATTCCTTCTTCTTGGCAATATCCTTTGGCTACTAGTCTTACTTTGTTTCTTACCACGAACCTTCCTCGTTCATCTTGTTTTTGAACACCCATTTAGTACCAATAACATTTTGATGTGTGGGTCTTTGAACTAATTCTCATACTTTATTTCTTTCAAACGATTGACTCTTCTTGCATAGCTTGAATCCAATGTGTGTCATCCAATGCTTGTAACACATCTTTGGGCTCTATTTGCGAGATAAAGCATGTGAACATGGCTTCTTGTTGAGTTCGGATCTTGTTTTGACACCTTCTCTTATGTCTCCAATGACAAGTTAAGTGGATGGTCTCTCCCATCTTACATCAGTTGAAGTAAGTTGACCGGATTCAATCGTCTAGCACTGTGTTGCTTTGATCAGCTCTCTAGTCACTTAGCTGCAAATTTTCCAAAGATTTTATGAGACTCGGCTATCTCATCTTCATCCTGAGTTAATAGTTCTAGCTTGAAAGATAGGGACTCTTACGTATGGTTGGATGATTGACTTATCGGTGACTCTTCAATATCTTCTCCATTTACATTTGGCTCATCGAATACCACATGAATGGATTCTTCTCGCAACCATAGTCCTTTTGTTGAGTATCCTCAGAGGCTTTGCTTTCACCAGTATCCCAAGAAGATACCTTCATCGACTTTAGCATCGAAGGCCTTTAGATTGTCTTTGCCATTGTTGTGGATGAAGCATTTACATCCAAATATTCTAAAATATGCAACATTTGGTTTTCTTCCACCAAATCTCATAGGGAGTCTTTGTTAGATGTCCGTTATCATACATCCTGTTTTGAGTGTAGCAAGTTGTGTTGATTGCTTGACCCAAAATCTTTTTGGTAACCCCGCCTACTAACATGGTCCTTCTTCTTCTTTGAGAGTTCTGTTCATCTTTTCTTTCGCTCCATTCTTGTGGAGTCCTTTGCTGCAGATAGTTCATGACCAATACCATTTTCAATACAATCTTGAGTTATTATTCCGTTGACAAACTCGGTTCCTCCATCGATCTTATTTTGATAATGGTTTGGCTCTTCTCATTTTGAATCCTCTTCATCACCGTGTGGTAGTTTAAGAGAGTTTCTTTCTTCTTACACATGAATATTTTCCATGTATATCTTGAGTAGTCATCTACTACCACCAAGGTGTATTTCTTTTCCACTTATGTTTGGTTCCATTTGGGCCAAATAGATCCATATGTAGCGATGCAATATTCTTGTTGAACATGGACATGTCTTTTCTCTGAATGAAGATTTGATTTGTTTTCCCTTCGACATGCATCACATATACTCTCCTTCAGATATCTTTTAGTGCGGAAGTCCTTTCACAAGATTACTTCTTGCAAGCTTGTTAATCGTTTTGAAATTCAGGTGACTCGGCTTTTTTGTGCCACACCTGACTTGATTGATTGTGGTCTTTGCTAATAGACAGGTGATGTGTGTAGCGGTTGACCAATCTACTACATACATGTTCTTTTTATGCATCCTTGCAACACAACTTCATTTGATTCAATATCCTTGATTTGGCATATACCCATGTTAAACCCAACATTATAGCCCTTGTCACGAGTTGGTCGATGCTTAGCAAGTTGAAGTTGAGTCCTTCAACATATGCAACATCGTGATTTCTAATCCATTCCTCTTGATGGATCCAATGCCTCTTATTTCACCGGAGCTTCATTTCTCCAAATATGACTTTTGCTCCTTTAACTTTCTTGAATTTTGACAAATTTTTCTTATTTCTGTCATATGTCCGAATGCCACTATCCATATACCAAGTTCCTTGGCACTTTTGCTCAAACCCGCAATCAAGGAAATTAAGTTTTAGGTACCCATACTTATGCGGGTCCCGAGGGGTTAGAATTGTAAGATGATCCAACCAACTTATAGCCAAATGATTTGACTCTAAGGGTTGCCATCTATCGATGCCATAATCATAATTAATCTTGGCAAATTGCTTGGGGATTCTAGGTTCATACAAATTGTCTCTTTTGTCGTATGCTGCATATGTGTTTTGGCAATCGCCTTCTTTGGGTAATTGTGGTGTCTTTGAATGTAGTGCCTAGGTGCATATGTGTCTTTGATGAAAGTTCTTATACTTTTGGAATGGCCTTTCTTGAGTTCTAGGCCTTTGCCATTTGGGCTTATATTCCATAAGTCTATCTTTGATAGTTCACATTATTCCAATCGGCTTGGCTTGGATATTTTCTACCATTCCCATCATATGTATTTCTTTTATAGATTTTCTGGGTTTTTGGTAGCTCGCTTCTTCTTTTTCTGAGTATTTTGTTTGGAGTTTGTCGAGAACTCAGTGAATCTCTTCTCACTTGTCCTTTCAGCGCACTCAACTCAGTTTGTTTTCCTTTTCCTTTATAACCAAGGCCGCTTTGCTTGTAATTGTGCTTTGAAGTGAATGTGTGTGCAACATTTAGAGTTTTGGATTTTTAGACTCTTCATTGCTTGAAGATCCTTTTTCCAAAATTACTCTCGAGTTTGACATATCACGGAGTTAAATCTAAGCTGTCTTGTCTCCACATTCTCTTTGACTCATAATAAGATCATCTAATGATTTAGATGCCTTAGTGAATGAGGCAATAACATTTTTGAGGTCATTCTCCCTCTTTTCTATGGCGGCAATTTACTCGCTTATTAACTTAGCATTTTCGGCCTTTAAACTTTCATTCTCATCGGCCTATTTGACTTAGAGTACTCGGCTCCTTAGTCGGCTTTGAGTTTTGCTCTTGTGTAGGCTGTTTTCCTCATTTAGTAGTGTGTGTGAGGATTTAATGTGTTCAAAATCTTTCATCATTTTGCCTAATGAATCATAAAGATCGGTGGGTGATGAAGTGTGTGTGTCACGCTCATTATCACTAGAATCCGAGTTTGATGAGTTAGAGTGTACCTCATCTTCTTGGTCGAGTTGATCTTGTTCCTTGGCCATCAAACGGATCAAGGCTTCTTCTTCGAGTCACTTGAGTAGTCGGCTTCACTTTGCTCTCAATCGAGTTGTTTCTCTTGACTTGGCTATCTCGGTTTTTACTGCGACCATCATTGCCTTTTTCTTTTCTTGTCTTCTTTCTCTCAAGACCTTTCTTTCTTCTTCATTCTTGTATTTGTTGACTACGGGATATGAGCAATCAATGGCATAGTGACACTGTTGTCTGTTCAAAGATAGATATTCACCTTTTGATCGACTCTTTCCATTCTTGGATTTTCAGCCCTTTGATTCGACTTTTTGATGATCTGTTCTCTTGGTTGGCCTATCTTCCCTTGATTTGGAGGGAGCCGAGTGCCTTCTCGGAAGATTCGCCCTTTCTCTCTCTCGTAGTTCTTATTGAAGAACTTGTTGAACCTTTTAACCATCGGGGCTATTTCTTCGGATCAATGACTTCTTTGACCTCGACTCTTTTCCCATCTTTAACAATTAGAGCAAATTGTTTTGGGTGCAAATTGTCTCTTCCTGGTCTTTTCTTCTCGGCTCAAACTCATAGGCTTTGAGGTCCGAGAATAATTCATGGTTGGATGTCTTTGATAGGTCCATGGAATGTCTTAGTGCCATGACTTTCATTTCCCATTCACCGGAAGACTTTTTAGGATCTTCATACACATTTCATTCGTGTATATTCCTTTCCAAGTGCGAGATAGCTCGTTGGTGATTTACGTGAACCGAGCATCCGGTTGATCCAGGTTTTCTCCGAGATCATTTTGAAGTTCTCAAATTTACGTACAACCACCGATAATTTGTTTTCTTTGATTTGCTCTAAGCCTTCACAAATCAATGTTAGCTTGTCCCGATTTCTTTAGCCGTTTTGCATGATTTGACTTTATTGAACATGGCTTTGTCGAAGGTTTTGTAAAGAATGTCCTTGGCTACATTGTCCAGGTTGTATCTTTTTCTCGTCATCATTTGTCCATTCGATTCTTGGTTTTTCAACCATGGTGGTCTAGGGACAACATCCTCTTCACCTTCCCGGTGCAGCTCTTCTTACGATTGTGTTCACCTTTAAGATTTGCGGTGCCCATCTTCTATCACTATCCACATCTCATCATGTAATCTTTGATAGATGAGCCTGCATCACGAATTTTCCAATCATCAAATTCTTCAATTGTGAACATAGGGATGCGTGTCAAATTTGCTTCCATGATAATAAATTTTAATGATAAAAGAGTTTTGAACGTTTAAGTACTAAAGCGGACTTTGAAAAGTTTGGAGATCTAGTTCGAAGAACTGGTGCGGAAGGCTCAATGAACCAACCACTCACGATACCACTTGTAGGTCCCAAGGGGTGTAAGTGTAAGGTTTAGAAGGGGGTTGAATAAACCTTACAAATTTTGATTTAGTCCTTTTTAAAAATTCGAGTTGATACTACACACTTGTGTCCTTGGTGGACTGCCAATTTAGTTGATCGAGAGTTAGTCTTTCAATAGACTCAATCGAGTTTGTTGATGGAATAACTCAAATTGTTAAGTCTAAATTGACTCACCGTGGTTTGTTTTTCGTATTGGAAGACTTAACACCCTTAAGTTTGGTTAAGTAGAGATTTATAGCTTGATTTAGTACTTAGAGATTATCTAATGGATAGCAAATATGTCGTGAGAAATAAAATGGATATGATGCAAGAATTAAAGTCTTTGAAATGTAAATGACACAATAAGATTTTTATAGAGGTTCGAAGATGGGGTAATTCTTCTACTCCTCTTTATCCAACTCCCCGGAGGAATCCACTAGGTATTGATCGGTATACAAAGTGGTAACAGTCCCGGATACAAGTCTTGATCACACGGATGACTTGATCCTTTGGGACTCGATGAGACGCCTTGATCACTTAGGCAAGCTTCTCGTGCGACTCGGCTTCTTCACAGGCGTTGCCTTTGCTACTCTGACTCACTTGCTCAAGCTCTTTGGATTTGATCACGAAGCCCTCCAAAAGCTCAAGACTTGGTTCGACCTTGAACCTTCCTACAATCCTTCGTGGAATGTAGACCCTTGATTTTTCAAGTATTTTCCTCTTCAACCGATTGAAGTTATCTTTCCTTCACGGTGAGTGTTGGATTGATGTTCTTCGTAGTGTAGGCTTGAGGATTGAGAATATTTCGGGTTTTGATTCTAATAATTGCTTGAACGTTTGAGGTTAAGTCTTTCCTTCTTCTCAAAGTTATTTCTCGGCCTTTTATAGTGATCTTTAGAAAATCGCCCGTTGAAGAGATAGGCTTATTTTTTGAAAGTCACTTGCGATCGTTGGCTTGTCTTGTTGCGATCCTTGGAATTGCCACTTCCTTGTATGAATTGTTCTTCACCTTTTTCGAGTTCGACACGGTGTAGTGCTTCCCATTGGTTTATTTCTTTTGCACGCTTCCGGGGTGAGCACTTCGAGAAAGGTAGTATGGAGGTATTACTTGTTTAGGTAATTCCCTTGATTTTTGTGCAACGGATCTCTTCCAGATTATCTCGACTTGATTGCATTTCCTTGCTTTCCCCAGGTGACTTAGAGTCGCTTCCAATCATTGGATGACTCTTCTCGTCACTTCAACTTGAGACTTGGCTATCTTGAGTTGACTTGACCGATACTCTACTCAACTACATCTAAGTTGCTCCTTCAATCGAGTTCCCTTCTTCTCTTCTTTGCCATACTCACTTGTCTTGCAATGAGTCTTCCTTCTAGTCTCCAGGTTGTCTTCTTGCATGTTTAGGCATAGGCGACTTAACTTAGCTTGACCAGCCTATTTATTACAATGCGGATTTACAACGAAAATGGGGTGCCAACTTCCTATTCTAAGTTTTACATGGCATTCATCAAAATCTAAACAATAAATTTCCCAACAAAGTGGTAGAGGATTAGGCCCTAGGTGGGTTGAACCTCTTTAAATCGTCGCGTGTTGTTTACATTCCACACCTTCATTATTGTCTTTGAGCATTCGGTTTGAAAAAAGAGGTAAAATCGAAAAGATGGAGATAATCTATTCACCCCCCTCTAGATTATCGTAGCCGCTTGGACTTACAGACCTTGCTTGCTACCATCCTATAAACTACACTGTATACTTGCAATATAGAGATCCAAATATTTTTGGCAAACAACATGATGCAACCTCACTAGGGGCATTAATGAGGGGCCTTGGATAGCGTTAAGCTATCTCACTATGGGCGACCCTCCTGAATCTTGGATAGCTTTAGCCACCTCACTATGGGTTTTAACGAGGGGCCCTGGATAGCGCTAAGATACCTTACTATGGGCGACCCCGGAACTCTGTATAGCTTTAGCTACCTCACCATGGGTTTTAATGAAGGGCCCTGGATAGTTCTAAGCTACCTCGCTATGGGTGACCCCTGGAACCTTGGATAGCTTTAGCTGTCTCACTATGGGTTCGAATGAGGGACCCTGGATAGCGGTAAGCTATCTCACTATGGTTGACCCCCGATGTCCTTGTGATTTGGGTGTTTACTGATCAGGGGAATCCCTGTTCATTAGTTATCATCCATGTAAATGTGTTACACATATCCAGATAGAAAATGAGAACTTTATTTATACTTTGATTGTCGCGGCAAAGAGAAATATGTAAATACTCGGTTTGCAGACCAGAAAAAATAAACTAAATAGTTAGGCATCTTAAGAGATGCTAAATCAAAGAAAACATGAACGAAATACTAAAGCCCCCTGGAGGGGGTCCAGGATAACTAAAAGCCGGAAAATGGGGGAGTTCGAACTCCTCTTATCTCCTTAGACTTAGCCGCCCTTCTACTTGGGGTCTCCCTAAAGTAACATTAGTTACACCAGCGAGATTTAGGTTTCGCCACTCTTCGAGCGTTGCTCCGGGGCGTCGTGGAGGTAGGGATGAATCTTGCTCTCGCTGTCAGGGATTCTTGCGCATTTTGCACTGATCTACGAAGTCTTTTAGGTAGCCTCTTTGGATCAATTTCTGGATCTCCTTCTTCAGTTGGAAACATTTTTTCGTAGTGTTCCCTTTATCTCGATGGAAACAACAATATTGATCGGATTGAGCACGTTCAAAGTTGTCTCTCATCTCTCTAGGAGGCTCTATAATTCCTTGCCTTTGGGCTGCGTACATAACTTCAACCAAAGGGTGCATTCAATTAGGTGTATTTACGTTTGACTTCCCGTCCGCTGATTTATTCTTGTTGTCCCTCTTGGGACTCGATTTCTCTTTTCTCCCATCTTTTTCTTTTGGCCTACATCAGACTTAGTGGTTTCTTCCACCTGAATGTGCTTCTCCGCCCGGTCGAGTAACTCTTCTAGAGAGACGGGGTTTTTTCATGCTATAGACTCCTTAAATCTTCCTTAACAGAGGTTCTGTTGCAGAATCCCCGACAATATTTCATGTTGCACGTTGGTTAATTCGTTGACCCCTTCCACAAAACGCTTCATATAGCTTATATAGGGCTCCTCCTCCTTCTGCTTGATCTGGAAAAGATGCGCAATGGTCTTCGGGCATTTCCTGTTAATGGAGAATTGATGCATGAAACTATCGATGAGCTTGTCCATCCGTCAATAGCATCAACCAGGAGTTGGTTGAACAAGAGAGAGCTCGTTTCTTCAAGGTAGTCTTGAAAATCTTGCAATAAGTCGCATCGTCATGTCGCATAAGTTGGCCTTAGCATAAAACTTGTCCAAGTGCTCTTGAGGGTCTCCCATTCCATCATACTCCCGAGGAGATTGGAGGTCTTTATCCCCAAAGGGAGGCTCCACTAGTATGCTCGCCGTGAAGGACTTCTTCTTACCACTACTATTGCCCGAGAATCGATTGACTAACGTGGGGAGCTCTCGACTCCCGACTTGAGGATGACCTTGTGCCCGCGGGGTTCCTGGATAGTGCCTCGGGGCATTTTTTTGTCGTTGCCCTTCCATCCTCTCGTTGGTTCTTCCCAACTCGGGATTATCATTCTTACTTACTCCTTCCACGGAGTGTTGATTGTTGTCCGCCAGTAGAACATAGTGCGGGGGTGCTCCAACTGGGTGCTTGTTCTCTTAATACATCTTGGGCAGTTATCCGCACAGTCTCTTCCAATAAAGCTTGTAAGGCCTCTCGAGTTAAGCAGATTTTCTCCCCCGTGGGAGGAGGGGGATGGAGCGACACTGCCCCCCAAGGGTTCTTGCTCTTTGTTTTCCAACTTTCGCATTTTGAGTTAGTGTCCATTGTCCGGGATCGCGTTTGCATTCTCGTGTTTGGTAGATCCACAGATGGCGCCAAAATGATCTTTGCAAAAATCCGTACAACTCACTCTAAGTTGAAACGTTTCGGGTGTGGGATCCGAATCCAAATTGCTCGATACTCCAAGAGGTGGGAACCGACTTGCAACACGCAAACAACGTTAGAAGGGCCCTAGGGAAGTCTTTCCGATGCTTAAGTCAACAAAGTGTAGGAAGATAATCCAGGAAGCACAAAAGCTAATTAGCAATTAAAATGTAATACATTAAGAAAAATACTAAGGAAAGACTATTTATACATGGGACATGGACTATTAAGGCCGACATGCCTATTAAGGCTAGACAAGCCTATTGAGTCAATGTGAGCCTATTAAGGCTCTACCAATGGAATTGAATATTAATTCATGTAGCCCAATAATAATAAAAATATTATATTTAAATATAGAAAAAAAGAATTAGATTTTTACCCCCACAATAGCCTTCATACTTATGTTCTATTATACCGAAGGTTTGACATTATTTCCATCTTTAATAATTTATGAAAATAGCCAACTACATTACAAACTTGACAGTAATTTATTATTCATTAGCGTAATTATCCACATTTTTTTGCTCCATTTCTTTAGCTAATATTAAATTAAAAAAGTTGTAGTTAGATATTCAGCTATAGCTAATCCACAATTAATATTTATTGAAAAATGATTGATTTTTGTATAACACTAAAGCCTTAAGTTAGTTATTATGTTTGTTGGATTTTTTTACATAATTTGGGGAAATACCACAAAATATATAGCTGGGCCTAACTGCAATTTGGTCAACTATCGAGGGATGTAATTGCAAAACCCGGCCCTTTTCTTCAAATCAGCGGGTTAACCTCATCCGGCCGCCTACACGGCGTCGTTTGCAAAACCTTGATGCAAGAAAATGGCGGGAAGATAATAGAACATAACGGAGCACTAGGGTTTAGACCACAGCAATCGGCTACTCCAATTCTACAGCAAAAATCATCAAACCCAGAATGCCGACGTACAAAATCAGGGGAATCGATGTGGATTTCCCTTACGAGGCATACGATTGCCAGCTCGTTTATATGGAAAAAGTCATCCAATCTCTTCAAAACGTATGAAGATTCTAAATTTCGTTCTTTTTTTTTTAATTATAAATTTTATCGTTAACACTTGAAATTGAGTGATGTTTTACTTCCCACTTCGTGATAGAGTACCAGTGGTGGAAAAGTAGTTATACGTTGCATCAAGCTTGTAACTTCTGTTCCATTTCCAAAGGAAAAATAAAAAAACTAACGTGAGAAGCATTAGGGTGATTTTGAATTGAAACGTGGAGTATTTTACGTAAAAATCATTCTAATTTAGTTGCGGAGGAAAGAAAATTTGTTTTTTGACAAAATTTAAAGTTGAATTTTATTTTTGCCATTTGCATATAATACTTTGAAGTATAAATTTACACAAAAGAGACCTCATAAGTCATAATGCTAGCCATTGCCGCTAGCCCTTTAATAAAGTGGAGTGTGAATTTCTTTGAGACTTGAGTTGAATATATATATATTTTTTTTGGGATGTTTCGCTATTGTTGGAACCACAGTCTTTGTGAGCCTATCATTTCCACATCATATAGTGTTTTGTGTTATTTGAGCTTTCTTTTTTTTTTTTTAAGTACAACTCGTATATTGCTGATGTCACTCATGCTATTGAGAATTCGCTTGCTTCATGCGGTATGCATATTTTTTTTCTTGATGGGCATCAATAGCAACACCAAACAATTTATAATCTTGGATAATTCGAGTTATTTAATTGATATCATAGTTGCCATCATGCAATTGGAATCTATTTTGATTCTCCTTTTTGTTTATGGTGTCAGAAATGCAATGCACTATTGGAGAGCCCAACTGGAACTGGAAAAACATTATGTCTTTTATGCGCTGCATTAGCTTGGAGGAGAAGTTTGGGTGAATTCTCGAGAGGTCGGAAGGAAATAAGTAATATCAGAGGAAGTCAGTTGTCAGATGAAGAACTGCCGCAATCCCAATCTTCTACATTTCCGACAATAATTTACACATCACGCACCCACAGCCAGATTCGGCAAGTGATTCAAGAGTTGAAGAGGTCCCACTACAGGTCAGGTCCGTTCCACTATTTTGGCTCTGACAACTGATGAGTTTTCAGTCAGTATCTTCCTTAGATGACGAAGCATCAGAATGTGACTCATGTAACTAATAGTTACTCTTTTTTTGATGCCTAATGATTTAGTTTGAACCCTACCAGTCAAAATATCTGTGAACAGATGGTGCATTTGTATGGCATATGCATATGTAGCATGGATTTTGATGAATTGTATACTTGATTTCCAATTATTGAAGTTCACAATAATTTCAATTCGAATACCGTTTTCTACGTAATCTGCACAGCTGATGGAAAGCTGGGTATAGTTCATTGAGAGAACTTCCCCCCAAAAGTTGTGACATATTTCAATATTTTCATTAATTTTAGAAGTCCTTGATTAGACATCACCATTCTCAAATTTTTTGATTGATATCTGTTGCTCCAGGAAGATCATATCCCCATCCGAATTATGTTCCCTAGTTGATTATCACAGACACTTCAAGTAATTAAAATACCCATTAATTTCTAGGTAACCAGCCCTTTATAAGTAGTAATTTGAGTGAATGTCCATATTATATGCACATCTTCAAACACTATGCTAGTATGCATTGCTCATTTAATAGCTTTTTTTTTCTCTTTTCTTTTGAGGGGTCCGGTGGGGGGGAGGAGGGAAGGTAGAGGACATTGGTTCTCTCTCTCTCTCTCTCTCTCTCTCTCTCTCTCTCTCTCTCTCTCTCTCTCTCTCTCTCTCTCTCTCTCTCTCTCTCTCTCTCTCTCTCTCTCTCTCTCTCTCTCTCTCTCTCTCTAGTTCTGGCTCATGAATGTTGATGTTGAATTTGCTAGCTCTCATCACATTTATGTGCATAAAACATGCTGTTCTTGATAATTCTTTTTTTAACTATCTAACCAGTCTGTGGGATGATGAACACGGATTGGGGTATATTGCATAAAGATATATTAGATTAACCTAATGAACTAAATATGATGAAATTCAGGCCCAAAATGGTGGTGTTAGGTTCTCGAGAGCAATTGTGCATTCATGACCAAGTAAGTTTACTTCGTGGAAAGGCACAGACAAATGCTTGCCATGCCCTCTGCAAAAAGCGCACTAAGCGATATTGTGCTCATTTTTCACGTGTTACAGGTATGCGTCGTACGTTTGGCAGCATTCGAACATGTGCATGACTGCCATCCGTTAGGAATACTACATCAGTTGTTTACATTACATTATTTTCTTTCTTGTATTCTATAGAATTTGCGAAGAAGAATCCCGGTATTGGAGATGATCCAATTGATATAGAGGACTTGGTCAATATCGGAAAAAGCTCTGGACCGTAGGTTTCTTGATACAATTGTTATCTATTCAAGAAAGTTAGAATTGGACTTGAAAATGATTCGTTCTCCATCTTTAGGTGCCCTTATTATCTGTCTCGGGAGCTCCATAAGGATGTTGACATCTTATTTGCGCCTTACAACTATCTTATCGACCGTGGAAATCGAAAATCTCTGAAAATCGACTGGAATAACAGCATCCTGATTTTTGATGAAGCTCACAACTTGGTACGTGTAAACACATCGACTTTTGGATAATGACATCTGAGATTTTGCACTTGTCTTTATATTATATCTATCAATTGGTCCATGTTTTGCAGACTGCACTGAAAAATAAACCTTTAAGTCAAGCAGCTTAATTCAAACAATCTTTCTTTAACAAGCTTTGTTGCTGACATATGGTTTTACAATGCAGGAAGGCTTATGTGCTGATGCAGCCTCTTTTGACCTGCCTTCAGGTCTTTTGACTGCTTGCATATCAGAGGCAAAAAAATGCGTTGATCTTTCCATTACTAGGAGGGATACATCAAGTGATAAATCTTGTAATCCAGATGATTTTGCTATTCTCAAAGGTAAACCAGACCTTTTGCTTAATGATTCTTTCTCAAATAGTAGGTGAACGAACAATCTTGATACCGTTGAATGCATTTATGTTATTCATTAAACTTTCCACTCCTATCATGGTTTAATTGAAATTTATATGCTATGGGCATGAGATGCTAAACTTGACCTTTCCTTTCAATCTCTCATCTACCTTTCACCATATTCGGTGTTGTATGCCTGAGTTGTTGGATCCTTATATTGGTCAATTATGGTGTTCTTGCAGCACTTCTTTTGAAGCTTGAGAAGAGAATAGCTGAGGTGCATATTGAATCCAAAGAATTAGGTTTCACAAAGGTTGGTCCTTACATTTATGAACTACTGTCTGAGCTAAATATAACTCAGAAAACTGCCGACATGCTCATCGAAATCATTGAGAAAGCATGTGCACTTCTTGAAGAAGGTACCTCCTAGTAGTCACTACCTTGACTCTCAAGATCTTTTTCGACATTCATTTATTTCAAGTTTACAATTGAATGTGTTTTATTTACAAGTTTTCAAAAAATGCGACTTTTTTGTGGGTTTGCTGTGGCCTCATGTGTCAAAAAGTACTTTTGCGAAGTCGTCCAACTTCCAAAAGCTTATGCTTTGTTGGGTGTTACTCCTAATGTTTTGGGAAACTTTATTTTGGGAGAATATATTTTGATTAAGTGATTGGAGAATATGTTGAGAATGGAAATGTGTTTCCGTGATTTATTGAATAATAACGACGTGATGCATTTTGGGAGATATTTTCAAGTATATATGTCCTGTGAATGTTTGTTTTATTGTGTTTAGTTGTGACACATTTTAAGCTTTTGATGTCTTGTCAATGTTGTTTTGTTGTAGTTAGTGGGGCTATATTAGTTGTTAGAATTATTTACTTAAAAGTAATGATTGAGTACTTTAGGCCTTAGGGAATGTAAATCTTGTTTCGGGGAAATACCATCATAAAACACATTTTTTTTTCTGGGAGAAGAAAAATGTATCTTGGAAAGCAGTAGTAAACATGTTTTTATGTTGGGAGAAGAAAAATGTGTTTTCGGAAAGCAGTACCTGACGAAGCCTTAGTTTTAGGTGTGTTGGGACCCATCCTCTTTGTGTTGAATGCCAAAATTCATTTTCATAATACTTCATCGAAGTGTTCTTATTTTCTGTCATACTCCCTGCTCAGTGAACCACTGGAAAAACTTATTCTCAAACTCATTTTCGAAAGTATCGTTTTCATTGAAAATGAGAAACACAATATATGGATACACAACCATGCATCACCATAGTTTCTCAACATGGTGTCACAATGTGCTCGGCATCTCCTTCTTACTTTTTCCTTTTGTCAATCAGACTGGACTTTTACTCTTAAAGGTGGAATTTAACTTTCTTGCCGATTTCATAATATTCAATGTCTTATTTATCAATATCTGTCTTTCCTTCAGATGCAAACGCTAGTGAAAGTGGAGGATCACATAAAACAAGTGGGACTATTTTCAGGCTAGAAAGCATGGGTGACATTCTTAGATTGATTTTCAGAGATAATAGTAATGCTCATGCGCAATATTATCGTGTAAGTTATATCAATTCATTTCCTTGTATATTTTCACATTATATAACAAAGTGTGTTTTCTTGTTGATGCTATCTTCCTGAGGCATACCTCTCACATGAATTATTGACCTTTGACATTTGACAGGTTCATATCCAGGAAGTTGAAGCCAGTGCTACAGATGCCTTTAGAGGTAGTCCAGGGACTTCCTTTGCATTTATAAGATGGACATCATTTTAGAGCGTTATATTTTGCGCAATTTCTGAATTTGTAGTTTTTTGAGTCCATACTTTTTCTTGAATTTTACAACATACATTGCAGAATACCTAATGTACTTGTTGCCTTCTTATAACATGTTACGAAAAGGTTAGTTGCAAGTTTATAAAACTCGTCAAGTGTTGAAGAATGCATTGGATTTATTGCTATGGTTTCTTTCTGCAGTTAATCCTAGTCAATGCATTGTTCTGCATGTTATATAAGTTAATGGATGAGAATTGCCGTCTTGTTGGTTATCTATCCAAAGCAGCACTTAGACTATTTATTATCCTCATAAGTGGGCATATTGATAATAAAAGACGCATACATCTAAAAAATTTGTTTATGCTATTGGATTTTTCTAACCTTGATAAAAATCATGCGAACATTGATCTGGAAAAATAACATCCTATCAACTTAGTTCGCTGAAACAATACTTTAAGGTTACCCATGCAAAGAACTCTGGTATTAGTGATCAGTTTACATATTTTGGTTTCTTATTAGCAACTCTAATTAACGCAATTCAGTTTTTCTTTTTTAACCCTCATTTTAGCTAACATGAAAACTCAAATGTATCATATTTTTCTTGAAAGCATGACATCTAGTTCAAATTTTGAGCTGCATGACTATTGTCAGCTAGTCAAATTAATTTATAAAAGACTATCATTTCCTGCTCTTGCCTTTTATTTTGTAGCGCACTTAATATTAAGATATGTGCACATTTATATTTCTGGTCTTTCTCTTAGCAAAAAAATGGCAGGTTGTCTAGTTTTATGCAGAAGAGCATGTTTTGTCATCTTTTCCTCATGAATTATTATATTTTTGAAACTTCTTGATTTATGCCTGTGAAAAAGCGGGTGAATCTGAACACATGTTTGTCTTGTATGTGATTGTTTGAATACTTAGGTAATGTTCATAATTCTATCCCTTCGTGCATATGTCTTCAGTAGTGTTTACACATGCGCCATAATGTACTGTCAGAGGCAGCCAGTAGTTATCGGCTCCAAGTTGTAGATTATGGTTTAACCGAACTCCATGCATCTCATCAATGTTGTAACTTGTAATGCTTAAAATGAATCCGCAAGTACTCATCAGTGGTTAGGTCTTCTGTTTGTGTTTTTTTTTTAGTTAAAAAGATGAACAATGAGGAAATAGGTTGCGTATTCCAAAATTTTGTTGTAAGATGTAGTGGTTGTTTATTCTAAAAAAGTGAAAAATGATGAAATAGGCTATTTGTTCTAAGGATTTGTTGTAAGATGTAGCATTGGCCAGCTCACATGCAGTTGTGCAATATGAAGCATTGTGATTGATGCATATGAATTTTCCTCAATATTGAAAATTAGGGAAAACTTCAAGAACTCTAAGCTGGTGGTGCTTCAATCCTGGAATTGCCTTGGAAGAGTTCTCCAGGCTTGGTGTTGGATCTATCATTTTGACATCTGGCACCTTATCACCATTGGATTCATTTGCAGAAGAATTGAAGTTGTGAGTGACTATTAGTCTATGCAGTTATTCCTAGGAATCATGTTCATGATCACAGTGAAAGAATGATATATTCATTGATGTTTTGCTGTTGTAGAGAATTTCCTATTCGTCTGGAGAATCCTCACGTTATATCAGGAAATCAGATATGGGCTGGAGTTGCACCAGTTGGGCCATCTGGTTATTCTTTCAACTCTTCATATCGCAGTCGTGGTTCTATAGAGTACAAGTTGGAACTGGGAAATGCCATTGGTATGCATAACTCATATGAACAAACTCTATTGCTGTATCTATTGCGTGTTGGGCAATATCCGCAGACAACTTTATTTTAGATCTTTTTAATTACAAAATGAGTTTTGAAGTTGCAAATTATTCGGAAAGATCTCTAAATAAGAGTTTTTGTGTCAGTCAATTTTGCTCGAATTGTACCAGATGGGCTGCTTGTATTTTTTCCTTCTTACTACCTTCTGGAGCAATGCATCAGCTGCTGGAAAACTACGGTAACAAGCATGTGATGTCAGGATAAAACGTTGTTGTTTCTGTATTTCCCTTCTATTGATCAAGCTTCTTATTTTCAGGGTCAACAAAATTTAACAAATTCAACTACAGTTTGGGAAAGAATCTGCAAGCATAAGTTACCTGTTGTGGAACCCAGGCAATCCTCACTTTTTACTTTGGCAATTGAAGTAAGTTGAAAAGCAGAAGTATTTGATCGTGCTTCTTTCATGATAAGCTTCCTTCTTGATTATAGTTGGTCCTTGTTTACTCAATCAGGATTATATGACAAAGTTAAAGGAAACCTGCTCTTCTGGTGCAATTTTTTTTGCAGTGTGTCGTGGCAAGGTATGGGCATTCTGGTATAAATGACAAGTTTCTTCATGTGCATAGTCTATTTGAAGTCAAAATGTTCATTTGCATGCACATGGTTCTGTTTCCTCGAGATTTTGCATGCTGATACTTGGTGCACCAATTGAAACCCCAGACTGCTTTATTACGGACAAATATGTATGACTTTTTCATAATACAATATTTCTCACGGAATGCTAATTTGCAAGGGACAAATATGTAATGGGTTTTTCATAATACAGTATTTGTTACAGAATGCTAATTTACAAGGGAACTGTGCCTAAGAGTTTAATATGTCCAAATATACTGTGACATAAAGGTGCTATTAATAATCATTGAATTGTTTCACATGATCTAAGATTCCATTATACATCATCAGTCCTGGCAACAGTATAACTGCTAAACTCAGCTGAAATGTCTTATTAGTTTTGTTGGTGAATTATTAGCTAGTGTCTAATAATTTTTCTACAAATGCTCTAGTACCCTTAACTTTGTAACTCTTTCCCCAGTTTAGTTCTCTCTATGTGTAGAAACTCGTGTTTCAACAAATTGATTCCAATTTTCATGGTTAGATGCATGTGGCATGATACTTGTTATATTTTCCGTTTCATATATGTAGGTGAGTGAAGGATTAGATTTTGCTGACCATGCTGGCAGAGCTGTGGTCATCACTGGGTTGCCATTTGCCACCATGACTGATCCTAAGGTTTGTCTTATTGTGCCTTTACACTTATATCTAGCCCGTTGCATTTGTGACTTAGAAAACTTCCCTGGACCTTGATTGGTGGTAGTTTCTCTGAACTTTTTGATACTCGTGTAACCATCGTGATGCCTGTAAACAAGACCAGCTTTAGTCTAATTTGGTTACTAATCTAAATTTGGAATCATTTTGCTGTTCTTTAACTGCCGTGTATCTTGATGTTTATACAAGCAAACACAATATTTTCATTAAATTTTCCTTTCTTAATACGTGCAGTAGTATTTCCAGAACTAATCTGGAATAATCTGACCTCATTCATTTTCTAATTGAAGATATGCTGATAAGAATTTTATCACACCTCACTAGTAATTTGAGTGAACTTACTTACAGTTCTAACTGAGAGAACCGTGACCTTAAATTTGCTAGTCAACGGAGTTCTCCTGATCCTGTTCCCTAATTTCTACAGCTGCACCAGTACAACATTGAAGAGATTTTTATGAAAGTAAAATTAAATAAATAAAGAAAAGGCCGACTGAGTTTCTCATTTTAATAAATGCAAACTCATAGCTCCACATAATAGTTGTCTGATTTCATGTACGTTTCCTCATAATAATGCCAATGTTTGTTATTATTAAGCTGTAAAAGAGTTCAGTTTTTCGTCATTGAACAACTCTAAGCTGAATATACATAAAGTACATGTGTTCTAGTGAGTGTATGCATTTTGTCTCATCAAATTTGTAAAAGACCTTCCAAATTTTTCATAAGTTTATGCATATTCTGTTGATTTGTTAAATCCTTTTTGTCATCAAATACGTAAAGAAACATTCTGTGGTAATTGCTGGAGACAGGTTCGCCTGAAACGTGAATACTTGGATCAACAGGCACAGTCGCAAAAGATTGGAAACAAGGTAGTATGTATGTTAATAGAATGAAGTAATACAGTTCTTATATTCAGAAATCTTTGTATTAATGGCACTGTGAATGGACAGGGTCTGACTGGAGAAGACTGGTACACTCAACAAGCATCACGGGCCGTAAATCAGGCTGTTGGCCGTGTCATTCGTCATAAGCATGATTATGGAGCAATTATACTTTGCGACGAGAGGTGATTGCAAATTCATTGGATGATTGATCCTGATATATTCTGAAAACCTATTTAGTTTATGCCATTATTATGTTTCAGTTCAAGAGCTATGTTTCTCAATTAAAATAAATTACTTCAATTTGTTTGTCATTGATTTTTTTTTCCCAAACTTTTGAATTAGCTACTTTAAGCTCTAATATATTAAGCTTCTAATGTATAATTTAGCCCCCAGTATTATTAGATTTGCGCTCTTCCGGAGACTTTCTTTCAATCATGATTGAAAACCTAGAAGCTATAACACTTTCATTCCATGTTAGTTGGTTGCATGGGCCATGGTTGCAGCAGTTGCTGAAATCAAGTGTTCCATTGACATATTCGCTTATAACTCCAATATTGCATATTTCAATAACATAATTGCTGTCAGTTATATAATTGATGGGCCATATAGCCAACATGTTTCATACAAACATGTTTAAGGATGCTGTGTAACTTTTCTCAATTTCTTCCCTTTGTTATGAATAGGTTCACATATCCAAACCGCCAGTCGCAAATATCATTGTGGATACGACCTCATATCAAAGTGCGATTTTTTGTCTGTTTTGCAAGTTTTTCTTGTTTTCCTCCCTTTTCTTGTCCTCTGGTTTTCTCCATTGTTTAAGTCTCAGCAATTTCCATGTGCAGTGTTACTCCAAATTTGGCGATGTAGTTTACACATTGACTAGGTTTTTTCGAGATGCTGGAACACTTGCCCCTCCGAAGCTGGAATTGACACAAAATGAAAATCAGGGTAATCTTTTTTTAGTAACATGGAAGTGGTGTTTATTTTTTTATGCTTGTACCCATTCTCTTCTATGACTGATTAATCTCATTTCATATTTGTGTAAAACATGCAACTTTTCTTGCTTTCATCTATGATGATTAACAATCTTGGTTGGTATGTGGACATCTAGCACCTAAAGGTACCACAATTGTACTTTGTTGAAAATTTATGTGGCCTAAGCTAGATCACATAAGTCACTGGCAAATTCCAATATTGCTGCCTTTATCTGCTTTAACAAGCACTAGTTCACACACTATTGTTCCTAAATCTCAACTCTTCAAATTTAAATAACTAGAAGGCTAGGAGAAGGCTTCAGATGTGGATGGAGTGGGGATGATGGAGGTCAAGTTGTTGGAGGGAGGGTGATGAAAAAGGTTGATGGCTTGCTTGTTGAGAGAAGTGGTGCCGCTAGCAGAGGATGGTGGAGGAAGAAAAGATTTAATCCTTGAAATCCATTAGGGTGCTGATGGTACTGGCAAGTGGTCATCAGATACACAGAGAGAAAAGATTGAAATTGTAAGGAGAAGACACCGACAAAAAATAATTAAAAAATGATTCAAAAATAGTAGTAAATCAGTGGCTTTTTTGTTTCTTTTATTTTTTATTTCTATCAAAATATGAATCAGGGCAATGATGTGTTGCTGGGCACTAGATCTGTTATGCTTTGTAGCTTTGTTGCTTAGGTTAATAGTTTAGGGCCCACGAGGTTTTCCTTGTAGAACCATAGCGGGTTTATTTCAAGTTTCTTGTTCCTTTCTCATGAAAATTTGAAGTATGTAACGGTACTTCCAACAAATAACATTTGGTGATTCAAACACAAATATCATGGGCATCCCCGAGAGGAAAATTAGGAATTAAAGTTTGATGGGATGGAGATTTCTGATCCAGGTTTATTCAACTCTATGTTTTGGACCAAATGTGAATTAAATAGACAGGAAACTATTTCTCAAATTCCAAATTTATGAGGATTGTAGCTTCATCTGCTTACGGATTTTATTGTGGGGAACGGGTGGACAAGGGGTACTGTTTTCAACTGAAAAGCTGAAGATATGGTTGAAGTGTTACATTTTCCCCAGAAGACCATTCAAGATTGGTTTTGTATAATAAGAATTCAGTGGTTGTACATATCATATGCAGAAAGTGTCAGAGTTTTACACAGCTCCCAACCCATGGACAAGTTTCACCTTGAAAAGCTTCTTGTTCCCCAGGTAATTTGAAGTTGCTCCTTGGCAAATTTTCCGTGCCTTTTTTTCCTTTGTAATCATTTTCTCATTGGAATACGTCTCAGATGACAGCAGTAGATCGAAGTTTCTCCTTGGACTCGTCATCTTCAACCAAACAAGTCAAACAAGGGGATATTTCCAGTTGTCTGAGGGAAATAGTTCCTGCCAATCGCTCATATCTGACATCAGACAAGATTTTTCATGATTCAAGTTTTAAATGTTCAAATGATCCAACACGCACTAGGAAGGAACCTTTGATCAGTGGGAAGAAAAGCATACTAGATCTGGATGAAGAAACTGGTGACATGGCTGCATCTTGTATATTGGGAAAACATATGTTGCTGATAACCGGGCCTGATCAGCCAAAACATTATGAAAAGTCTGATCACGATTTCAGCAGTTTGGTAAAGAAAAAAAAGTTACAGTTTAATGTCAGCACCCAGAATTCTCAAGTAGAAGAGGTGTTGGTCAATGATGAAGTTATTATGCAAAAGAAGACTTTTGCACGTAACATTTTGGAACACAAGGATGTTGTGCCTCAGACTGTACCTCGTAATAATGAGGAGACAAAGGGATCAGCTTTTCTCATCCAGGTGATTTTTTTTTCTCTCACTTTGTCCCTATATTGCCACTGCATCTTCATCGTCCGGTTGGCATCTACTTTTGGGCTTGCTTCAGATGCGGCTTCAAAATTATAAGATTTGTGATCCCTGTGTGCTTCTTCTTGGTGTTAGATAACTTTGAATTATGATGTTACTATGTACTAAGACATTCGTTTTGATTGAAGATGTAGGAGTTTAATCCATTAAATAAATTAAAACACTATATGGTAAGTGCTATGACTCCTGACACATGATACTGCATCTGTTTAAGCTACTGTTTCAGTAGGTCTCTTTCCCTGTGTAGTATTACTTCTTGTGGTCTGTCTCTCTCTCTCTGTCATGTCCCCTACCAACCTCCTGGTGCTCCATCTGTAAACAAGATTGAGTCGCTACATGTCAGCATCTTGTGAAAGACTGGACTCATTAAGGATGTAGTACATCTACATCTAAAGTTTTTGGGTATTTAATCCATCATCTTAATATTAAAAGACCAAAGGCAACCGAGTTTTAAATGGTGAGATGAACACAAAGTAACGGTCTCATAGTTTTGTGAAACTCCTGAAACAGTTTTAAAGAATTTGAACATATGAAAGTAATGGAGGTGGAAAGATGATCTTTCGGCAACTTCTAGGTCAAATCCCCCATGAGATGCTATCATTCCTGCAAAATGTTATTTTCTGCTTTCTAGAGGTGTGAAGTTTACGCATACCCCTCGTATTCTTTTAGCACATCTCTTTAACGTGTGAATAACCTCGTAGCTGTCCAGTCTTTTAATTCGTAAAGTTTGAGTCTAATCATTAAACGTGAGTCTACCTTCTTCATATTGCTTAATCTTGGAAGAGAGTTGAGCAATTTTATTTGCATATAACTTGCAGGTTCGAGAAAAGCTTACTGATGCAGAGTATAAAGAATTTGTAGGCTTTATGAAGGCTCTGAAGTCCAAGTCAATGAAGATAGGCAATGTTCTGCAATCAATTGCAAGATTATTTTCTATTCCGGACAGGCGCTCTCTTCTTCATGGGTATCAGATTTTTACTATACAGTTCCTTGCTGTCATCATCATTTCTGTTGTATCATTATTACCAGGTTGTGCTCTAGATCACATAATTCGCTGGTCACAACCATTAAAAATCTTATACTTGTTGCCCCATCTGCTGATCTTAAGAGTGGGATGGCCCCTCTAAGAGTGACAAATATTGTGGAAGGTGATGGAGATGACAGGAGGAAGCAATGTGGTGAGACATGGCTGCTTGTGGTGAATTATTTAAAAGAAATGGGTAAAGTTCTGAAACAAATTTGTTCTTTGTTAGATAGAGAGAGGAAAGGTGGTGGTGGTGAAGTTGGAAGGCAAAGAGAGTTTGCATTATGAGGATTTGGCTATGCCTTTTACCATCAAGTTATTTTCGTTTACCCCATAGGAATGAATTGATAAAAAGAATGCCTCAATACGCAAGATGAAAAGTGAGAGAGCACGGCCAGATGAAAATGGTGGTGGAGCAGGAAGGGAAAGAGAGTTGGCACTATGAGGATTTGGGGGTGGAAATGATATATATTATATATATATATATATATATATATATATATATATAGAGAGAGAGAGAGAGAGAGAGAGAGAGAGAGGTTGCTCTCTTTTACCCCATAGGAAGGACATGATAAACCTTTAGTCTTAATTACTCTATGTGGGTGAGATTTTTATGACTCGTTGAATAGGTCTATGTAACGACATTTATAGTTGAGCTCAGTTTTTTACCCTAAAATTGCTTCAAATAGAAAAGGGGTTTCTGGACAATTATAGTCAGTACAAAATATGTGAATGCTCATTTGAGGACAAATCTGCTTATTCTATGAACTACTCTAAGTACATGTAAAAGTGATCGAACTTCAAATATAATTGGAAGTGGATGAATGTTGATAAAAAATTGTAACTAGGTATCTCTTCTTCAATAGTTGTTTAAGTTTCATTTGATATTTTTGGTTGATAATTTCAGTCACTGGCAAAATCCTGTATAGAATATATTTTCGGTTGAATTCCTGTGGGTAGGTATCTCTCTCTCTCTCTCAATTATGTGTATTTATTCTGGATGATTCTACCATATCTTGCGGTACATTTGCATGGATTAAACTAACTCCACACACGACCAAAAAGAGTCAGTTGCTAAAGCATCTTCCTCATTTTTTGACAGTTTCAAGGAGTATGTTCCTGCGAAATATCATTCTTTGTATGAGCATTATTTGTGCACTAATAGCGATGCAGCTGGTGTTTAAAGTAAGTAACTTTTCGCTGGATGGATTCAATGTTTCATACTGGCATTAAATGTCTTAATAGTATTTTTTCCGCTCATCTTCCCCTTTGTTTATCATATTCTTTAGGGTTAATTACAAAAAACTACCCCTCAGGTTTAGCATAATTATAAAAAAAAAACCTGTTGATGTTTTTTTTAGCTTACAAAATTGCATCTTCAAGACTCAAGAGGCCTCAAGAGGGAGTATAGGTAAATACAAACCTCAATGGGGTATTTATAATTTTGAAAGATTTTTGGAGTTTTTTGTGATTAGGCTGAACCTTAGGGGTAGTTTTTGTAGTTATCCCTATTCTAATGGAGAATGATGATAATTATATTGTTCCCTAAATCAATTAATTCTCACACAAAATTTTATCTTCTGGGACAATCTCAGTTAGTTATGATAAGGACTATGAGTGAAATACATGATATATTTGAGTTAATTTATATACCATTGAGCTATAGTGTCTGATTACATTTTAATGCCCTTTGTCTCTATTTGCAGAAGACTTAAGAAAGGCATTTGGTGGATCATCTTTTAACTTCTTTTATGAGAAGAGAAGATCGTCTTGCTGTACGATTTCCAGCGAAACGAGCTCTGGAAAGTGCTGTTGTATCCAAATTCTCGACCAAGACAAGCACAGCCACATGCAAGAATCTGAGATACGACGTTTTGATGCACATAATCGGCGATTACTATTAATTGCATGTTATTATTATGATTTGTTACCAATATTCCTTATTCTTCCTGTTGTAAAGTTTAGGACATTGTGGCGAATAATAATTATTTCCAGCTAGAGACTATATAATGCCATAGTACATAGAAGAACTGTATCCTATATGTATCTGGCATTGTACATGGTTAAAATTACAGAATGCAATGCCTTATTTGGATTTCCCAAAAATGATTACATAGATCCTTCACTTCTATGTTGAGTTTTTATCTCTTAGTCCACTGTGTTGTGTCTTCTAGATGCTGGAAATGAGGAGAGACATGGACATTATATATTTTTAACACTGCAAAACTTGATTATGGATTAATTGCAAAAAGTAGGTTTGTGGTAGTTACGAAAGAACCCAACTAAGTGTCAAAATTATTAAAAGTACAATGGAGATTTGATTCCATCTAATTGAAGCTGGCAATTTGGACCCGGCCCGACAATAAGGCCAAACTGAGCCACAAATATTGAGGCCTGAAACGGACTAGGTCTATTTAGCCCGGACACTGACCATTAGGCCTGATTGGTCTGAAGCAAAATACACTATATGGATAGGTTGGACTATCGACCGAGTCCGGTTTTGCTCTTTGGCCCGGCCTAACCTAATTGTCAGCTCTACATCTAATATTTTACATGGTTATTGACCAAACAGATTTTACTGATGCCATCTAAAAATTTGTCCTAAATATGTTGACTTGAAAATTCAAAAATACCCTTGCAATATTGTTCACAGATTATAAAAGAGACAAAATGTCATTTGGCTGTTCTCAAAAGATTACAAAAAAATCTGTTAACTATTAAAACCCAAAAAAACATCCTTCAATTTCAACATAGAGTATAACATTCCCTATGCGTTTGCACAAAATTATCAACTAAAATTGTTCATATTCATAAACTCTGTGCATATATATAACCCTCCAAACATCAACTGAGAACTTTACACAAATTACACAACCTCAAAAATCCCTCTCTAGAATCTTTCAAATACACCCCTCTGGGGCTATGAAGAAGAAACAATTAATATCCTTCTGGTTTTCAATAAACTATAAACTATAGAAAAGATCCAAAAACTCTAGCCTCTAGGTATTCAAACTAGATGAGGATATGTAATTAGTTTGGTAATTTTGTCCGTCCACTTCTTTTTCCCCTTCAACTTATTATTTTCATTTGGAATTTCGTCGGTGGCATTATTAACTTTAACAAATTCTATTAGTTTTATAGTACCATATGTGGTGTTTTTGAATTTTGAAATTTAGTTGATTTTACCTTTTGTAATTAACCCATTGATTAATTTGAGTTCATGTTTTATGTTTCATTTTCTATTACATCACGTGTTTCATTATATACATGAATGCACGTGTATAATAACGACATAAATTAATATATAATTTATTCATCTAGTGTATTCAGTGGCGATGGGAAGGGGACAACCTGGGCCCTGGCCCCCCTTCCCCATTTTATTAAAAAAAGATTTTACATAGATTTTGTTTTTAGAAAAAGTTTTTAAGTTAGAATTTATATGCATTTTAGTTAATTTTTTTATCCGGCTCACCCATTTCCGTGTATCGGTACACCCAATGTAAATCCTGACTACACCACTAACTGTACTGCATGTAATATCAAATGCAACGGAAGATTTCATGTCATGAATTGTAAACCAGTATATCCATGAAAAGTATCAATAGTTTGCACTCCTAGAGAGGTTAGTTCATGTCAATCAAAAATCACCCATATGAAGTACTCATTCACAAGTTTTTACATGTACTATGTCCACAGGGATTATTACCACAAGCTTATAGCTTAAGTGGTATCGTTCACTCACCTTTGTAAGGGGTGTTGGCCGTGGTTCGAACCCATATCTTTCAGCTTCTTTGAAATTTATCTCATTCACTCCAACCAGTATTCCTAACTTATTAAAAATAAAACGTCTACAGGGATTATCCACGCATACCTGGCCAGAAACTCTAGATTGTGAGACAAGTATTAACAGAGTGATTGGATATATTTCTGTTTTTGGATTTTTTTTCCTGCTAGAGAACAATAATAAAAAAGAATTTGAAAGAAGAAATATGAATTCTAAAAGTGTGATTTTTTTTTTTTTTTTTTTTTTTTGAGAATAACAACATTAACATTCATTAAAATTACGAGGAGTTCGCCTCGAGATACAAAGAACTTGTACAAATTCGGGGGTAGGGGTCCGAATGCCAACTATTACAAGATAGAGTAAGAGCGTGCCGAGCAAGGGAGTGGGCTAGATTATTTGCTTCTCTAGGAATATAAGAGAAAAAAACCGAGCTAAAAGAGGAAACGATAGTGCGTATGTCTTCAATTATATTTCCCAAGTAGGAAAGATCCTCTTGATTGTTGTTGATACTCGTGTGCGGTGGAGGCAATCTGTTTCAATCAATAAGTTGGAGCATTGTGTGGTCCGTGCTAGGAGCATTCCTTCTCGACATGCTATCGCCTCCGCAATGTCGATTGGATACTCCGGCTACTGATGATTGACAGTTGTCGATCACCTTGCCTTCATGGTCCCTTAGTACCGCTCCGATTCCCGTCCCCGACCCTTTTTTATAGACGCATCCACGTTGAGTTTAATCGTACCAAGAGGCGGTTTTATCCACGCACATTCCGGATGGTAGTTATCGTTCGCTCAAACCCCGCCTCTCCCTCCTGGTATTCTCGAAGTAACTTGGTGGCCATTTGGAAACATTCCGGTGGGAAATGATTTTTCCTTGGAACACCAAATTGTTCCTAGAATACCACAAACTCCACAAAAGAAAGGTTGCAAAGAGATTTTCAAGTTCTCATTACCAATCTTGAAACAAATATTGAGCATGTCGGGCATTGTAGCCCAGCGTGTACTTACGAGCGTGTGGTTCGACGGTGGGCGGCAGGCTGCCGCGAAAAAACGGCTCCACGCACGCCCCGAGAGCATGTTCGGCGGTTTCTATCTCATCTCCACATCTTCTACACCAGGGGTCAACTTGCATGTGTCTTTTGAGGAGGTTTGTATTCACCGTAAACGCCCTTTGCTACTCTCCAAATGAAAAATTGAATCTTTGGTGGTACATTGAGCGCCCAAATCCATTTCCAAAGTGAAACCGATGACTCCGAGGACGGCATATCTGTCCCCTTAGTAAGTGAAATAGCAATTTTATAGCCCGATCTTACCGTATAGCGCCCCGTTGGTGTGAAGTGCCAAGCTAGGTGGTCGTTGGTCCCAGATCGCCGTAGTGGGATGCGAAGTATTTGTTCACTTCCTTACTCGGGAAGATTTGGAGGATCTTGTTTTCATCCCATATCCCTTTCTCTCGCAAGGATTAAGTCACTAACCCTTAGATTCGACAGTCATTAGTTGCGTGTATCCTTGTGCGGAATTCGTTGTTCGGTAGCCATGGGTCGTCCAAACCCGGATACTTGAGCCGTTTCCAATAGTCCATCTAATACCCTCGTCGAGAATCTTTTTGCCGGCTAGGATGCTTTGCCAAGTGAAGTCGGGTTGTAGCTTTTCGTAGCCTTTAAGAAAAGATTCCTTCGGGTAGTAGCGGGCTTTAAAGGATTGTGCGGAAGCGAAGACTCGTTTGTGATAAGTCTCCACCCCGTTTTGCTAACATCGCATATTAAAGGCTCCAATGTCTCTTAGACCCACCACCTTCGCATTTGCTTTGGTACATAGCTTATCCCATGAGACCCAGTGAGTTCGATGTTCATCATTTTTCTGTCCCCAAAGAAAATTTGCGATAAGCGAGTTGATTTTTTCACACACGGCTTGTGGGATCAAGAAGCAACTCATGACGTATGTTGAATCGCTTGGGCCACACTCTTTATGAGTGTTAGTTTTCCTAAGAAAAGGATAAAGTTTTTGATTTCCAATCTTTCAATTTTTTTGCTACTCGATCCACAATCGACCGAAAAATGGCTTTTTTATTTCTTTTCTTTGTTGCCGGCAATCCCAAATAAATTTGATGCTTATCCACGTACTTAACCCCCAAACAACTTGCAAGTGTCTCCGCCATGTTGGATTGTACTCCTTGCTAAAATTAATTTCGGATTTTTCAAAATTCACAATTTGCCCAGACAACAGACCGTAGTCCGAAATGATGCCCTTTATAGTTGTAATTTCTCCTCATTTGCCCTCCCAAAAATCAAACTATCGTCGGCAAAGAAAAGATGCGATCACGGTGCTCGTTTGCAAATTTTCGCCCCATGTAGAAATCCTCCCATCTCCGCTTTATAAGAGCCGAAAAAGCTTCTCGCACGAAAATAAATAAGTAGGGGAGAGCGGATCTCCTTGGCGGAGTCCACGTGTTGGGCGAAAAAAGGGTCCGGTACGCCGTTAGTGATGATCGAATATGAAACAAAGAGAGACACACATCGCATAATAAGAGAGACAAAATAATGTTTAAGCCCGATTTTTAACAAGATATGTTCGAGAAAGTTCCATTCGACACGGTCGAGTAGTAGCTTTACTCATATCTAGTTTTAATGCAAAGGTTCCTCGTTTCTTGGCCGTGTTGATTTTCATAGCATGAAAAATTTCAAAGCTAGCAAAGCATTATCAGTTATTAGACGACCAGGGACAAACGCTGACTGGCTATGGTGGATGGCGTGAGGCAGTACCTTTTTCAATCTATTGGCAATGACTTTAGTGATGATTTTGAAAATCACATTGCAAAGACTAATAGGCCTAAAATCGCTAGGTAAAATAGCATCTTTCTTTTTGGGGATCAACACGATATGAGTATGATTAAGGGGGGAGGGATCCAAATTATTATTGAGAATGTCCAAGATTACAGGGGCGATATCGTGGCGAATGCTAGACCAAAAATGTTGAAAGAAAAGAGCGGGCATACCGTCGGGGCCGGGGGATTTGGATGGGTGCATTTGTTTCAGAGCCGCAACAATTTCCATTTCAGTAAAAGGTTCACTGAGTACCTCATTATCTTCATCCGTGACCATAGGGTCCATCACGCGTCGATAGCCCGAGCAAGATTTAGGTTTGTGGTGGATGTGAACAGTCTAAATATTTTGTGAGGACTTTGGCTACCTCCTCCTTCGTCTTCTACTCTTTGTTCCATCGCCGCATTTGATGTGATCAATGGAGTTTCTCTTTTGTCGACCATTGGCTATTCTATGGAAAAAGTTCGTGTTTTTATCGCCATCTTTGATCCAATTGACTCGAGATCTTTGGTACCACATCGTCTCTTCGCGTTTCATGAGGGTGTGGATTTTTGTTCGATAATCTTGGATGCCTTGATGTTCTCATCGATCGACGGGAGGGATTGGATTTTCTCGAGTTGTTCCCTTGCCTTCACTAGTTGACTATTAATGTTACCAAAATGTCTAGATTCCCATGCATGAAGTGAAACTCCCATTTGTTGAATTTTTTCCTTGATCGAAGCGGAGTGAGTTGGTGAGATAGAGACCCCCAGGTTTGTATGATGTACGGTGTGCAAGATTCATCTTGGAGCCACATTTTCTCAAATTTAAAGGGTCGACGCTGCGTGGTTATTTATACGGGTCATGCCGCCATTTTATAAGGACCGGCAGTGATCCGATGATATACGAACTTGGTGATCGACCACCTGTAATTCGGAAGCGGCTTACCCATTGATGTTAGCGAAGCACACTGCTAGCCTTTCTTGTATGTTGTTCGGTCCGCGTTGTCCGTTCGTCCACGTGAATTTGAATCCGTTAAACCCGATATCATCTAGTCCGCAATCCTCGTAGTCTCTCGAAAGGCAATCATTTTTGATTCATCCTTGTGTCTGCGCCCATTTTTTCATGTTGGTACATGATTTCATTAAAGTCGCCTAAGCATAACCAGGGGTGTCTTCTCGAGATTTTAGATCGCGTAGCGATTGCCATGTGTATTGTTTCAAGTGATCTTCAGGCCATCCATACACGCATGTGATTCGCCAATGGTTCAAGGAATCCGGGTGTCCAACAAGAGCGTCAATGACGTGGGGAGACGATTGTGATATATGGATGGCAATGTTACTTTTCCACATAAGGCATAGGCCACCCCGCGCCCACCATTGCTTCTATCACACCACAATATGATAGGAGATAAAACCCATTTTTTCACAAGAGATTCTTCATTTCGTGTTTCAAGCTTGGTTTCCATCAAAAAACCAAGGTGGGATCTTTTATTCGGATATCTCGTGTAAGCACTTTAATCGTGTGCGAGGTTCCCAAGCCTCGACAATTCCAACTCAAGCAACTCATTGTGTTTGGTGGGACTTTGCTCCAAAGTTGTCTCCGCCCGTTGGCTCGTAGGTACTTGTGGGTATCGGTCGATTTTTTTTTTTTTTTTTTTTTTTTCCAAGTATCGCCTCCGTCTCTCGTGAAGTCGTCGATCTTACACCCACCTTAGATAAGATCTTGCTTGGGCTAGCGGCTGCAAGGTACCTATAGACAAAGTGAAAATAAGAGAAAAGTAAAAGAAAATTAGAAAAGTGAATTCTCCAAACTAAAATGGAGACATATGCAACGCCTCTGTCACAAATAGCAAAAGTGGGGGTGCGAGAATGGGGGCAAGATGACAAAAAAAAGAAATGTAAGGGTAAGAGAGAGGAGAGTTTGGATTTATGGGATAAAATATTACTATAAGGCCGACAATCGAGAATATTATGGGTACTAAGGTCTAAGAGGCACATAAATCCAAAGGTCCCCGATCGACAGGATTTGCTTGGTACCAAGCACGTTTTGTCGGATGGGGTGTGGGTTTTCTTTACTTTAATCGACGGGTAGATCCATGGGGAGAGAGGAGGGAAAACTACGGGGGGGGAAAGGAAAGAAAAACGCTGAACAAGACGGGTTGCCGGGGCGGCGGAAGGGGTGAAGAAGAACCCTAACGAAACCCTAATTGGGAACTAACTCTAAGAAGAGGACAAAGCTCCTGACGAAGAGGAGAACGGAACTCGGCGGTTCCAGAAAGGTTACAGATTCATGGAAACGAACAGCTTCCACCACATCACCGGCGGGTGGCCGACGGGATGGAAGCTCATTTGGTCATATTCCAGGGGTGGGTAGTGAATATGTAGTGAAAATGTAATGATGAAATTTGATTTGATATAAATATAGTAAAATTATGCTTGGTGACTTGAAATGTGTGATTGAATGGGTAGTGAAATTCGTGAGAAAATGGTAGGTAATAATGATAGTTGATTTAATTTTTTTTTGAAAAGATGAGTAGATATGACACGTGAGAAAAAAATTGAAAATAAATGAACATTATATATATATATATATTATAAAATTTTCATGTGTATTCACAATTTCCCAAAAATTCTTGTTTCCAATCTCCCCCTCTAAAAAATAAACAATAAAACAAGCAATAGATACAGTAGTTGTGATATTGGTTGTCTCCTCATTCATAACACCCCTCTTGATGGCAACTACTAGTACCTACTATTGTTATGCCAAATTAATTTTCATTTAATCAAAAGTATTATTGATATTGATTCAAACATAATTATATTATATATATTTGTATGTTCATGCATTTATGTGTGTAATCATTTATTCTTTTTAATGTTGCGATAATTGTACATTTATAATTTCTAATGAGACTTGGCATTTGCCACTTTCATAAAAGAACTTATGAGAGATGTGGAACTTGCAATTCAAATTAAATACCCCAACCGAATAATTTAATAATTTGGATTTTTTAATCTAGTTTGAAATTGTGTTTAAATATGTTTTGAACGCATGTCCAATTAGTCAAGTATGGACGACCTATTTATTAGTTGGAACCAAAATCAAACTTGAGTGAGCATTCCTAAAAGACTATTTAAATTTAAAAGACATCTCTTGCAAAATAAAGAATATCTTTAAATTTAAAGAAGGATATTTTTGATATTTTCCAACAATCTCTTTGTATTTGACTCTTTATTTTCTCCTTATTCAATATTAATTTATTATACATAGGATATTAAAAATAATTTATGATAATTTTCAGATTTTGTATTGTTTTTGGAAAGTGACATTCAAAAATTCATTCAAAGTGCAAGAAATCTAATACTATTCCATCAAAAATTCATTCAAAGTGCAAGAAATCTAATACTATTCATTCAAAAATTCATTCAAAGTGCAAGAAATCTAATACTATTCCATCAAAAATTCATTCAAAGTGCAAGAAATCCAAATTTGGAGTGAAAATGCATTCTCTAAATTTAAAAGTTAAAATAAAGAATTTGTGGGAGAAGATTTTTGGTTGACGACTCTTCAAAATACAAAGCATTTCCCAATTAGAGAGTCTCTTGGGGGTGCTCTTACGTTGCATCATTTTAAATTATTGAATTGAATTTGAGTTAAGTTTTAATTCTTTACAAACAACATAAATTATTTAAAATTTATAGCTTATTATACATAAAAACTAAGTTGAATGAGCCCATATATATCATTTGATACTGAGTTAATTAATATTGAACTAGCATTTTTCCGGTTTTGATTTTTATATAATTTTCTCAAGTCCATAAATTTTGTGAATATGTGATTGTGAGTTCTTATAATGTAACAAACTTATTCTGTTAAAAAAAAAAAAGTGTTACAAACTTAAATACAATATTTTTCTAGGTGTATGTCATTTTCCCACTCAATTAAAGTAAATTATCTCATATGAGTAAACTCATGGTACAAGTTTGATTAAATGTAAATAGTAAACTTAGTACCACATCACCACTACATTTAAAGCCTTTTTAATTGCATTAAAAATACGCACAAATACACGTATAGAAATACCAAAAAAAAAATGCTTTCTCCCCTATATATTTAAAATTGTAAGTACAACACTATTTAAATCTTGTTTAATATTGATGATTTAGCAGCAAAAGTTGGAAATATTAAAAAGGAGAATTTTTTTAAACACTCTTTTAATAACTAAAACTCTTTTTTACCCACACTTTTAAAAAAACTCTTTTCTACACTTTTTAACCACACCACTTAACCAAACCACACTTTGACTCTAATTTCTCCTTTGACTTCGGTTTTCTTTTGTTTTTTGTCCATTCTCTCTCTAATTTAATTTTTTGTCTCCTCATCACCTCCCATCCACCTTCATTTTTTGATCATCTCTCATACTCACACAACTTCAACTTTGTTGGATTCTCGCCGATGGCCACCCACTCTCTCCACAATCGACGAAGCCCACCCCAACCACCCTCTTTACGTGACCCATAATCTTCCCCACTCCACATGAATATGATTTTGTTGTTAATGTTATGAAGGAGTTTAAGATTAATTACAACTTTAAGTTTTGTGGACTTCACGGTATGGTTGTGCTTTATGTTATTGAAGATTAGTTCACAAGATAGTTCACGGTGTACATAATTTCACGTCATTATTTTATATAGAGCTTCACGGTACTGCACTAACATCACGGTATTAGTCTTAGTCACTTCACAGAATACATGGTTTCACGGTAGTTTATAATTTCATGCATGGTTTAATATATGATAACCGTGAATATAATAATCAATCCGTGAACGTATTCATACCGTGAGCTTATGCATGCCGTGAACTTATTTATACTTTGTGAACTCGCCCTTATACCGTGAAATTGTAAATACCGTGAACTTATGCAAAAATATGCACCATCAACATTACACTTACCGTGAACTATCTAACATACCGTGAATGTAACCAGCTTCTTCAATATCCATACCGTGATGTTATATTTCAAGTCATACAAGAACATTTTTATACAACAAAGTACCAAAATCATGAAAAATAATATTAAAATCGAACACTTACACTAAAGAAGCTTTTTACGAAATAAAAATAAATACATAATGTCAAACGCTTGCTTCTACAATCATATAAGTCAATAAATAAAATGTGTAGCAGTTTTTGGGTAGCAATCGCATTAACCAACGACTATGTGAAGAAAGGATGAAAAAACACCGATATTGAATGTGAGAGTAGATGTGTCTTGTGTGGTATTGGGTGTTGAAGAGATGAGGACTAAGGTTAAACCATGGGTTGGTTAAATTAAGGGTAAAATTGTAAAAACACACTATTTTTGTGTAAAAAGAGTTTGTTATGAAAAAGTGATAAAAAAGAGTTTTGTATATCTCTTTTGTGTAATTGGGGCAATTATCACTATTAAAAACTGTTGCTCCCTTATTTACAATAAATATCTTTTTAACACATAAAAAATATTAAAATATAATGTCTTTTTGATGTTTTCAAGACTAATGGAAAAGATTTTCCCAAATTACCCTTTATACTTCTAAATTTTGTTTTCTTTCCAAGCAACATTATAATTAAGGATATATTGTGTATTTTAATACAATCTTTAATACGTGTGTTTTTTTTAATAAAAAAAACATTATTGTAATAGAATGGAGTAATATTTTTTTCTTGACCCAAATATATCCCCACACCACATAGAAATAAAGACAACAAATTTTATTTGTTTAATATTATAAATTATCTTTTCATCAAATAAAACACACCACCACCAAATTCATGCATGCATTACATGACATCACAGTATCACACCTTTAACTAAGCTGCTTCCTCCTAGCGCCGCCGCTCAACGGCGGCCTACTCGCCGGAATCCTACCGGAATTCTCTCGCAAAACCACGATCAGATCCACGAAAGCTCTCAGTATAAACCTATACGACTTCTTATTATTGAGATCCAAATAACAAAACAAAAGCTCCTCCAGAAACTCCCAATCCACCCTCCCGTTATGCTCCATACGCGCGTCCACCATCTCCTGCATCGATCGCCGGAAATCGTCGTACGGACTCGGCGAGTACGTCAACAGCGCGATGAAATCGTCCGGCGCCGCCGCCGCCGCCGAATCGCTCGTCTCCTCCGACGCCGACGACGAGGAGGTATTATCGTTCGCGGCGGAGGTCGTCGAGGAAGAAGACGCCTCGTCCACGATTAGCGAGCTCGACGAGCCGGAGGCGACGAAGAATCGAGCCGAGCTGCAGAGATTCTCCGGCGGCGGAGACCCGAGGAGCCTCGGAGATTCGAACAGAAACGCCGCCGTTTTGACGACGTCATTTCGCTTCGTCGAGATCTGCTCTTCGTACTCCGTTTGGTAGAGCGATCTGAAATTCTCGAATAGGAATTGGTCGATGTCGGAGAGCGTCACGGCATCGGCGCCGCCTTGGTTCTCCTTGGCCTCGGCGGCGAACGACGACGTTTTGGTGCGCCTGCAACTGCGCATTGGGAAATGGATTTGTTTGTTGGAGATTTTCATTTTTGAGAGGCAGTCCTGAAGTGATTTCTGAATATGTTTTGGCATTTTTTTTTCTTGGTTTTGTTAATGGGATTTGTTAGACGGTTTTGGTTGCACGGGGTCTTGTATTTATAGAGAAAAATCAAAAGATTTTTTATTTTTTTTAAAAAAAAGATAAAGTTTGGGGAGTGACACCATTAAATTGAGAATTAATAATGGACGTTTTTTATGCACCATAAATATAGATAGGTAAGTAATTTTAATGAGAATATTTACTGCATATCTCTAGCACAAAAAATCTCACTTTCTAATTGATTATGAATTTCGATTATACTTTTCAGTAATCACATTATTATTACAATACCATTCAAACAATTATTCCTCAGTGTCTTAGATGAAGAAATTGAATCTTATTTTTGAGTAAATTTTATTTGAAAAATGGAATTTTTATTATTTTTTATTGATTGGTGGGAAGAAATAAATCTTATTGTCATTTATTTCATTTTTCTATTTTTTCCCCATGTGATTGTGATATCATATTTCTTGGATGTTTACAACTATGTATATCTACTCATAGGATTTTTCAAACTAATGCTTGTTAATCTTGGGAGGTTAATATGATTTGGCCTTTGGGATTGATTGTGAGGTTGAATTAATTTGAATAAGATTTTCATTTACTAAACCATCCTGTTTTATTTAATTCAGTTGGGATGAATATTTTTCTATATTAAGTCAAAACCACACTACCACAGGGTTGGATTAAAGGTGAGTCTTTAAACAAAAGGAAATTCTTTTAACAATCTGATTAGGGTGAAAAGGTACATTTTTGTTATACAAAATTTGATTTAATTAGTCAAACAAATATTTGATATGATTTTATTTTTATAATATAATTCTAATATAATAGTCTAGTCAACTAACTACATTCCCCTAACCATATATATTTTTATCTATGTAATATTGCCATTAAATTTCTGATATCTGTACTAGGTATTCTTTGACTGCAAAGTTTGTGAAAGTTACTAAAATGACAAAAAAAAATGGTTTTTTTAACATTAGAAAAATAACAATAAGTGAAATAATTTTCTTCAAAAAAAAATTGAAATAGTTAACATTTTATTCGAAGCACGGACTGCAGTCACACCTTATAAATTATACAGTAACATTACTGTTGAGATATGTCACTTATGAGTTGTCTCACGTTGTTGGTTAAGGAAAGAGAGTCAACTTTATAAGCCAAGTGAGCTACTCCTTCTATCACCAATTGGTTTTAAGATGAAACCTCACTTGGTGGGCTTGAGCTCTCTCTCATATTGTGTACGCTTCATGTGTGAGACCATACCAAGTCCCTCTGAATTTAACAGTACTAATGAAATACGAAAAATAAACGTGCATCATATAGGTTCAAGCACGAACAGAGCCTCGTTCAAATATTTATGTTATATAGTGTATATATATATATCTTTATATTATATATTTATATGTAAAAGCTATTTGTCTCCCCAAATATTTTCAATTTGGTCACCCTTCTCTCAAATATTTTTAATTTTGCCTCTGCATCCGTCCCTGGTTTCAAGTGAATAAAGACTAATTTTCCCCTTAAAAAAATACAATACTAATTTCGATGACATGAAATAATAAACTATTTTTTTTTTTTTTTTAGTTTTGTGGCTTTATGATGAAGTAGAAAAATGGAGTGCTTGAAAAATAAATGCAAAAGTTTATTGATTATAATTTTTTGAAAATAGAAGAAATGAGAAACACCGCCATAACTTAAGATATAATAACATCTTTTATTTTTTTTGCAAAAAAATATATAATAACATCTTAATATTTTTTTTTTTTGAGGAAACATCTTAATAATTATTATATGATAGTTTTTCATGGTTTGGGAAAGACGGATTTATTTAGCATGCATCAGTGTGCCAAAGGGCAAAGAGAGACCTTTTCCCTCCCTTAATTTCACGCCTTCAACATATCGTGCAACACGCCTTTAATTGAATAACCAAACAAAAAAGAAAAGGAAAAAAAGTCATGTTAGGGGCTTCATATTATATATGTATATAACTTATAAGTATATATATATTGATAAGATTATATATGTATATTAAAAAGAAAGAAGGAAATGGAGAATCACGCCTTTTAGTTATGCATAAAAGAATTTTAATTCCTTTAAAAAATATTCTGAATTATTTTTTTCCTTTTAATAAGCTGTAAAAAAGCCTAGCGTAGTGATTGGGGAAAAATAATCGTAGTCGACAACTTAAATTAGCTAAAACAATACTCGATATATTACTGAAGATTGCCTGAGTTGTTAATCATTGTTTTAAAAATCTCGGCCTATCTCGATTAGTCCTTACATATAGACATTGACTCTCTTTGTCCGCTTACGTTTTTCTTATTATTAGGTTCTGCCTAACCCCGCCCAGGTTCGGCCTAACACCGTCGAGATTCCGCCTAAAAGCTAGGCCCTAACTTGTCGCTCGACTAGCGCCTAACGCTTTTTAGAATATAGTGTTAATTGATGTTTCTTTTTTTTTTGTCCCCCTTTTTTAAGTTTTAATTTTGCAATTAAAAGATGTTATCAAGTATACCAATTTGGTTTCCTCAAAAAAAAAAAAAGTATACCAATTTGGTGATGTCTTTGACTCTTGGGGTTGGGGGAGGGGTGTAAATGCACACCAAAAATTCTGTCGAAGGGTTTTGAGAATATTATATAGAGGGCGTACGTCAAAGTACATTTCAATACAAATTAATTAAATAAAAAACTTCTCAAAAGAAAAAATATAAAAAAACTATATTGAAGGGTTGACATCATAATTATAAACTTAAAAAAAAGATAGAAAAATTGGAGCGTCCACGCCGTCCCTCAAAAGAAAACGTAATAAACCACGCTTTTTACATAATATAATATATTAAACACCTCACTTTTTGTAGGTTATTTAATTTTTTTTTCAATTTTTATAATACATTATTAAGAAAACCAGTGATTAACTTTTGTGACTAGCCTTTTTGTTAACTATAACTTGTTGGAAATATGTTATGTTTGACCAAATATATAGACATAAATAATGAAATGTGTTCTATTTCTTGAGTAAATGATGATAGAATATTTGGTCTAATAGAATATTTCGGGTTAATAAGAAATTATTGTCAAAAGGTGATAAATGAAACCTAGCGGATGTGACTATTCATTGAAGCCCTTGGACTGAAATGGTGTAGTGAACATTTGTGTTGCTTCAATTAAATCCTAATCAAAGGCGTGTATGTTCATTTAAAACCATTAACTTTGAAAGGATTCATCCGAACAATTGTGTTGCTTCATTTGAAACCTTTGGCAATATATATAGTTTTCTATATCTGCAGATTTTCATAATTCTTTTTGGCATACGTACGTACATACACAAATTCTCAGTCAAAAATTTTCGGTACAAAAAAGAAAGAGAGTACAAAACATTCGAAGTTCGCGTTTCTTGTTGTTTGGAGTGCTAATACATTAAGATGAGATCGTTGTATCTTGTGAGATGTTTGCTATTTAACCGTGGGCACTGTAGCAGCCAGCGGGCAAATTCGTCTTAAAGACATAGAATTAAACTCTAGCATGGGTCTGTCATCTCATTTTCACAATTTGTTGTATTTCATTTTCTAAAATTCCAAGTAATTTTTTCTAATTTAATTCTCAAATATAATATCGCACGTAATATATCCCCAACATAACTTTCTCCACTGAACGGCAGGATGAAGGATTTTCATTTTTCACCACATTTAGACCTGTCAAAATGGGCCGGCGGGACGGGCTGGCCCGTAGCCCGCCACAACCCGCTCTTTGGCGGGGCGGGCTGGCCCGCTATTTCGGTGGGCCAAGAAAAACTCAACCCAACCCAACCCGCTTTGGGCCGCGGGTTGCCCGCCCAATTTTTTTTTTTAAAAAAATATCTATTGAGAGTTTAATTTATTTCTTATTTGATGCCACATTTACATTGCTTCCCATCCGCCAGAGTAAATAGTCTATCGACCTGTTTGGGAATTTTGGAAGATTGACGTGTGGCCTTTTTTTTCTCATTCCCTTCAAGCATTATTCATTTGCCCAAGATAGAGGCAGTTTAAAAAAGCCATTCATTTACTAAATAATTGAAGCTTAGAATAATATTAATGAATACTTTTATTTATTAGTCCTTAATTGCCGCATTACAATTTTGATTTTCATCATTGCATCACCTTTTAAATTGTTCTTTTTTGTTTATTTATTATTTGGGTAGATTTACAGATCACATGATATTAGATTTAATATGCAACTTAAGATTATTCAAATTCAAATCATCAAAATTTGTTAGAAAGCTGTCTTTGTATTATGATCCGCAAATTGGACGACAAAACACGTATGCAAGTGTATATTCAGTAATCAAAGACATGAACCTCGGCTTGATATTGATCGAATATATTTTATTTTTGTATTTAAAAAAAATAGTAATTAGTAAATAAGTACCCCGCCGCAGGCTAACCCGCCTCAACCCGCGGCCTGCAGCGGGCCAGCCCGTTTAGGCCCGTCTTCTAGCGGGCCTATAAACTCTCAACCCAAACCCTACCTTTGGCGGGGCGGGGCGGATCGGCCCGACGGGCCTAGCCCATTTTGACAGCTCTAATTTGTATCACCCTAATTTGTTTTAAATTGTCTTAGCCATCTCTTCTCTCATAATTTTGCTCACTTTTCTTGTGCCAATTACCATAATAAAATATATTTTTTAACATATTTAATATATTAGATATTTTCAGAATTTAAAAGGAAAGACATATCAAAGTTCTGTTTTTATCAGAATCTCTTAATTAAGTTGCAATTAATTTGATTATGTACACTAGGCGAATATGTTTCATTCAATCGGGCCAAAAGAAGGTTGTGGCCTTAAAGATCCATCAAGAAAGGATAATTAACATGCAAGTGTACATACTGCATATTTGTAACTGTATAATCACTTAATTAGAGGTATTTCTGCATTTGGAATGTCAGCAGCAGCTGCTCTACTTCGTTTCCTCCTCGACTCCTTATGAGTATATGATGGTGGCACAGTTTCTCGTTGAGGGACACATACTGCAGATCTCTGACGACGGTACAATCGACTGAGATCTGCAGTAATCTCCGCAACTTGATTCCGAAACGATAGAAGTGAATCCAGATCATCCCCAGTCTCCTCCGCGCTAAGCCTAAGGCTCTCTATCGCGAGACCCTGGAATACATACAAACATTCATACAAGTGAATAAAAAGCACAATGTATTACGATAATAAATCCACACATACGTACCATCACGTCAACTGTTGCTGTATCTGAAGGCTGGTACCCCTCTTGCATGACCAAGTGGCTGGGCGAGATAAGACGACGTGTAATCTCATCGTACCACGTCATGTATCTCGGCTCGGTAGTGTCCGTATCGGAGCCACTGACCATGGGAGCACTAACAGCGTGTTGATCTCGCTCTGTCCAATGAGCCACATAATCTCTATGATAATGAGCCCAATTTTGTCCAGCACGCCCCCTCCGGTCTATATCATGCAACCTCGCCTGATGAGCTGGTGGCGTATCAGGAACAAGTTGCAACATGCCAAATTGCCGCATGACCCGCTCTGGGCGATGCATCTCTACGATAGCATAGTTGATAAGTGGACAACGAGATCTCCATGCGGGTGTGTTACATGACTTTGGAAGCATTGTAATTTCAGGTGAGCTCATATCATATGGCTGCCAAATAAACTGTAACACAAATTGATATAAGTTCTTTCAGTGCACTCAACCATGAGTGTATAAAAGTTAGTACTGAGAGTGCTCACTTGTTTAGGCATCATTCTATCGAACATGTCCCTGAAAATCCGTATGGAATGACTCGTCGTACGTGTGTAACTGTAATACTGAGTCCACCTAGCGCCGTACGAAGGGCGTGGAAGCTTATTATCCTCATCCTCAGGGCGCTTACTGATTCTTGACCTTACACTTTTAGGTACTATCAGCTTAATCCGCGACCATGCCCATATCTATGTCATGTTAAAAACAAATTTAGTGTGGGCTATTAGATAAACATAATTTATAATAAATATTGACAAATGACGTAAAATATACCTGAAGGAGCTGCATCGCTCCACCAATAACTTTCTTTTCTCTCTGTGATGCAGTGCACAACTCACGATAAAGGCGAGCTAGAACCGCACTACCCCAGCTAAACGAGCGAACATCTTTAATATCCTCCATCTGCTGTAAATACAAAATTGAGACAGCAACCCCCGATGAATCTGGACACATAGTACCCCCTAACAACATTAATGCACATCCGCGTGCATATCGCACAACATCCTCGTCTGGGGTGTCATCTTCTACTGGGTTAGAGATCAAAAAATGAGCCAACGCAGGCAACATCAGGCGCGCACCCCTAAGATGCCCCGGCTCAGGTCTGAAACCCAAAAATTGGTGGCAATAATCCTGCATTTGCAAAACACTCCTCTTCGGATCGATCCCTGTAACAGGACGTCCATCAACAGGTAGACCCCAAATAACTGCCACATCCTGTAGCGTGATTGTCGCCTCCCCTACCCGGAAATGAAAGGTGTGAGTCTCGGGACGCCATCTCTCGACTAGTGCTGTGATTAGGTGATAATCAATCTCGAAATGGCCACAATGGTACACGCCGTAAAATCCCATCTCGTGTAGTAAATGAAGTACACGAGGATGGAGTCGACGTTCCGCACCGAGTCTCCAAAAGGATCCATCTGCTCGCTTAGTTGTTAATGTGTCGTCGACTATGCCAAGTAACACATCCTCAGATCTATGGGTGGACTGTTGTGTCAAAACTTGTGTCGATTGAGGCCCATAAATACGAGCAATGTCCATCCTACAACACATAAAAACCAAAAAAAAAACTCACATAAGTGATGACATGTGAGTTATGACCAACATATAACATAAGGAGTAGTAACATAATGTTTGAAGTTTGAACATATATAATCATGGGCAAAATACACTGTTATAGTTAGATTAATTAGAATATATTATAATACTATATTGTATACACTTTTAAATTTAATAGATATATATATATCCCCTTTTAAAATTAACCGAAATAAAATTCGGTTTCAACCAAACCGAATAGTAAATTTCGGTTCAATTTTCGAATAATCGAATGTCCGACTCGATTCAATTTGGCTGAATGAACATTCTATGTAAAGCCATCTTGTATAATTTATCCTCCAAATTGCATTAGCACTATAACATCGATAACCGTATCAGCATTTTAAATTCATATTACTCTTAAATAAATAATATAATAAAAAATTTAATCAACTAACAATTAATAAATTAAAGCATAGACTAACATGTATCAATAAAACACAATAGAAAATAAAATCCAAATCTTATTAAACATAAAATTAACCCAAAAAATATATATATAACTCAATTTTCTTACCTCAATCGCCTCCAAAACTGCACAGGACAAAATACAAAGTCGATCCAAACAGTAAAGACGTCCAGCTGCTAAGCTGCAATTCGATTATTCAAAACACAATTTATTAATTAAAATAAAAAAAAAATTATAAAAATAAATTTCACCAAATGTAAAAAAAAAAAAAAAAAAAAAAAACATTCTCTTTTATCCCCTGACCCACCCTCCTTTCTGCCGGCGGCCAACGCCGCCCTCTTTCAGCTCGGCCGGAAGCGTGGCAGACGCCCATATCCTCGCTGAAAAAGGCCGCCGGCCTCCACCCCAAGATCTAAAAATTATGTATTAAGTATACCTAAATTAAACAGAATCATTAACCCAAAAGACTTTAAAAACATCAATTACCTGAAGCTTGAAAATTGCGGGGTGAAAAGGCTTGACGAGGAGAAGAAGGATCTGCCGGAGGAGAAGAGAAGAGTGAAAAAGCGTGTCTGCCTGCGCTGCTTTCGTAAACGAAGAAAACAGCCCTGTATCACACGTTTTCAGAAGTCGTTGATAATCCTCTGGTGGTAAATGGTTATATGTATGGTTGTGGTTTAAGCCCATTTCCGGTTTTTAGTGTTAAAAATCAATTTTGGGATTTTTTGTTTTTGACAAAAATATAAAACTACGTTTGCATTAGGGATGGCATTTTCCTCCGAACCCGACGGAGGATCCGATACTGACCCTAACTGGAGGAGGGTATGGAGGGTAATTTTATACCCGATTAAATAAATGGGTGCGTGGGTATAGAGATTTTCGGGTATGGGTATGGAGGTGGGTTTAGGTACATACTACCCATACCCTACCCGATACCCGATTTAAATAATAATATTATATATATATATATAATATCTACATATATATTTATTTATAATATTATACATATATTTTTTATTTATACAACTCTATTTATTTATATTTAAAAAAAAGGATTTTTTTCCCAAGTCCCAACCAAAATCTACTAACCCACTAATAATATTCTTGTTTAATTCTTTTTAATATTTTGCTATATTTTTATAATATTTAGTTGGCTAATTCCTATCTTTATTCTTTTTTTCTTTATTGTTTTCTTAAGATTTTAGTAAATATCTATATTTTTATTTAAATAACTCAAATTTCTCTTTAAAAATAAAGAAATAACTTAAATTTGAAAAAAATACAATTGTAAATGGTAACAGGGTATGGGTAGGGTATGAATACCTCGATCCTCCGATGGGTATGGGTATGGGTATGAAAATTGAATACCCGATGGGTATGGGTATGGGGATGGGTATAATTATAATAAATGGGGATGAGGATGAAGGATATAGAATCCTACCCGAATCCTACCCATTGCCATCCCTAGTTTGCATGAATAAGTGAAAATGAATTTTATGTAAGTTTGCAAAAAGATTATGTGATTGTTTGGGAGCACATTTAGATGTACTTTTGTATCTAAAAATCTATTTCAAAAATATTTAATATTTGATGATTAATTTAGAATGACTTTTGAATAAGTCACTCATCCAAAAAGTCCATTTCAGAGAAGTTATACATTGAGACTTTTTGAAAAGTCATTTATTAAGAAGTTCATTTACTAAATGGATTTTTGCATAAGTACTCCAAAAAATGTACTATGTTTGGTTGAGTAGTTTTGAAATAGTAGTTTATATATATAATAATTTGAAAAGTTGGTGGGTCTACTTTTAATATTTTAGTTAGAATATATAATATTATATTTGTAAGATTGTAGGTGAGATCGGTCTCAAAAAAATGGATATAAAGTAAAAATATTATTATTTTAACTATCTCGAGTTGACATTGGTGGATACTATATGTATATGATGAAAAGATTAATAATGATTAATAAGTTGATAATGGTGGTTGAGAATTCAAATTATAGGTTTAACACGTTATTTTATGTGTAAAATAAAAAGTTAAAATGATGATTTCTATTGAAAAAATTATAAACATGATCAATATTGTCTTTCAGTGGTTGAGTATACGTTATAAAAAGCAAATTAAAGAGGTTTGATTCTATATAAGTGCGTATGTCTGCTCCCTGAAATCCCTCCCAATGTACTAAAAAAAGATTGATAATTTTATAAACAAATATTATATCATTTTTACAAATAGTTGAAAATTGTGGGTTCTTTTTTTTTTGAGTAGAATGGGGAGAAACTTTATGGGAGGACATACGTATACGTATTTATGAGATTGAACCTGCGCCGATCACCCTTACAACACATATCTCAATTCCACTAAATAAGACAAGGTTGATCCCGAAAATTGTGGGTTCTTAAAAAACATAAACAACGAAGGCCATTTTTTTTTTTTACTGTTGTACAATAAACGGTTAAATTAGCCTACCAAAGCAACATACGTATATATTGTGAAAAACTCAGCGCCAAAAATGCTTTACCTACGGTAAACCAAACACAGAACGCATGGAAATGGAGAGGGAAGCAAGAAGGAAGAAGATAGCCTCTCGAGGAACGGATCGGATGGCACTGATAACGGGTCGGATCCAGACAATCGACCCGAATATTTCCAAATCCTGTTCGTTTTCCAACCCTACCCTAGATTATTTACCCGCGCAGCACTCCCGTTCTTCGTCAGAACCCGCAGGAGACGAAAACAGAGCCATGTTTCATGATTATCCTCATGGTGAGAGTATGAGATTCAATTCTCTGTTAGTAAATTTGAAATATCTCCACATTTTATAGAACATTTCTACGTTTAAACGTATTGAGGGATTGATTGAATTTTGAATTGATTCGTACATTGTGTAGATGATGCTGATCATATTTGACTTGATCGATTTGCGTGGCTAAATTATGTGAGCTTGTGTTTTACGATGAGTTTTTATTAGTATTTTGATGGTATGAACACTATGTAACCTCGAAAAAATATAATCAAAGGTAAATTTATATGATTAGATCATACATTATGGTCTTGTTTCTATATAGCCACAATGGTGATTAAGGCTTAGAACAGAAAAGGGATGTAGCTACATATTTATAGTTTTATTTGTTGATCGATTGGATTTTTGCTCATAACGAGATTAGATCAAATAAGATGGGCCTAAAATAGATGCTATGATAGATACTAAGGCTCTAATGTGAAGATTACAAATGGAGTCCACCAAAGTTTTCATGATATGGGCAAGAAACCAACCAGTACCAAACTTGAAAACGAAAAAGAAAATCAAAACCTTGTTAAAACGATACTTAACCATCAAATTTGACCTCAATTGCATTCCTTTAATTTACCATCATTTGCGTGAGGTAGACTTGGAAACTTAGTTTGACATTGATGGTTGATTTCGACTACAAACTATGAAATGACTGTAAGGATCAAATTTGGCCTCAATTGCAGTTCTTTAATTTACTACCATTTGCATGAGATAAACTAGTTAAATTAGTTCGACATTGATGTTTAAGGGATAATTACAAAAGACCCCCTAAGGTTTGGGCTAATTACAGAAAAACCCAAAGATGTTTCAAAATTACAAAAAGCCCCCTCAAGTTTGATTGTGCCTTAAATTTAAGGAGTTAACTGTAATATTTCTAGAAAATATCATGGGTTTTTTTGAAATGTTTGTTGTTTATTAAGGGAGAAAATGTAAGATGTAATCAAAACTCAAGGTTTTTATTGTAATTTTAAAATATCTCTGGGGTTTCTTGTAATTAGCCTAAACCTGAGGGGTGTTTTTGTAATTATCCCTTGATTTAAATAACAAACTGTGAAATGACTGAAAATGCATTATTCCAGTTGATTAATCTAATATTCACCCCACATTTTCATTCTTTCTCTGTTTTCGTAGTTGATGTTAAAGGCGAAGATGATGTGCCCGATCCACTAATAAGCCACGATAAAGATGAGGACGAAGTTTCTAGAGAAAATGCATCAGGAAAAAGAGTTTCTGACCTTGATGAAAAAGAAGTAGCCATACTATCATTTCAGAGTGGAGATTTTCCCGAGAAACCATTCGAATATCATCTTAGTTCAATAACTCCGAAAGAAATAAATTTCAGCATTATCTCCTCAGAAAACACGCGAGTTATCTGTTCTTTCGTGATAGCAATTCTTGTAGTTCTGTCCCACATTAATCTTCCCCATAATGTAGTGAAATCAAAGAGCCTCATTGCTTATCGGCCTCTTTACGCAGTCTTGGTAACTGACATGTTGATAGTGGCTGCAAGATTGGCACTTTACTCGGAAGGAAAAGTGGACGACAAAGAAGTGAAATTTGAGGGAGGTGGAGAAAATTGGGACGGAGCGGTTAAGTTGCTCGAATGGGGATTGGTATTGCATCAGACGCTCCGTGCTGTCTTCATAGATTGCAGTTTTTACTTGGCGATTGTTGTGTGTGGCCTTTCTTTGGCGTAACGATTCTCGCATTAAAATTTTGGTAATGTTATCCGTTTTGATTATTTTATCCTTAGCATAAGGGTTAATTACAAAAATTATCTTGAGGTTTAGTCAAAAAAGCCGAGTTATCTTTCAAAATTACAAATACTCAATTGATATTTGTTTCTATTTTACAGATTATAACCTCAAGATGGGTTATTTGTTAAGTAAATACAAGTCTCATGGAGTGTTTTTAATTGCTTAAGGGGGTATTTTTAATTGTGAAAGAAACTGAATTCCTTGGTAATTAGGATAAACCTCAGGATAGTTTTTGCAATTTACACTTAATTTTGATGTAGGTAATAATAATATCATTTGTTGAATAATTTTAGAATCTTTGCATACTTCAGACTAGCTTTTGTACTATATTCAAACCACTAACTGGAATATGTTTCTTGCTTCAGTTGTGATTCTAATTATATGAGTTTCAAGAAAGTTGTAATGGTTTTTGTAATGTGTATAAGGTATCTCCAGTCTCAAAAATCCCATAGAAATCCATCTATGATCAGGGTCATCATAGCGCTCAGTTTACTAGTAATAGTTGTTCAGACATATAAGCAGAAATTCGATCCATTAATATGAATCTTCGTGTTCTGGTTTTCATTCATATGGATGTGTAAGAATGTCTTATCTTTGCTGTCTTCATTCTGAATTCTTCGACTTTCTCGAATTGATATAATCGAATGGACATTTTAAAACCTCAATTCGAAATTCGATCCTAATTCGATTCGTCGAATTTAATCGAATTTGATTTGTTGATTTCGAACCGAATTAGAATCAATCCAAAAATCCAAATTTATCGATAAGCCGTGCAAGATTCAGATTCAGGCCCATATTTTTCGAATTCGAGTTAGAATCAATCCAAAAATCCAAATTTATCGATAAGCTGTGCAAGATTCAGATTCAGGCCCATATTTTTCGAATTCGAGTCGAATCGGTTTTCGAATTGATTCGAAAAATTAACACCCCTACTTTACACTAACTAGTTTTATTTTGGAAAATGGTTTTCACTGATAAATTCTGAGGTTTGCCCTTTTGTAGTGATTTCGTAATAAATTAGTGGGAAAATGGCCGTGAATTTACTTATTTGGTGTTTGACAACAAAAATTCTTGACTATTAAATTCCCATAAATGAGGTTTTGCCATCCATAGCTATTTCATGTATAGATGATTATATGCTTAGAGTTAGCAAAATTGGTTTGGTCCGGTCCGGCTAACCCGTGTATAGGGCTTTGCTAGGCAGAGGCTTCATTTGCAGGGTTCCTAAAGGACCAATCCTACTTTGTCCCATCCCAAATGGCCCGAGCTGATAGATCTGACAAAATATACATGTAAAAATATTGTTGTTGGGTTGGTGGGTGCTACAAAAAAATGGCCAATGAAAATTTAACCCAATCCGCCAGCCCAATTTTATGAATTGGCCCATTAGCATCTATATTATCAGCATCAGTTGACAGCCGAAGAAAATATCAAGCAAGAAAAAAAAAATTAAAGTGCAATTAGTTGAGCATGCAGTGAATGATTCATTAGCTTTGTCGGATCGATGAAATGTAAAGAATAGCTAAAAACGGTAGCTGTCCCTTTTGATCGTTTGCGTTTGGATCGAAATTTTATTTAAATATATGATTCGTCTCATAAGATTGTCTCACGCAATTTTTTGTGCATAACTATTACTTTTAATTACCAAGCAAAGAAAAAAGGTAAAAAATTGGGGAAAAATGTATTGCCCCATACTTGAGTAATCATAATCTTATGATTCTTATCCCAGCTATTCAAATTTGAGAAAAGACACCATAATCTTCCAATATAAGCAAGAGCCGGTTATAGAATATTCCAATTAATTATAATGCATGTCATTGAAGTATAATCAAATTATGTAATATGGCATAAAATTGGTCATTTTTCTGAATAGCATCCGTGTGGTGTAAGTTCGATTCGAGGTGGGATCGTTATTATTAGATGTGGGAGATCGAACATAATTATTCTCTTTACCCGAAAGACTCACAGTTGTCGTCAACGCACCCCATCGAATATTGGCTAGCGCGTACGCATCCCGTAGTTTATCTTGGCGGCAGAATAAGGAAAGCAAGAGCTGTTGTTCTCAAATATAATGATATAAGCCTAAAAGATGAGTTACAAAATAAAAATTTATGTAATATGGTTTAGGCTGCCACATATGAATCTTTAAATGTACTAATACTAAAAGTCCAAGGAGCCTCAAGAACTGTGCCTATTTGCCAACACACGATGTCGGTACTTTAGGTTCATGAATCTGTGCTGCAATTTTTCTCAATCCTGAACATTGATGCTGCTCGATTTTTTTTTTTTTTTTTTTTTTTTTTTTTTTTTTTTGATAACTCAGCCTGCGCTTACGCCGACTACGCCGAGACAACAAACCTCCGCTCCTCATTGCCGCCGCCAAGGTAAAACCGCGGATGTGCACGACGGGCCAAAGTTCGACGGGTCACGACGTACAACCAGATCCTCCTGCGTAAAGAGAACAATTATATTCGACCCAATCTACTAATAACGATTTCTCCCGAATCGAACCCACACGGATGCTATTCAAGATGAGTTCCCACCAAATCTTCACCAAAACCGCATATGCCCTGGAGCAATTTGATGGAGCAGGATATGAACCCATGACCTCCACCCCACAAACAATTTGATGGAGCGGGGATTTGAACCCCGACTCCATCCCACAATCGTTGTGGTGGCCAGGCGCGCTAAGCCACCTGGTTGTCGCCGATTTTATTGATCACGCGTTTTCCAAACATGTTAGTCTTTTTTTTTTTTTTTTTTTTTTTTTTTTTTTTTTTTCAAACGATAGAAATATATTAATTACTTAACAAAATTTACACCGCCAATTGGCAAAATGGTCATCTTAAACATACATATATTGATACATGTCAAGGGGAAAACTCCGCAAGAGGTATAACCACCGTAATTTGAGGGAGCAAAAAAAAGAAACAACTAAAAAACACAAAACAAAAGAAAACTAAACCACCTCCAAAAGGAGGACTAATGCACTCCTCAAGGAAGACTACCCAACTCGAACAAATCCGGCACGAGCTATATCACGCACCGAAAGACAGAAATTATCGACCGCCTATGAGTTTTTGCAAATCTACCGGTAAAAAAGACTCAAAAAAAGAAAAATACGAAAAAACAAAAAAAAAAAGAAAAGAAAAATGTCTCTCCTCCCGATCTTCAACCGCAACCCATCACCTACCCTACTCCAACTCTCCTCTTTGTAGCTCCGACCTCGACTTGCCTCCACTCTTGATCGGAAATTCCAATCACCTCCTGGATACCACAAAAAGATATGCTTCATCGTTGGCCTCCATCATGAAGTATGGTTGGGGAGGGAGAGGGGAGGGGAGGGGAGGAAGAAGGCATTTCTTTGGGGAAGGGGAGGGAGGGAGGAGGAGTTTAAGATTTAGGGTTTGCGGTGAGAAGAAGGAGAAAATGAAGGTAGAGAGAGAGTGGGTTTGTGATTCTCTCCAAAACATGTTAGTCAAAAACATGAATTCTTGAAGTAGATCTCAACGACAACACGAACAAACTTAGAAGGGCCTCTGATTGTCCCCAAACCCCGATGCTTAAGTCGCCAAGAATTATAGAGAGAATCAATGGACTAGAGCGTATAGTAGATTGCACGTAAAATCACATACTTTGTAAATGAGAAATGAGACAGAAGGGACTATTTATAGTTGGGACTTGGGCCTCACGGGCCGATGGTTTGAGAATAATTGAACATAAGTTTAAGGAATAAATATAAAAACACCCCTAATGCTTAGTCTAATTAAAAACAAAATTGTCTTCTTAAATCACAAATACCCTTTGGGGTTTGTATTTGTTATACAAATTACCTCCTCAACGCCCCCTCACCGAGCACATTGTAGAATAAAACATATATCAAGACTCGAAAGCGTTTTGTAATTTTGAAAGATAAATGGATGTTTTTGTAATTATACTAAGCCTCATGGGTAGAATTTGCAATTATCCTTGAGTTTAAATAATTGCAAATTAAGAGTTAAAAGATAATAAATATGCTGGAATTAAATAATTAAAGAATAATTGAAATTGAAAATACCCCCATCAAACATGCTCTATCAATCATCAAAATTCACCAATATATTAGTTCGTATTGAGTGATCAAATGAAATTAAGGAGTATTTCCAATCACTAAAAAAAAAAAAAAACACTTCTCAACTTTTGGCTGAAAAATCACTTTTAGTGTATGCAAATGCCAATTTTTACTTTGGATTTTACTTCACTTAATCCAAATTTAAAAGTAAGGAAATGGGCATTTCAGTTTTCCATGTCTGCTTTTGGTTCGATTTTTACAAATAAATAAACATTTTTGCAATTTTTTCACAAGACACTCTTAATTTTTGATTCTATTTACAAATATTACCAACTTCTAATTCTCAATTACTTTTACTTATGCTACAACAAATCAATTCTTCAAAAATATAATTTTTTGCAAACACTCCTTAGTTAAGTAGTTCGGTGAAGGACAAGTAATTTTTAATGAAAACATTTATTTAACTTGAGATAGAAGGAATGAACCTAGGGATTAAATACAAGGCTATAGAGAATGCAGATTGAGATAGTGCCATGGTCAAAAATAGAGGGCCCAACAAAAGAATGTTGGCCTGCCTCATTCTAAGGTTATGAGCCTCTCAATGTGGTCAATTAATTGCACATTTTAACTCTTAAGCTACAAAATTTATTCCAAATAGAATATAAGAATAGTATTTGATGTGGATGGAATTTTCCAAAGGGTCCATTAATTGCACATTTTAACTCTACGCTACAAAATTTAAGCTATAATTCAAAATTGCAAATACTCCCTTAATATGTTACAAACACCCTCTTGGTCGAGATTTGCTATTACTTAACAAATTTCCCCTCTCGAGGCTGTAATTTGCAAAAGAGAAACAAATGTCAATGGGATTATTTATAACTTTGAAAGATAAATGAATTTTTTTTAATCAAGGTAAATGCCATGGGTAGTTTTTGTAACTAATAGTGACAGATAACAGTATATATAGATTGGCACATTGCTATCTGCCATTACTCTTTTTGCATAGTATGCAAATGCAAAGAATTAACCAAAAACGTAGCTGTTCCTTTGATCTTTTGCCTTTGGATATTGTCATGCTACAATAGTTTTAGGGATAATTACAAAAACGCCCCTAAGATTTGGGCTAATTACAAAAAAACTCATTCTTTGAAAAATACAAAAAAAACGTTGAAGATTAATTCCGTCTTACATTTTTTCCAAAAGATTTTTTGAAAATATTTCAAAAAAAAAAAACCCGATTTGCAAAAATATTATAATTACCACCCTTTAATTTAAGACAACACGAAATCTAAAGGAGTTTTTGTAATTTTTGAAACATGTCCGAGTTTTTTTTAACTAACCCAAACCTCGGGTGTTTTTGTAATTATCCCATACTTTTATACACATCCATATTTGGAGACGAAGCCGAAAATGATATTTAGAAAGTGGAATTTTTTTAAAAAAACTAGTATAAAGAGATTTTTTTAAAGGGGGCAAATTTTTAAAATTTACTAATTTTATATACACAAATTATATTAATTATAGAAAAAAATCGAAATTGAAGTGGGACCCCCCACGAATTCCCTTGGCTCCGTTCATATTCTCTCGTCCGCTCTCATTACTTTTAGGTTTTACCAACCAAAAAAATAAGTAAAAAGTTGGAACAGAGAAATAAAGAGAGGCAAAAACTCATATGTGAGATTTGTGCTTACTTGATTTAGATCCGTGAGAGGTTCTCTACACAAAGTTTTAAATGTTTTTTTTTTCAGATTTTATTTTTTTAGGGTTTATATTTGTTTTCTTAGGGTTTATTTTGTTTATTGGGTTTATTTTTAATTGATTTGGGTTTTTAGGATTTTTAGTTTTTAGGGTTTATTTTTTATTTTTTGGGTTTATTTTTATTTTTCGAGTTTATTCTTCCCGATTCATGGTTTTAGGGTTTATTTTTGTTTTTTCATGGTTCATTATTATTTTTAAATTTATTTTCATTGTTCATGCTTCAAGACGGAGGTTTTGGAGGTCCGTCTCACAATAGACTTGCTTTAAAAGAGAATAAGTAAAGATGTATATACGGTATACCCCCCTTTAATGAGTTATCCCAACCCAACTATTCAAATTTGAGAACCAAAACGCCACGATATTGATACTTTTGGTATTTATGCTGCAATTTTTTTTTTCATTCTTGAACATGCTCTAATTGAAATTCACATGTATAATAGTTCGTATCGAGTCATCGTACGTCTTTGGTAAAAGAGAAGTTTTGAGCATATTTTGTTCTAGTGATTAACACATTTTAATCATCTGCATTTGTCTATATCTGAAATTTTCTCTAAAATAAATTAAGAATACAAATAACTTTGAATGAGAAACATTAACATGTGACTGAAGGAATGAGCCTCGGGATTAAATCTAGTGTTAATTACAAAAACTATTCCGAGATTTTGCTTAATTACAAAAAAGTATATCTAATTGACGTTTATTTCTCTTTTTTTTTTTTTTTTAATATTACACCCTCAAAAAGAGGGTATTCGTTAGGTAAGATATAAACCTCGAGGAGTATATGTGACGCTTTAAGGAGTATTCGTAGTTTTAATAAATAAATAGAAATAATTTTGCTTATCGGTCTTAATGGGTCGTGTATGGGCTATCAAATTTTTATTGTGTTGTGTCCTGATAAGCCGCAATCGAATCGAACCGGCCGATCTTTTGAGTGTTTGAGTTTGGCTCGTTTATTATCGAGTCGAAATCGAGCCTGAATTTATTGAACATATTGATGGCTCACAAATTTTTTCGAGCTTAATCGTGCCTGAATTTATCGAACATATTGATGGCTCACAAACTTTTTCGAGCTTAATCGAGCCTAAACGAGCTTAGTAAATATTAATTATAAATTAAATTATTCTTCAATTTATTACAAAAATAAAATTATATTTATCTAAAACGTATAATATATTTACTAAATCTTATAATTTTTTTCAAACAAATAAGTTTATTGAAATATTTTTTTAAATATTATAAGTGAAAATATAAAAAATTAAAATTAAAGTCAAATTATTAGTTTAATTTATACGAATTTATTATTGAACCTATTCACGAGCTTACTAATGAACTGAGTCTGTTCACGAGCTAACGAACCGAATATCTCTAAATTTGAGTTTGGTTCGTTTATTTTAACGAGCCTCATTAAACGAACTCGAACGGGCTTTTATCGAATCGAACTCCAAATAGCTCACGAAATGCGCTTGGTTCATTTGCAACCCTATGTCCGGACTACCATTGTCAACTGGTTAAGCTTATTGGATTGTGTTCGAATTAGTACTTATTGGATCGGCCCGATAATGGCACGACCAACACGGTTTGCCACCTATCTACTATAGAGATTGCATTTGCACATTGAAACCGGGCCCAACAAGAATGTTGGCCCGCCTCATTCTAAGGTTGTGAGCCTCTGATCAATTTTGTCCATCCATTGTACATTTAACATTTTAACTCTAAGCTACAAATTTTATTCGATATAGAATATAGGGATAACTACAAAAATACTCCTGGGGTTTGACCTTATTATAAAAAAAAAAAAAAAACTAACTTTTAAAATTATAAAAGTATTATTAATGTTTAATTCAAATAAAAACTAAGGGTAAACCGCAATATTTTTATAAATACGAAGGGAGATTTTGAAATAATTTTTGCTTATTAAAAGTATAAATTCTAGACAAAATGAAACATTGGGGGTATTATTTGTAATTCTGAAAGTTTGGTGGATTTTTTTATCTCTAGAATATAAGAATAGTATTTGATGTGCATAGAATTTTCCAGAGAGTGTTTTAGTTAGCCCCATAGAATATTAATGTAACTTGATATCAAGAAATTTCACACTATTCATATTTGTACTATCTAAATGTGCAACCAGCAACATAAACATTAATACTTCAATTGCTTACAATGGAATATAGACAATTTCAAAGGAATTATTGTGATGTGATTGTAACAACTAAACAAAGGGTTTGACTTATTATCTTGTATGTTCATAGTTTTTGCTATAGCAAAGACAACTTGCTTTCATATTTGATACCTTGTAACATGACTTGTCTAATTTTCTTGAGTCCCACATTAAAAAAAAAAAAAAAAAACTGTGCATGTAGTCGGTTAGATATGTATTATATAGATAATATATCAACTAATTAAATTGCGATTGAATAAATCTTGACAAAGGCAAAATGTCAGTTCTACTATTATTTGAGTAAAATTAAATGAAACTTCAAATAAAGTTTGTTTTGGATGCCTGTTTATCATTTTATCTACCCGGCCCCTTTATATTTATGTTACTCTTTTGATCGATAAGTTAAAATTAAAATTATCGTAAATGGTAATGGTAAGAATGAGGGTCCTTATAAATATAGAAAAGTGTGGGACGATCCGACATCTGAGGATGGGCGACGGTTCAGAATCAACGATCCAGATTAAGTTGCATTAACATTTAATTAAATACCTAAGTAACTGAGGAAGTAACGATAAGACATAAATTGTGGCCTTCAACAAACAAAATCAACTAATAATGATAAAAATATCAGCCCTTCACGTCCTCAACAAAACATCTCTACTCGCAATATGTTTGATACTCTACAGACTATACAGGAAAAAGATTGCAGTCCGGGTCTCATTTCAGGGAAGTATGCTAAAACGATTACAAACGATCACACCGTACCAACAAAACAAGATAATCTGCTAGCTACTGTGGTTTATTCCAATGTTGTTGAATTAAATTCGAATTTAAAAGAGAGTGATGAAATGATTTTGACTTCAACTCATGATTCAACATCTCCAACATCATGCTTATCTCTTAACTTTGATTTTCAAGTTAATGCAGACAACCTGGAAGCTTTAAAGACCAAACTCGGCGATTTATCAACTACTTTACTTGTCATCAGAAGTTATGAAGACTATGACAATTGCGACTCGAAGATCATGGGCCGACATTCCATATGCTACATCCATCAAGACGATATTTGAGCACCTGCTAAAAAAACAAATGACAATGTCATTCGAAAATCCTTTAGAAATAGACCCCCTTCTTTTAAATTACATCTTTAAGTTGTTATTTATTTTTTCTAAAGTTTAGCATTTTTTTGGGATAATTACAAAAACACCCCTGAGGTTTGGGCTAATTATAAATAAACCCAGAGATTTTTTTAAAATTACAAAATACTACTTGAGGTTTGACTCGTCTTACATTTCCTACTTCATAAGCAGAAAAACATATCACCCTCTGATACTTATAAAAATACTACAATTACCCCCTCAAAATTTAATATTTAATCAAACATGATGGAATTTTTGTAATTTTGAAACATCGCTGGATCTTTTTGTAATTAGCTCAAACCTCAGGGGTGTTGTAGTAATCATCCTTTATTTTTTTATCCTTTACTACCTGATCGGCTTGTGATAAGAACATTTTTCCTTTCTCTTTGTATGTTTTCATTTTATTTAAAAAATGATAAGATGTAAACTAAATATATCGTTATTATACCCTCAACAAGTTACCACTAGTGGCGGAGCCACCACCATGCCCACCCCCACCCCCAACTTTTTACTTTTTTCTTTCTAGTATCTATATTTTTTTATTTTGTACTTTGGCCCCCCTCATAATTTTGTTGGATAAAAATTATTCGATGAATTTTAGTAAGTTAAATTGGAGATTTTGTGGGTCTTATTTTATTTTATTATCACCTTAAAAATATTTTCTATTCATCAAAAGATGGGTTTCTCATAATTATTTGCTAATATATACTAAAAAGAATTTATTAAATGCATTTTTAAATGGGTTTCTCATATTTATTTGCTAATATATTAAATATTTGATAAAATAAATGCATTTAATAATTTTTTAATATTTAATGTATTTTTTTATTTGTAATTTTAATTTTTTTTCTTCATTTTTTAATTTTTTTCGTGACAACTTTAAATTATATAGGTTTTTCGTGCAATATCTGGTTACCTGTGTCATAAATAGGTCGTGTTCGTGTCGTGTATATTGACACGAATAATTATACAAGTTGTGTTTGGATTGGTGTCAAATATGTAATACATGTGTCAGAACACGACCCACGAACACGAAATACGACATGATTGACACCACTACTCTTGGCCCCCCCTTACCAGCGGTCCTGGCTCCGCCCCTAGTTACCACAATAGCAAAAATACAAGAGGATCTATGCCTTTCGATTTGGTATTGGACCCAAAATATGGGTTCCGGTTACCCTGGCCTCCGAACCGTCGATCAAGCTTCGGGATGGGACTTGTAAATGTGTGTGATCTCGCCACGTTTGAATTAGCATGTACACCTAGAAAAGTCAACTCTCTCTATATATATGACATATCAACTCGCATTAAGCAATTCATTTATATGCTTTGTCTTCGCTCCCCAATTCCTAACGATCCACAACCTGTACTCACTTAGGCAGCGTATGGTCTTAGTTAGAGCTGTCAAAAGACCGGGTCGGGACGGGCCAAACAGTAACCCGTGCCACAAAAATGGGAAACCCAGCACGACCTAAAAACGAAAATTACACTGAAAAAGTCGGGCTTTTCGGGCTAACCCACCGGGCCGGGCTTTGAGGCCCGACTTTTTCGGGCCTTGAAAAATAAAGCCCAGCACATTAGAAAACTGGGCTGGTTCCGGCCGGCCCATCGGACTGGGCCGGAATTGACAACTCTAGTCTTAGTTGGGGTGCGGGCCGACCCGAAATTGACAGCTCTAGTCTTAGTTGGGACCACCCCAACTAGCATAACATGTATTGTGTTTCTAGGTCCCAGCACTAAAGTATATGAGTTCGCATTGTAGCTGTCCGACCGGATTCTTCACCCAAATCGTCTTTCTATCTTTTTGGCTTATTTTATAAATTCAAAAATTATTTTGGTCAATTAGATTTTCAATATACTAAACTTTTACAGTCAAAAAAAGATTAAGTAATTGCCCAAGATTGAGATATTATTTTTATAAGTCCGATTGTAAATTTTAAATTGTGTTTAGTCATATTTTGTAAGTACAATAAAAACAAGATAAGTATACGTAGATGAGGTACACTAATTGGATTTCGTTCACTTCCAGGATCTTATTTAATATGCGAAATAAAGTACCTGGAAATTAAAATTGGAAATATTTGTCTGCCCACACCAACAATTGATAAAGAAAAATAAAGTTGAACTTGAATTATAGACGTGCATATAGCAATTTAATAATATAAAATACTAATATTATCGTGTGTAATTCAACGAATATTAATTAAACGATGAATTAATTATTTGACAAACTTTCTTCACATAATGTCAGAAACAGCAGAATTCATCCCCCTCGGTACAATTTAACAATTTTTATATGAAAAATAATTAGACCTATTACATCTTAGAGACTGACAACAATTTAATAACTATTAATCATATAAAAGAAAAACAGCTGATTCCATGTGGTATTGCAAGTTCAACAGTATCAACTTCAAAATAAACAAATAAATAAATTGTTAGTGCAATGAATATGCCTATTTCAAATCACCTAACTTTTTTTTCATAACCGAGATTCCATGTTCCCACGTGACTAGTTCTCGAGGTAACAATTCTGGCCCCTTAGGAACTGCCACATGGCTTCCAAGTCCCTAATATCCTCAACTATAGCCTTTGTTGTAAAAATCTCTGCCTAACCCCGATTAATCTCCGCCTACGCGCTAGGCCCCCATTGTCCGCCTACGATTTTTTTTCCAATTAGGCCCGCATAATCCCACCCAGGTCCCGCCTAACCCCGCCTAGGCTCAACCAAGGCGCTAGGCCCCAGTCTGGCGCCTAGCGCTTTTTACAACATTGACTATAGCGCATAAGGAGTCGTCCCCCAAGTGATTGCTCTTTCTCCATGTTGGACTCCCCTCTATCCAAATGAAGTTTCCACCGACTTTCGCCTCCCACACTACCACTTAAAGCCTCAATATTAATTATTCCACTATCAGTACTTCTGGACTCGAATCTTTAACCTCTCCAAAGAGAGGCCAAGAGTTTCAAATCACCTAACTTAAATAAATGCTTGATCAAGCTAGGAGATATAAGACCAGGTTTTAAATAATTGAATAAAAATAATCAACTAACTAGTAACTACTACTTTATATATTTAATTAATTAGCGAAAAGGGGTAATTTAACAGAATGTGGTGTTTGTGAAATTTTTGGTAAAATTATAGTGGATTTGGGGATGTTTGCGAATTAAGTCTAGGCGCTATTGCTAATAGCGCCCAACCTTTTTTTAATTTGCCCAAGCAAAAAAGGTTGGGCGCTATTAGCAATAGCGCCTAGACTTAATTCCACAAACATCCCCAAATCCACTACAATTTTGCCAAAAATTCTCACAAACACCACATTATGTTAAATTACCTCCGAAAAGGGCATCCAAAGCACCGAAAACAAATAATATAAATTCCTTTACCGTTGCCAACTTATCATGTCAGAAGAAAGTTAAGTCAAATATTGCAGCAGGATTCACTCTCTTGTCCTTTTTTTTTTTGTTGGAATACCCCATAAATACAATTAATTGCAGATCGGCCCCTCCTAAAATTAAGACTATCCATTATGAAATTAATAATATCCAACAAACGAATTGATTCTCCCGTTACCTAATCTAGCTATAGTCAAAATACTTTCAATAGAATTTGATGCTTTTCGTTATGAATTAATAATAGAAAAAATAAATACTCAATTTACTAGTAACCATATTAAACCATTAAGACGTTTGTAAAACTTAGGCATGTGTCTAGATTCGACTCCCACATTCGACTCCCACCTGACTCTCTCTCCTACCATGATTTTGTTGGAAATTATTCGGGTCCCGAATCTAATCCGGGCCAAATAAGATCCGGCTTTTCGATCTAATCGAACGGAAGCGGAAGCGTGGGATTTCAAAAATCAAGTTTTAGATATAAGAACACAAGATCATGCTTATTAAATTTATTCAAACTAAAGGAAGAAAAAGAAAATTTACCTCTTTCGATGATTTTCTTGTTATTCGCTTTTTCTCCGTCAATCCTTCGAATCTCTGAAGCTCGTAGACACCGCGATCTTCCAATTCGAACATCCCTATCTACGGCAGTGTGTGGGCACCAAAATAATAAATCTAAGTTCCTAACTTTTATTTTCCTACGATGTACTCAACTCATGAGATCGTAGGATTGGGTTAACTGGATATGAGGGGAATTGAACTAGGTAAAAGTTAATCCACAAAATCTCACAATTGAAAAAACACAAGATCACGCACACAAGATCACGTGCGGCTGCCACCTTACGTTTCGAGATTGTAAAGAATTGAATGATCAAAAGATTTTCAATTGTAATTTGGCCAAATGGTTGTTGGCGTGAACAAAGAACAATTAATAATGATGGCCAAAACCTTTTTGCTTTTCAATTGGAAAAGATAAAGACAACAAACATTGAAATTGGCCGATTATCTGTGTGTTTCAATTGTGAAGACGTGGTCCCTTTTTTATAGGCCTAATTCAATCAGTTTCTCATTCCAAATTGGTTTCCTATCTATTCTAGAATTAATAATTCTAGATAGAGTCAAACTCTAATTGATAATTATCCAATATAATTATCAAATTAATAATTATATTAATATCATAAATATCTTATATTTATTTAATTCCCAATACAGTCAAAACTGCAGAATATCATATATTCCCAGAATTAACTGATATTAATATATTAGCCCAAATATTTTAGAAAACTATTTTCCATAAACCCTTAGGAACTGAAAATATTATTTCTAACCCGTTTACTCTACGAAGGCGAACCGGGGACCATGGACCTATAATTATAAGCTCCAATAAATCGAACAAATAATTAACTCTTTAATTAATTTATTCGACTTATTAATTCCGATATTACTCCACTATAAATTCGGAATTGCACTCTTATAATTATAAAATATCTTACTCTATGAATTGAGCAAATTAATCATTTGATATAATCATTACATATAGATTAATCCTCCATGACAATTCGTAATTGAAGCCAGGTAGTATCCGTTAAACCTCTTCAATTACCTCTTATCCCCATTTACCATTAATTCACTAGCGAATGGTTAATTTATAATCGATTATAAATTAGAGATCTCAAACCATTCGGTTCGGAATTAACAAATGAGGGAATCGTCTTTCTACTTCCCGCAGAAGGAATGGATTCCATATCTCGTGAATTTATATTCCCAACTATTTAATTCAAATGTGAATCTAAAATGCAAGTGTTGGGAATGTCGTAGGACAAACTTAAACGAGCAAATTAAGAATCATATAGAAATAAACAGGAGTCTATAATCACTCATGATTAAGATTTATCCATATATGATCATCTAGTGATTTAATTTGATTTTCCATTTCTACAACGGAATTTGTATGGAAAATTCAAATTAAATCGGTCCAAGTCCTATATGATCAAATCATAAATAAATTCCCCCACTAAGATGTCTCCACATCGACGGTCCGGATAAGACAATCACATTCAAAATGTTTTGGGCCGCATTAATGATGTTTTAATTAAAGATCTCATACTTTAATTAATTTCATCACGGACTTAATTTTTTGGTTTATTATCCATAATCTTAATCCTCTTGTATATAACTCTTATATACTAAGATTATGGTTACAATAAATAAACTAGGGATTTTCATGATGTTCAAGAAAATACATACAATATGCAAAAGAGTTCGAACATAAATGTCGTTTTTATTAATAATCAAAAACAATTCACAATTGCTTTAAGGGCACTATCCCTAACAATCTCCCACTTACCCTAAAGCATATGGGACATGTCTCTCAATCCTAAATTATTTAAATGCCTCTCAAACACTTTTGCAGGCAATGTCTTGATGAATGGATCAACAAGGTTGTCGGTAGACGCAATCTTGAGAATTGAGACGTCACCCCTTTGTACTATCTCCCGAATAAGATGGTACTTTCTTTCTATATGCTTTGATCTCTTGTGACTTCGAGGCTCCTTCGAATTAGCCACTGCCCCACTATTGTACTTACGGCTTCGGCCCAAAAATATTTTGGAAGTGAAAATTCATTAAGCATGGACCGACTCATCTCTTGTAGTGTCCGATTTTTCCTTTCGGCTACTCCCATTTTGTTGAGGAGTCCTTGAGCCGAAAAATTATGAGCATATCCCTTAGTTTCACAAAAGACTCTAAATTCACCATCAAATTCTCCACCTCGATCGTCAATAGACTTAATAGTGTCTTCCCTTTTCATTCTCAATAAGACTACACAACTTAACAAACTCATTAACGGCATCGCTTTTATTGGTAAGAAAAAGAGCCCAAGTATATCTAGAAAAATCATCGACAATAACGAAAGTGTAATGTTTTCCACTTAGACTTGTCGTACCAATATCCCCATACAAATCAAGGTGAAGCAATTGTAGGGGTTTGGTTGTGGAAATTTCATTTTGGGCTTAAAACTACTTTTAACTAATTTGTTCTTTTGACAAGTGTCACATAAGCCAAGATTTTCAAAATTCAATTTGGGTAGTCCTTTCACATGTTGGTTTTTGTAAATATTTTTCAAATTCTTGTATCCAACATGTCCAAGTCGTCTATGTCATAAACTAGTTAAATCATTATTGGCGACTAAACAAGAAACATTTTGACTAACCAAATCACTTGTACAAATTTTGTAAAGATTGCCTTTTCGATTTGCTTCACAAATAATTTCACCATTTTTAAGTATAAGACATTTTTCTTTATTGAAGGAAACATTATAATTTGAATCACAAAGTTGGCAAACACTTATCAAATTAAACTTAAGCCCTTCTACTAAAAGAACATTACTAAGAGAGAAAGAAGAGTTACCAATTTCTCCATTTCCAAGAATTCTTCCTTTGCCATTGCAAACATGACCATACCCTCTTCTTGGAGCTTGATGTTGGTAAAAAGTTCTCTCCTCCCGGTCATATGGCGTGAACATCCGCTGTCCACGAGCCATTTTGAATCTTCCATTGTTGTTATAGCCCCTATTACCTACAAAAGAATTTCTTTTAGGTACCCTATAATTTTGGGGTCCATGGAGGTTAGTCTTGAGACCTTTGGGTCTCCAAACATGTCTAGAGCTATTTCTCAATTTGTAATTATTAGCATAATGTCCAACTTTGCCACAATAAAAACAAGTATGAGTATTAGAACTATTAGCACGTACAAAAGTCGGACCTTGGTTATTTTTCTTAAAACGCTTTGAAATGGCTTATAACCAAGTCCCAATTTGGAATGCTCACCTCTTTGTTCATCTAAAATTTTTGTCACTTTATCCGTGCTTATGTTGAAACGATGCACATCATTTTTCAAACATTCAATATCTTTTGTGAGCAATTCCTTTTCGGATTCAAGAGAGTGAACTCTAGTAAGAGTAAGAGTATGAGCTTTGTCAGAGATTCATAAGAGGTAAATAATTTTTCTTTTTCAACCTTAAGCTCCTTATGCTCCTTTTTCAAATTTTTGTATTTAACAATTAAATTTTGAAACTCAATTTGCAATTCATCAAAATCACATTGCAAGTCATCAACTATGGAGGAAGTAGGCGAATTAGGCGTACTCATTATTTTCATCGCCTATGGCCATGAGACCATGTTCGGTTTCTCCTTCCTTATCGGTTGTTTCGAGTAGTTCATCCCACGTTTTGACCTCCGCATTTAGATCCTTCTTTTTCGTGAAAGGCTTTCTTTTCTTTTGTTCCTCTTCATCGAGTTTTGGGCAATCGGCAATGAAGTGTCCGGGTTTTCCGCATTTGAAGCAAGCATTATCTCTTGGTTTTCTTGCTTTATTTTTATTCACAAATTTTGCAAATTTTCGAATAAGTGCGGCCGTCTCCTCATCATCATCATCATTATCATAGTTGTTGGGATTTGGTCCAGCATCCTGCCTGCAATGGGCTTTAAAAGAGGCGCGAGGTGCGGCCCGCGATTCAAACTCGTGAGCGCTGGATTGCATAGTTAAGGGATAGCTTAAAGGATATGATTTGGACTACTTATACCAACATATGCATCTTCTTTTCTGGTGCCCATTACATAGAAACTCTGAGGTTAAGCGTGCTTGGCCTGGAGTAGACATGGGATGGGTGACCCCATGGGAAGTTTTCCAGAGTGCGCGTGAAAGTGAGACAAAGCCGCTAGAAAAAGACTCATGTTGGTTTTGTGGGGACGATCGTCCAATCCGAGTAGCGAGAGGTCCAACAATCGGTATCGAGCAGTCACGAGTTCGAATTCCCCCTTGGAAGCACGCTGCAGGTGAGGTTGCCGGGAGCGGTGGGCGAGATCTTGGCCTTGTGAGGAAACGGACTAGAATCGGGTAGGTTGCCGGATGGCGGAATCGAGGTAAAATAGACTAGAATCGAAGGTGTAGGTTTCTCGGTGGACCAGGACCGGAAGGGTAGGTTGCCAGGTGGCCGGAAAATGCATCGAATCCCGAAGGTGTAGGTTCTTTGGGTGGACCAGAATCGAAGGGTAGGTTGCCAGGTGGCGGAACTCGGGTAAAATAGATCGAACCGGGGTGTAGGTTGTTGGGTGGACCAGAATCGAAGGGTAAGTTGCCAGGTGGCCGAATCGAGGTAAACAGAATTGGGCCGAAGGTGTAAGTTCTTGGGTGGCTTGAATCGAGAGGCCGGGCGTGACGCGACGCTGAATCGAAGAAGTTGGCGTTAAACTCGAGGAAGTTTGGCGGACGGACGGCGGAGGTTGGCAAGACGAGCCGAAAGATTGCGGTCTTTGGGAGGATTGTTGGGATTTGGTCCAAAGATCCTCGCCCCGCAATGGGCTTTAAAAGAGGCGCGGGCGCGCGGCCCGCGATTCGAACTCGTGAGCGCTTGGATTGCATAGTTAAGGGATAGCTTAAGGATATGATTTGGACTACCTATACCAACGGATGCATCTTCTTTTCTCGGTGCCCATTACATAGAAACTCGAGGTTAAGCGTGCTTGGCCTGGGTAGACATGGGATGGGTGACCCCGAAGTTTTCCAGTGCGCGTGAGTGAGGACAAAGCGCGCTAGAAAAGACTCATGTTGGTTTGTGGGGACGATCGTCAATCCGAGTAGCGCTAGAGGTCCAACAATAGTATGCATTATTAGAAGAAGAAACAAGACCTTTAGGAATAATTTGCATACCCGATTGATTTATGGATGGTTTGGAATTTTTCCTCTCCTTGAGATAGACTTCATAGATGAGGAGGTTTCAATAAGCTCGTCAAACTTGAGTGTCTCAAGATTTTGTGCCTCCGTGATTGCCGTCCTTTTTCGACCATGAGCCGGGAAGAGCATTCAATACCTTAGTCACCTTGTCTTCTTCGGAGATGACTTTACCGAGGGCCACAAGAGGATTGACAATATTGTCGCCTTTCCACCATCTTGGAGATGCTTTCACATCATACATGTTAAAGTTTTCAAAGTCTTTAACAAGCATGGTCTTTCTTGCTTGCTTGACCTTCTTGGTCCCTTCATAAATTGTCTCCAATTTTTCCCAAACCTCATGTGCCGACCTTATGCCTCTTTATGCGATTATACTCGTTTGAGCGGTAAGAGAACAATGCAAAATATTTAAGGCTTTACTTTAGAGAAAAAACCTTTTGTCGTTTTCATCAAACTCCTTGAAAGGTTTAGGAGTCGAGGTGCCATCCTCCGATTTCTTGGTTGGTTGATCAACTCCTTCAATGACCACATTCTAAATGTCGAACCCGCACTTTGTAGGAAGCACTCCATACGGTCTTTCCAAAATGCGTAGTTGTTGGCGTCGAATAGTGGTGGCTTGTTGGTGGGCGCCGGTGGTGAGATGAGCATCATTTGTAGCTATGGATCTTTTCTCTTTACTAAACGAGCTAGCCAAAGAGTTTGGCTCGATACCACTTGTTAGTCCAGTGGCTACGATAATCTGAGGGGGTGAATAGATTATCTCGGTTTTTCGATTTTGCCCTCTTTTTAGAAAAACTCAAGCAAAGATGAAATTCTAAGTGCGAATTTAAACAACACACTTCGATTTATAGAGGTTCAACCCACCTAGGGCCTAATCCTCTACCACCCCAAAGATATCCGGATGGATTTCAAAAAAAAAAAAAGATTTTATTAATTTACCAAAAATTAATACAACACCTTGAGGATTACCACAACCCTCTTTCACCACCTTGAGGATTACCACAACCCTCTTACAACACCTTTGAATATTATCACAACCTTCAAACACCTATCACCTAGATCACCCAAGTGTATTCTTAACACAAGAATACTCACAAGGATGTCTTGTGTTGAATGATGACCAAAATCAAGATTATAACTCAATAATGATTGATACAATATGAGTACAAGTGTAATCAAGAATAGAAAGCCTAGACCTCAAATTTGTGCAAGTGAAAGTGCTAAGGCTAATACAACAAGATATATGAAAGTGTTTGCTTGATTGCTCTTTGCTTATGTAGAGTGTTGTATCTTGTTGTTTGAATGAAGCCTCTATTTATAGGAGAGGACTTGGCTTTCATTTTCAGACATAGGCTCCTCCTTGGGGAGTGATTTGCTGCAAAAGAAACCATTTAAAATCATCGATATAGTTTAGAAATCAATCCCACAAAATAGGAAAAAGTCATGCGAAAATGCAACAGATAGTTTGAGCTTTGATAAACAAGTGGTGCGACCGGTCGCGCAGAGATAAGATTGAAATTGAATTCTGCTATTTTTACACAGGGGACCAATCGGAGGGTGCGGCCAAGTGCGCCTCTTGACTATGACCGGTTGAGGTTGATAAAAATACGAAACAGAGAAGACTGAACCAAAAGAGCAACTCCCAGGTACCGGTCGCCCTCCCCCTTTTTTTACGTCCCATTTTCTATTTCAAAACTCAACTCAGGTACGGGTTGCCCTATAGGGAGACCGTTCGAGCCTGAAATAAATATGTTGTCCAGTTTTTTATCGAAAATAAACTCCAAAAAATACTCCGAAAAATAGTGAAAATATTTTAAGTCGATCGGAAGTATTTAGACAACATTTAGGGACATTGTTTTGGTTTAAAAACTCATTTGAACAAAATCGAACAAAATCATCAAAATCATGATAAAAACATTTATCTAACACATTTTTCCTTTCTTTTTATATATTTTCATTTATTTTAAAAAAATGATAAGACGTAAACTGAATATATTGTTCTACCCTCAACAAGTTACCACAAGAGCAAAAATACAAGAGGATCTATGCCTTTCGATTTGGTATGGGACCCACAATCTGGGTTTCGATTACCCTGGCCTCTGAACCGTCGATCAAGTTGGGTTTGCCATGTCGAAGTAGCATGTACGACCTAGGAAAGTCAGTTCTCTCTATATATAAGGCATATCAACTTGCACTAGGCAATTCATTCATACGCTTTGTCTTCGCTCCCCAATTCCTAACGATCCACAACCTGTACTCACTTAGGCAGTGGATGGTCTTAGTTTGGACCACCCCAACTAGTATAAGATGTGTTATGTTTCTAGGTCCCAGAACTAAAGTATCTGAGTTCGCATTGTAGCTGTCCGACTCCGATTCTTCACTCAAATCATCTTTCTACCTTTTTGGCTTATTTTATAAATCCAAAAATTATTTTGGTCAATTAGATTTTCAATATTTGACTAAACCTTTTACAGTTAAAACAAAAAAAAGATTAAGTAATTGCCTAAGATTGAGATATTGATGTTATAAGTCCGATTGTAAATTTTAAATTGTGTTTAGTCATATTTTATAAGTACAATAAAAACAAAATAAGTATATATGGATGAGGTAGGATTTCGTTCACTTCAGGATCTTATTTAATATGCGAAATAAAGTGCCCGGAAATTAAAAATGGAAATATTTGTAAATCTGCAGTGCCCACACCAACAATTGATAAAGAAAAATAAAGTTGAACTTGGATTATAGACGTGCATATAGTAATTTACTAAAATAAAATACTAATATTATCGTGTGTAATTCAAGGAATATTAATTAAATGATGGATTAATTATTTGACAATTTTCTTCACATAATGTCAAAAACAGCAGAATTCATCCCCCTCGGTACAATTTAACAACTTTTATATGAAAAATAATTAGACCTGTTACATCTTAGAGACTGACAACAATTTAATAACTATTAATCATATAAAAGAATTAAACAGCTGATTCCATGTGGTATTGCAAGTTTCAACAGTATCCACTTCAAAATAAATAAACAAAAAAATTGTTAGTGAAATGAATATGCCTATTTCAAATCACCTAACCTTTTCTTTATAACCGAGATTCCATGTTCCCACGTGACTAGTTTTCGGGGAAACAACTCTGGCCCCTTAAAAACTGTCACATGGCTCCGAAGTCCTAATATCCTTAACTACAGCGTACAAGGAGTCATCCCCCAAGTGATTGCTCCATGTTGGACTCCCCTATATCCAGCCGCAAGTTCCCACCGAATTCTAGTCTCCCATACTGCCACTTAAAGCCCTGAAACCTCAATATTAATTGTTCCACCATTGTATCTCGGGACTCAAACCCTTGACCTCTCCAAAGAGAGGCCAAGAGTTTCAAATCACCTAACTTAAATAAATGCTTGATCAAGCTAGGAGATATAAGACGAGGTTTTAAATAATTGAATAAAAATAATCAACTAACTAGTAACTACTACTTTATATATTTAATTAATTAGCCGAAAAGGGTATCCAAAGAACCAAAAACAAATAATATAAATTCCTTTACCGTTGCCAGCTTATTATGTCAGACGAGAAGTTAAGTCAAATATTGCAGCAGGATTCACTCTCTTGTCTATAGATACAATATGTTGGAATATCCCATAAATACAATTAATTGCATATCGGCCCCTCTAAATATTAAGACTATTCTTTATGTAATTAATAATATCCAACAAACGAATTGATTCTCCCCTTACCTAATCTAGCTAGTTGTTGAATACTTTCAATTGAATTTGATGCTCTTTTCGTTATGAATTAATAATAGAAAAAATAAATACTCAATTTACTAGTAACCCTATTAAACCAATTTATAAATAATTGAAATTAGTATATATATTCAATTTAGTTCCACCAAAGCAAATAATTAGTAGTTTTTAACTCATGCATTGCTAAGCATAGTTAATATTAACCGATTTGGATGATTAATTAATTCCTTATACATATCTCTGTCAGTTGAGTTAGTTTCTTTTTCTTTTTTTAATAAATATTAAGAAAATAAAAAAGATATAATTTGGATTCCATTTTTGTGCTCATCACTAGCTTCAACATCAAAAACGGAAAAAGGAATAGTTATAGCCAGTGGTAAGACGTTTGTAAAACTCGAGGCGTGTTTCAGGTTCGATTCCCAACTAATTCTCTCTCCTACCAGAATTCGTACTCAAAAAGAAAAAGTCAACATTAGCAGTCCAGAATTATCTGCAAAGGCATAATGCCAATCAAGAAAAAAAAATCCCTAAAGCATCTAACTTTACTTGTAAATAAAGACACAAAGATTAACCAAAAAAAAAAAAAAAAAAAAAAAAAAAAAAAGAGGAAGAAGAATTAAGAATCAAGAATTCAAAAAGATAATAGTTGCCATTGCTCTATAACTCCAAACTAATCAATTTAACAACTAAATTTAACATTCTAATCATACTCTAATATGAAAATCAAGCTAAACAATATAACACATTACAAATTTACAACCAAACACATTCTTTCTTCATTTTTTTATTCAGAGGTTTGGGCCAATTACAAAAAAACCCAGAAATTTCTGAAAATTACAAAAATCTCATTGAGGCATATCCTCGTCTTACACTTTTCCCCCTTCCTAAATAAAGACATTCCAAAACCCCTCTTATATCTATAAAAATATTACCTGTCACCCCTTTATATTCAAAACAAAATCAAACCCAAAGGGTGTTTTAGTGGATTTTTCGTAATTAGCTCAAACCTCTGGGGACCTTTCGTGATTTCCTATTTAATACCCAAACCATCAATCCACACTTCTCAATGAAAAATTCTCGATGGAACCGCAAAACGGGCCGAAAACGAACGAGATAGATCATCTGGATCGGCCCAAATCAAGCCCTGATCAAAGTTCTGCGAGTAAGAATACGGATCATAAGTGAACCTCATTGAATTCGAACATTGGAACATTCTTTTCTTCTCCTCCTTCAATTTCCTCCATAGCTGTCTCCAAATAGGAGCTTTTGGTCTCGTAATCGGCATGTTATACGATACGAAACGATCGTATTTCCGACTAGAGTAGCTTCTCGGCCAGCAGATGTTGTTGTCATGGCTTGATGTGGTGTGCCATGTTTCTTGATCCATTCTTGAAGACAATGTGTGTGTTTTTGTGAAGGACTTTTATTGTCTGTGTTTTTTTTTTGTGGAACAAGTGAAAAAATGTTTGGGTTTGGGGTACTTTATAGTAGGATAATGGTGTGGTCTTTCTTTCAACTATATCTGATCTTTGGTTTTGAATAGTCGTATACCCTTTAGGTCATGTGCAAACATGGTCGACAACACGAGAGCGGCATGTGACACATTTGAGGGGTAAATTTGTCATTTAATAATTGCAAGTTACTTGTGAAGAATATTTGGATCTTCTATTTCATTATTTATTCCATCCGTAATCTGATGGCTAATGTTCTAAAAAAGACTAGCGACGAGAATGAGGCCTAACACTTTGGTGGAGCTGGCGGGGCATGAGCGAGTTACGCAGGTCTAATCGAGAGAGAAAAATGTGGCGGACAAGGAGAGCCTAACTCCTGGCGGGGACTAATCGGGGTTAGGCGGAAATTTTTAGAACATTGACCGTAGCTAGTGGCTCATTTGGGTTTTTTTATTCATTTTAGTTTTATTGGATGATAAATTTTTAAATTAAATTAGATTGCATTGTTCATGTATTATATAATATGTTTAATATTGTGTTTGGGGTTTGAGATTGAGATATTTATTTTTTGAAATTGGTATAACATTCTTTAGTTGTGATTATTGATTGTGTAGGAATTAGGATAGTATAGTGAAATGACAAATTACCCTTAACAATTAAAAATTTTTGACAATATGCCAATATGACAAACAATGTGATTTAACTTTTTTGGGGCACAATTGACTTTTACATACATTTCAATAAAAATTGATGTTTGATGGTTAATTTAGAATAGATTTTTGGATAAGTCATTTTCCAAAAAGTTAATTCTGAAAGTAGTCTTAATAAAGATTAAGTATGAGTGGTAGAATCATTTTTCCCCCTTCTCTCTCTAACCTTTTTTTCTCCCCTTCTCTCTAATCCCCAAAAAAAAACCTATCATATTTTTCCCTCCCTCTCCCACTCAAAGCCCCCTCTCCTCTCCCCCCTCTCCCCTCCCACTCTGATCGCCCCTCCTCTCCCCCCTCCCCTCCCTCCCCCTCCATGTTTTCTATTAGAGGATACCAAATGGCGGTCCATTGGCGTATGAAGGTGGCCGGAATTTTTGGTACAGGGCGAAAGAGGGTCAGAGCTTCACGGAGGTTTCTCGGAGCGGAGAAGACGATGGGGTGCGGCAGTAGATTTGGGAGAGGGAGATACAATTTTTTTGTTTTTTCTCTAGTTTGTTAGTAAAACTGTTGTTTTCTTATTTTGTTTGTGTTTTCTTTTCTCGGTTGATTTGCGAAACTCGTAGGCGGATCAATTTTTTTCTGTTCTGCAATATGTAATGGTTGCTCGTGCCCGATTTTAGTTTTTTTGGTGTGTTACAGTCTCCTTTAAGGAGTGCTGAAGTCTCCCGGCATGGAGTGGGTAGTTTGGGGTGGGTACTTTTTTAGTCCATGTGAATCTGAATTGGTTTTACCAATTCCCCGCTTGGCTCTTAGTTAGTCTTGTCGGCTCTTAGCCCATTGGCTACGATTGTAATTATAATTTTAGTTTTTGAGTTGTTATAATAAAATTCTATCGTTCGACAAAAAAAAAAAAAGAAAGTAGTGCTTAATTGGGAGCGAGAAAAATGAACAATAGGATAAGTGACTTCTAAAAAAACCTACAGTTTTAACTTCTCTATAATGAACTTATTCGATGACTGACTTATCAAAAAATCCATTTTAAAGTAACCAACATACATTTATTATTATGGAAATGGATTTTTGGAGGACTAAATGTTCATCTGAAAAGTACTCCCAAACAAGCACATAATAATTAGAAGCTTTTTGAAAAATCACTTATTAAGAAGTCTATTTTCTAGATGGACTTTACATAAGTGTTCCCAAACAAACACAAAATGTACATTCATTTAGCTCATTGAAATAATCCATAAACAGTAATTTGGGTGAAGATCTGTGCGGATCAAATCTTGTAAAGATTGAATTATTAATAGAACATGGGTGCACAAGATTTGTGGTGTATCTATTTTTTAACTTCTACAATATTTCCAACTGTTGGGGCCCTTTACTTCTATTTTCCATTTGAAGAAGATTTTTGAAACAAAATGATGAGCATTATTTAGAGGAGTTCTATGAAGTACTGATATGAATACGAAACACGGATATGGTACAATATGAGTACGTGAATACGATATATTTTGAAAATTTAAGGACACGGGTACGATATTTATATACGTATAAATTTATATATTTTTATATTATTGAAAAAATACAGACGTACTAAGTACAGTTAAAAAAATAATGTTTCAAGCATAAAAAACTAAAATTTCGTAAGTATTTGAATCTAAAATGTGATAACTCACATAGACACACAAAAAGGCTTAAAAATGAACATTAGAATAAATTTTGTCTATTTCGATGTGTAGATGTATCTATGAAGTTTCGAACAAAGTATCGTATTGGATACGTATCCGGTATGGATACGGTATCCTCAGAGAAGTGTTTGTGCTTCCTAGAAGGAGTTTAACCACTAGCCTGTAGCTTAAGTGGTATCGCTTACCATTTGTAAGGGTGTTGATCGAGGTTCGAGCCCGGTGTTGAGCATTTGTAAAATCACGAGTTTGTAGCTCAAGTGGTATCGATCATCCTCTGTAAGAGCTAGTGTTCACTAGGGTTCGAACATGTAGTTTTTAGTTTCTTTAAAATTTATTATCTCCACTCCAATCCATACTTCCATTATTTAGAGGATTTTTTTTTTTATTTTTTGGAAACGAAAATAATTTAGAGGAGTTGACTTGCTAGAGTTGGTTTGAGATTTTGATGCGGTTAGATGCATTTCAGTTGTTTGAACAGCTCATCTCATTAATTTGCTGGGAATTTGCTGTCCAAATATTTATTTTCATTATTTCTACAGACAAACAGTGGTTGACCCATTATATCTCCATATATTTAATATATTCATGTCAAGTATCTAAGAATTAAGATGCTAACATTCAATAATTAATATATTGAATATGCAGATGATGAACAAGTATTTTATTTCATTAAAAAATGAATATTTACTCATTATTTGATAAACCCAATAAACAATAAACAATGCATCAAGTGTGGTGTAAATATTATCACCCATGTGTAGGGATGTAAATGAATCGAATAGAGCCGAACAATGGTCAAGCTTGTGTTGAATTTTTATTGAGCTTCAAAAATTATTTGAATTTGGTTTCATTATTTATCGACTTGATCTTGAACGAGTTTTAGTCAAGCTAAACATGAATCGAACTTGAGTAGCTTGATATTTTATTACTTTTACATATATTATGTTTATTTTATTAATCGAGTCAAGTTCTAATCTGCCTTTATTTTTGTCAAACAGAAAAATATGTTCAAATTTTCAAATTTGGTTCGTCGATTTAACGAATTGAGTTCAAATAAACCTTTAGCAATCAATCTCCAGTGGATGATTGAACAGTTTGGTTTAGTTTTCACTCCTATGATCCATATGGATGGTTTGGCAAAAAGCGTTACCCCTTGCATGCTTTTTCTTTTTGCCCGTAACTTCTTACCATGAAAAGGATAGAACTTGATTCCCTTTTGTCTTTTACATTGAACATAAATACATAATTTTTTTTTCTCTTTGTGACTGTCACTTTATTTTCCTTCCCCTCTTTTTCTAGAATTATAGATGTTGAAATCAGATTTACTTTTTGTTCTTTCTTTCATTTTCTTTTTAAAATATTAGAAACGGAGAGGGTAACCATTGGAATTTTCACTATTATGAAATGTCAATTCAGGAGCTATAATGGCCAATCCTTTATAATAGCTCAACCAAAATACTAATGAACTAAAAATATTTTTATTATAAAAGTGATAGCATTTTTTTGGAGGGAATGGAATTATTAAATCAAGTCAGCACCTGAGTGTGTGACACTCTGTAAAAAAGTGGTAGCCTTGGTACTGGGCTCCAAATGAGTATAAAAATGACTAGAAACTCTCGAAGTGAATGGACTTGTTGGGTTGGGACTTGGGACAACGGACTTTGAGAGTCAAAATGGTCCATGAGTTAGTACAGTATATATGATATTGACTGATATTGACCCGTTAGTAAGATGATAGCCCAAGTCCATACACACGGACTCTTGAGGGTCCATTAGATCACGACATTCTGAGAAAAAAACCAAAAAAAAAAAAAAAAAAGGCCCAACAAGGTTAACTTAGGAAACTTCTTTCTAGCACTTAGAGGGTGTTTGGCTAGGCTTATTTATAGATCTTATCAGTTCTTACCTCTTATAAGTTGTTTTTAGAGCTTATAAGATGTTAGATCTTATATTAAGAATAAATTGTTGAAATTTTTGGATAAAATAAAATGATATAACTTTTAAAATGTTAGTAATGACAATTTTGTAATGAAAATAGTCAAAATTAAAGGAGGTTGTTAAAATAAGATCTTATCTTGAAAAAAGTTGGGGTTCCACTATCTTTTTTAAAAACAGCTTATAAGCTCCTGACATCTTATTTTGGGAGTTTATAAGATCTTTTTTTAAAAAATTACCAAAGCTCTCAAACATCTTATAAGATGTTTAATTACTGGAACTTCCCACACTCGACTAGAGCCATCATCTGCCACATCAGCACCACCCACCACATCCCAAAATTTGCCGATAAATCGAAAAAATAAAAATAAAAATAAAAACCCTTATTCTTATTTCTCTGTTTCCTTTTTGGGAAGGGGAAAAATTCTGCAGGATAAGTTCTGCATGGGAAAATAATACCAGTTTGCAGAAAAAGCCTGAAGATCGAAAGCAATCCCTTTCTGTTACACAAAACAATATCCCCAAGCTTTTTATTATACCCCCACCCCACACCTTTTCTTCTTCTCATCCCAATTCCCAATATCTTTTCCCTTTTTTAAGCTTTTCTGCCTATATAATCCCATTCTTCCCATTTCTCCATTCTGTAACCCACTATTTCATTCTCACAAATAGCAAAAAACAGTTTTTATATTTTACAGGAAGAGTAAAGATGTGCTATCCAGATTCATACTGGAAAAGTGCTTACCACTCAACCAGTCAACGCAAGAGATTGGTTACACCGGTCGAAGCAGCCGGAGAGGCTGCAAAACAGCAACAAATGGTTATTACAAGTAGCGGATTGACTGAGGGTGGTGGTGGGATTACAAAGGTGTGTCTGTGTTCACCCACCAGCCATCCGGGTTCGTTCAGGTGTAGGCACCATCGTGTAGAATATCAGTGGGTTAGTCGTCTGCAACTCAAGATCATCTAGTATGTACGTATATATGTCTCGTACAAGGACAACTAAAACAGTATGTATCCCTTGTCAATAAGATGTCACTGTACAAACCAACAATGATGGCCAATAAAATGTTTGTAAAAATTACAAACAGTTATCTTCCAAAATTACAAATATCCCCTCAACATTTATTTTATTTTACGAATTGCATCTCCTCGGGTATTTGTAAGGCAAGTACAAACATCAAGTTACCTATTTATAATTTTGAAATATCACTGGATATTTCATTGTAATTAGATCAAACCTAAGGGGTAATTTTTGTAATTGTCCAAATGTTTGTGTGTTGGCAATCTTCAGTCATACGACCACGACACATATATTCATTTCCTGAACAATTAATGTGATGTTCCTGTTCAAATTGACAATCATGGACGGTAAAATATTTGTGTGTGTCAACCTAGGTCCGACGAGCCAGATACTCAGTTCCATATGCACCAGAAAAACAAGCAAAAGATATTACAAGACTCCATGCAACAAAACCGGTGCTCAGCAGAGACCATTTTGTACATTTGTGTCTAGTTTATTTTCACATCCAAATGGAGGATGAATGATGAGTGAAATAATATAATACATCTATACAAATATTTCATCAGAGTACGTAATTACACAAATGCAGGATAGAAAACCTGTGGAAAATTACATGGTTTCTATCTGTTCACCAATTATCTGGATGCTGTGATTTGCATATCCTTATCTCACTTCAGAAACCTGTTCAAAGTTACATTTCGTCAATACTGAGAACTAAAAGTTAGTTATGCCATCGAAAAACAACCACAACGATTTTTTAGCTACAATTTCGATTTACTCATTATACATATTATCAACAAGTTTCCCAAAACCCTACACCAAAAGGAGATAGGACAGTAGGCTGGAGAAAGGGGACGGTATATGAAATTGGTTGGCACAATCAAACAAAAAATCGCATTATTTCAGTTGATCGACTGGAAGTGTCTGGTGCACAGTGGCTACAAATAAAAATAAAGTATGACGAAATATATATATATATATATATATATATATATCTCCTTTTCATCTACCATTGTGTTCATTATTGAAGGTATGGAAGAATTATCAATTGGAACAACATCAAATCAGTAAGAAATTACAGCTTACCTCAGGGTAGCAGCTTTGACGAGAAATTGTTTGGTTTCGTGTGTTTACAACTACTTCACATTTTATTTTTGTCTGCAGATATCATAAAGAAGAAGATATTAGGCATATCAGAATTTTATGTGTAAAATAATATTAATCATAACATTATACACTCAAAAGCTGAGAATGTCATGGAGGACCAATTATATCCATGGGTCCAATCTAAGGAATGCATCGTCTCAGGATGATACGATTAAGCAAATCAGTAAAACAAAATTTTCTAGTTTCTACAAACAAAAATTAGCTAACAAGTTTAAGAGGAATGATATCTGATTGCAACAATCTTGAACACGCCACCTGGTGTTTCTGGATTTCTGGCATCCCAGAATAATTGAAGTATTTTTTCTTTGGTCAAGATCAATAAAGGAGACTAAACACAAATCCAAAACCCAATATCTGTTATCCTCCACCGGCAGACCAGGCTTAAAGACACATTGACATTTACACCATTGATACTAAGCTATACTAGCATATGTGGAACATGAAAGACCATTATATATTTATATAGCATCATATCATACAAGTCATCTTCACATTATCAAGTAACTATTGATCTGTATGCCCAATGCACTCTGCAAACTCATGCAATTTATTGCAACTTCTAAATATACTATTAGGCCAAAAGAATTACCAAGTCACTACTATGTCATAATCAAACATGAACTACACAACTGACTCAAGGAGGAAACTTATCAAGCCACTATAGAATCAAAAGTGAAAAGCAAGTCAACTATTTTTGTTGCCACAAAACAAAGTTTCCAATAGTGCAACATTGATTAGTAATCTTTATATCTGATTTGAAATTATGTTCCGCAATTCAACATTATTTGATAATTAAACTATTGTCTTCCATAACCAACATTCCGTACAGTTGATTCAAAAATGTCTTCTGAATATCTTCTGTTGAAAATTCATAGTGCACATAAAACTTGACCATTCTTTTCTCAAGGTTCTAGAGTGTCAAACAAGCAAACTAAGGCCTAAGGGTAAGTTTTTGGCTGCTGGAATACAGAATAAACAATCTATATTCAACCAAATCGAAATAAAAGGAGCCTTCCTTGATGTTTCTTAGAACTCAAATAAAATAGGCAGAGTATATCAAACTCTTATACTGAGCGATGCTTTTATTAGTAGGGGAATCTAAAATAGCTCACAGAATCAATGGCGTCATGTACTTGATCAAAAGCAAGATTTACCTTCAGAGGCAGGTCAAAGACGAAAACCCCGAGCTCCCCACCAATCTCCGACACCGTATCAAACGTCACCGCACCTTTCGCCAAGTCCTCAATCAACAAAATCACATCACTCATAATCTCCACCCGATCGAGCTGGAGCGTGGCGTTCACATACGAAGACCCACGCGCCTTGATATGTCCACCATCCGAAGTCACAGACCCGAGCCTCTTCCCTCTGTATCCAATCGCAACGAGCAAGGAATCGTAGTTCATGGAGTAAAAATCTTTATTAAAAACCCTAACCGTGAGGTCCAGGGTGACATCCAGTGAGATTTTGGGGCGAGTGTGGAAATGGAGGCGGTCGAGACGGAGGCGAACAATGGAGACGTCGGGGTCGGAGGGCCAGAGGAGGTAGGCGGCGGCAACGAGGAAGAGGAGGGAAGTGGCGAAGCAGAATAGGCAGCGCCGCCATGTTTTGCGGAGGAGACGGTGGCGGTGGGGAGGAGGGTAGGGAGGTAAAACGATGACGTATTGCGGTGGTTGGGGTTGGGGTTCAGAGAGGAGGGGTTGCTGAAACGTTGACGTACTGGAATGTTTGGTGGCCGTCATTATATTTGTGTTTATATGTTTACACGCAAAAAATAAGTATATATACATATACATGTATTTATAGAAGCGAAGAGGTGGGGCCGGGTACGGGTTCTCTGTCGTTTCGTCGCCACGGTTTTGTCCAATTGCAACAGAACTTGGGTTATTTGGGATGTGATCGTAGAAACGTTTATAAAAGAGAGGAGTTGTGTTACTAGGTCAATTTTGGGTTTCTCTCCTTTCCTCTTATAATTTTGTATTTTTGTGTTTTAAGTATATAACTCATGTTCATAAAATAAAGATACATTACTAATTACTTCCATATAATTACATAAAATATAAAATAAAACAGAGAAATCAAAACAAACAAATATATATTTTGCTCTTTTTTCCCTCGGGTAACTTAGGATGTGATTAGATGACCTCTCATTCCATTCTTTTTTATTTTTTAAGTGAATAGTGGTGCAAAGTTGTGAAATATTTTAGAAGTATGATTGGATATAAGATGAATATATAATGATGATAGTTGATGTGATGATTTTTTCAAATTTGGAATTTGGATGTGGTGATAGTAGGAAGTATGAACTAGGAACGTATATAAAAGAGAGGAGTTGTGTTACTAGGTCAATTTTGGATGTCAACTTTTAACGGATTGTTTGCTTATGAAAGTTTTTTCGTCTTTTTTTTTTGTCGGACAAATTTTTCACTGATTGTCTGATTGCCTGTGAAAATATACAAAAAAAAACACTATTTATTTATTCTCATTCAATGATCAATCATATCCATTCAATTTTAACCAGAAAACATCACATCAACTACCATCACAATACAATTATATCACAAATATACTATTCAATTTCTCTTAATTTTCAAATCACCAATCACATATAATCACTATTACACTAAAAGCAACTATTACATCAACTATCATTATCACATTTTTATCTTATTATCCAATCATACTCAACTTTTTTTTTAATATATTCTTTTTATACTATTCTCTTCAAAAATAATGAAAAGCGGAACGAAAGGTCAAACAATCACTTTCAATCTCTTGTTTCCTCTTATAATTTTGTATTTTAATTATATCACTCTTGTTCATAAAGCAAAGATCCATTATTAATTACTTACATATAATTAAATAAAATACAAAATAAACAAAGAAATCAAAACAAACAAACGTTTTTTCTCTCTTTTTTCCCCTCGATAACTTAGGGTGCGATTGAATATACTTTCATTTTGAAAATTTTCATTTTGCAAGAGAATAGTGGTAAAAAAAATTTGGAAAAAAAAAGATGAATTTTGAGAGTGTGATTAGATGTGAGATAAAAAAAAATAATGATGAAAGTTGATTTAATTTAAAATATTAAAATAATGATTGGATATGATTGGTAGTTAGAAATGTATGAGCGAGTGAATAGTGAAATTTATGGGAGAATGTGTAATAATGATTAATTTTTTATGAAAAAAATGTGTAGATGTGATTGTAAAGAGAAAAAATGAAATAAAGTGAAAGTGAGAGAATAGTATATTTTCTGATAATTTTCATAAACAATCGCATGTTTGGTAAAAAATAATTCTCCAGCGGAATGAAAATGAAATCCCTTTCATATCCAATCGCAACCATAGGTTGCAATTGGATGGTCTTTCATTTCCGTCCATTTTCATTTTTTGGGTAAATAGTGGTGAAAAGTTGTGAAATTTTGATTGTATATAAGATGAGAATGTAATAATAATAGTTGATGTGATTGTTTTTTTTAGCAAATAATATTGGATGTAATTGGTGATTTGAAAAATAAGATGGGGCGAACAGTGTAATTGTGATATGATTATATAAATATAATAGGTGATAGTGATGTCTTTTTAGTAAATACATTTGATGTTATTGATGATTGAAAAACCGAGAATGGGTGAATAATTTATTTTTCAAGACAAAAAACTCATTAGATGGTCTAACATGCCAAAATTCGTTAGACAGACCCCAAAACCGACCAGTTAGATAGATCTCAAAACCAACTCGATGATATTTTTGTAATATCGACAATGGCATTTTTGTAATATACATGGACCAATATTAGTTGTCATTATGAATAGTATTACTATATAGTTCACTTGAAAATATTAGTTTCGTAAAATTGGACACTGCTATAGTATCACGAGATTATATTTTCATTAAAGTATTAGTGGTACATCTAAAAAGTATTAGTTCGTAGTTCACTTGAAAATATTTGGCATCCCCCAAAAAAGTAGCATAAAATATTAGTCGTCCCCGTGAAACGTATTAATAGTTCTCCTCAAAAAATTTTAGTAATTCCCCTGAAAAGTATTAGTTTTTGTAGTTAAAAGTATTACAATCTTTCTGAAAAGTATGAGTAGGTCCCCTAAAAAGTATTAGACATTCGCTGGATCGCTGGGTTTGGGCTGGGGATTGGTTGGGTAGATCCATTAGGCTTGATTCGTCTAACCGTTAGACCACCTAAGAAACTACCTCATTTTTCAAAAACTTCTAGAAACAATTACATATTGGGGCAAAAGAAAATTTGACAACTAAAGTTTTGTTTATTCTCAATTTCATCTAGATAGCTTACACGCATTTGAGGTGAACATTGGAAACTCGAACATCATATTGAATCCTGTATTTCATAATATCATTCCTTTCAAAATTGAACAAGAGTTTGGCCTGGCTAACATTACATGTTATGTATGAATGTTGTTGTGTGTTTTTTGTTCACACATAGGTTTGGTGTGAAGCCAATCATTGTTGATGTGCCTTAAGGAACACGATTTATAAATAAGCAGTGTGAAGTCATCATCCAGCCTCCAGGATAGAGCTGTTGCTTTGATTTTATGCAATATTTTTGGTGAGAATTAGTAAAATCCCCCTTAATGTGTTCATTCTTCATAGATGATATATGATTAGGGGCACTGTTCTAAAAAACCCCGCCTAGCTCCGATTAGTCCCCACCTAGGAGCTAGATCCCCCATTGTCCGCCTACGTTATTCTTTCAATTAGGTTCCGTCTAACCCCGCTCAAGTCCCATCTAATCCTGCTCAGGCTCCGCCTAGGCGCTAGGCCCCAGTCTGCCGCCTGACTAGCGTCTAGTGATTTTTAGAACACTGATTAGGGGTGGCAAAACAGGTTACCGAGTCGTGTTTCGTGTCGACACGACAAGATAAGGCGGAACACGACACGATAAGGCGGAACACGAACACACACACGATAAGGCGGAACACGAAAATTTTCGTGTCGACACAACACGATTTGACATGATAAGTAAAAAAAAGAAATTGATTTACACGTTAATACATGATAGCAAATTACACGAACATACACGATACAAATATACAATATCAGGTTATCGTGTCATTATTGTGTCACTAAATAAACGTGTCATTATCGCTCGTTAACGAGGCAAACATGTCATTATCGTGTTATTATTGTCACTATCGTGTTCATGTCCTTATCATGTTTACACGAATACAACATGAACACGATCTGAAATTTTCATGTACTTATCGTATCGACACGATAAGAACACAAGCACGATAAGACACTATAAGGACACAAGCACGATAAGACTAAATACTAACCCACTATTTTCATCGTACTATCGTGTCGCGTCAAGGATTGACCCCCTACATAGGATGTATGTATGAAAGTTGAAACTTATATGCTTACTTATCTATTGGACCTAAAAATAATATAAGGAAAAGAAAATTGATTTTTCGGATTAACTTTTTTGGATCTTAGGAATACCTGTGAACAAATATCTGAAGTCTCCAAAAAGAATTGTGTAAATAAAAGAACATATTATCAAATGAAAACCATGTGTAAAATATATCATAAATTTCACATCACCGGAAATATTACCACCTTTATTTATACTAATATTTCCCCAAATTATGCCAGGACCTGTTACTGTATCTACTAAATTATTTATTTCTTGAAATAATGGAACTGATAAATCAATAACTATTGCAATATTCAATACAAAATTACTTCAAACGAGTCGTTAGGGTTGTGTACTTGAACAAGCAAAAAGATGAGAATAAGTTAATTGCAACTATCAGGAATCATTCAGCAATATAAAATTCAATTCAATGTATGCATTAGACAATATATATATATATATATAACAAGTGGTTGTATCAACTCTCATGTGACTCATATATACAAACAAAACAAATAATTTTATCATAAATGTTAGAGCAAATAAATTTGCTGTAACAGACTGTTCATAGAATACCATATAAACAGGAATTAACTTACAATTTCATCAGGTTCCCTATATTATACATGCATGAGTTGAAATAAATAGACCTTAACAATTCCAGCTACTAGTTCACAACAAAACACAACAAAGGGGTAATTATTTGTAAAAAGAAAAAAAAAATGGCATGATCATAGAGTGTAAAAAAAAATCCCTTTTTTTTTAATCAAACCTCATTTCGGCTCCGCGAATGTGCGATCGACCTCAAGTAACTGTACATATCCGAGGAAGCAAGCGAAAAATCAGAGAGTGCCCGAAAAAGTTCAGGCAAATGGCTTTTCAGACTCATGAGAGACTTCTCTCTAACTTGAATGCACAGCTTCTGATAAGCTTCCTCGTCCTCCTCCAACTTCTGCTTAGCGGCTTCGACCACTAGCCGCCTCTCGGCAATATGATCTTCGTCTCGGGCCCTGTCTGGATCCATATCGTCAGGAGGGGTTCTTTTCTGCATAAACTTATTAACCCAATTCTCAAAATCTCGGGTTTTTCTAATAAGTTCCTTTCTGGACTCTCCACATTTGTTTTTAAACTCCAGCTCCTCTTTCTGATACTGCCATATCGTCTTTATTATGGCCGCAAAGTTATTTATCGTTGCTTTTGCTGGCTCGTCTGGAAGTTTTTCAAGATAATCGTGCCAGGCGTGTAAAATCATCTGAATAGGGGGGTTTTGAGGTCGGCCTGGGGACGAAACTTTTCCTTCCAGTTTGTGTCGATCGGGACGAGATTTAGCTTCAGCCAATTGTTGAGTGCTTTAATGTATTCTTTTTGTTGGCTCATGAGTTCGCTGAAATTTGTGTACCATTCCTGAACGACACCGCCTAGCTGGCGGGTTCGTTCGTGGTGATGGTCACTAGTTTCTTTTGGAGCTTGAGAGATGTCGAGTAGTCTTAGATCTTGAACAATCTTGGATTGGTTCTCTTGTTGTAATCTAATTGTCTCCCACATTGTAGCCATCCTGTGCGACCCAATTCAACAGTCAAACTATTTAGAAAATGATGCAGAAGGAAAAATTGACAAGAAGTCGAAGTTTACAAGCTTTCAAAAATGCAATATGTTTCTGAAAGAATAAGAAAAGGGCGTTAATTCTAAAAACTACCCATGAGGTTTAGCTTAATTACAAAAGCAAAAACCTAGTTATCTTTGAAATACAAAAACTGGGTATACGTGATTAGAGTACTCTCAAACTACTAGCACAATGTGCATCACCTTACCGCTGAGGACTTCATTAGGCCGTCATCCATCTCTCCTCTATCAAAATAGATATTATATTTCTCACCATTTAAACCATTTTACACCACAAGAAATGCTACTGAAAGGAGTCTACAGACCCTCGACAAGAGCACAAATTGACACAACAGCAAACTTTACAGGGATAATTACAAAACCTACCCCTGAGGATTAGCCTAATTACCAAAAAACTCAGTTATATATCAAAATTACACATACCCCCTCGATATTTTTTTCTATTTTACAAATTGTATCCTTGGGAGGGGGTATTTGTTAGGTAAATACAAGGCTGTTTGTAATTTTGAACGATAACTGGAGTTTTTGGTAAATAGACTAAACCTCAGATGTAGTTTTTGTAGTTATCCCTATTTTCCACACAGAATTGCATGAGAACTCACCCATCAACAAGAGCAACAAGTTTTGGATAGAGTTGGTCATCACGCAGACGATTAATTTCAGAAACAGTTGAGTCCATGGACTGCATGTCTACAATATATCTCGTATGCAGATGGCTAACTGCTGCTTTCATTTTCTCTAATGCTTCAGTGTTTGAACCGCGCTTCTTCAACTTATTCAATGATGCTACCTTTTTCTGGTATTCAAGTTTCATCTGCTCACCTGCCTGTTAAGCACCAAACAAACAGCAAAAGAATTTTTTCAAACACAAAAGACTAGGTACTGAGAAAGAAACACATATTTTTGTGTCTCTGCATGCAAGCTACCATTATTTGCTTCTTCCTTTTTATTTTAGTTATTGATTGTTGACCAAGCATGAAATTTCTGACAGATAAAATTGTCTAAAGACGAAAGCATGCCAGCATGTATATAGCATCAATGTGAAGGCAAGATTTTAAAAAAATGCTGACAGGCAGTGGTTTTGCTTTTGCTCTTAACAGTGAATGGTAGTAAGCATCAAACACAGTAGTGGAGCAGTTGGAGGAAACTCTAAGGTTGCATTAGGATTAAAGGATTTGGATTTGAGGAGAGATTTGGGAGATAAATTTCAAAAGACTCCATATAAGATGGATTTGAAATCAACCACAATTACACAAAAAATAGTTTAAAACAGGAACTTTAGGATTTGAAATACACTGTATAATGAAGTAATGAACTCATCCAAACAAGATGAATTTGAAATCCTTAGCTTCAAATCCATCAATCCAGATGAAGCCTAAGAGAACCTCAATCAAAACCTGCGAATCCATCTAGATATGGTGCTCTTACTAATTCATGTAAAAGTTGCATTTGGATTGAAGGATTTGGATTTGAGGGGAGGATATGAGGAGAGGATTTCAAATGACCCCATCTAAAGTGGATTTGAAATCCACCACAATGACTTTAAAAGTAGTTCAAAATAGGAGCTTATGGATTTGAAATCCATTGTATCAAAACAAGTTCAATGGATTGGAAATCTATTGTATCAAAACAAGATCAATAGATTTGTTAAGATGGATTTGAAAAACTTAGTTTCAAATCCATCAATCCAAATGAAGCCTAATAGTTTGATTTATATAGTTGAAAATCTTTTAGGTTGTAGTTAGATGGAAGGATTTGAAGTTAAGGATTTCAAAATCCACAACAAATCCACTGAGCTTATTTGGGTAATCTCATAATTCAATGAATTTCAAATCCTTAGCTCCTATTTTGAGCTAATTTTTGGGTCATAGGAGTGGATTTCAAATCTATCTTATATGGAGACATTTGAAATCATTTCCACAATCCCCCCTCAAATCGAAATCCTTCCATCCAAATACAACTTTAGTATATTCCTTTGAAGCCAAGAAAATGGCAAGTCAAATGATTTATTTACGGCACATATATTACTTTTTTGTCATTTTAAGGCACATGAGTTTAGGAGTTCTGCTGTAAAAATATTGACCGGCAAAGTTCTCTTGAGCTTTTTTTCATAATTTATTTTGAGATAGTAATCAAAGTTTGCATTTAATTAACAAAAATATTAGAGCCACAGCATTAAATTTTATTTTCTTGACAAAGGAAAACAATGTCATGCTATAAGAACAAAAACACATGAAACTTCATTTCCAATATGTAAGATTTTAGCATCAATTTCAAATTATGATCTTTAAACAAGTAAACATAAAGACCCTCCTTCAAGAGCATCCAGTTGAAGCTCGTATCATGATTAATATACAAATACACACTTAGGCTAGTAATCAAGAACGTGTTAATGTATTCAAAAACTTTAACATGAGAAAAAAAAACAGAACAAGATGGACGCATGATGATACCTTCACTTCATCGTAAAGCTTTTTCTCCCACGCCAGCATCTTGTCCAACACGGTTGCGTGAGTTTCATGCTCTTCTGAATCAAAGTCGTCCGCCCCATCATCAGCATGAGACAAACCTCTGAAAGACCTATTCCAAGTGATGACACGCATTACCCTTTCTGAATGATTGATATTCCCTGCCAAAAAAAGACACAGTACTTAACATCTCCTTGAATACAATGGCTCGTGCACATTCAACAACCAGAACATGTGTCTTCTCCAAAATAAAAACCACCAGAACATGTGGAAACTATCGCAAAAAAGAAAAAAAAAATCGTTCTTTATTATGATGCATGAATTTCCATAATTCACATTGTGAAAAAATCATGCCAGGATCTATAAGTCCAACAATAAGATCAATAGAATCCTTTGCAGTTAGAAGTTTCGAAACATATTGACACAAGCTATATAATGATTTTGTACCTCTTTTGTCTGCAAAATTTGAGTGATAATGCAAGCGAGTTGCCTCAAGCATCCTAGAAACATCATGAGCACTCTCTGAAGCCTTAAGGAAACAATCATCAAGATCAACAAATATTTGCAGCAAGTTCACATTACTTCCCCCACTCTTCTTTTTTGCCTCAGCTGGAACCCCTTGTTTGACTCTCTTCACAACCTTAGCTGCTGCCATTGCTGCTTCCGGCGGTGGTGGCTGAGGAGGAAGGTCACTCACTGTCTCCACCACCTCCGCCACTTTCTCTGCTTTCTCACTCTTCCCATCCATTTCTCTTCTCCTAGCCCTTTCATCAAGCATCTTCCGTTCAATCTCCTCCCTCTCCACATTGTTCTCATCCACCTCAGCTAATGTCGGCCCTGGGACGTTCTCCATCGAGAAAAAGTAATCCCAAGTAGAATTCTCCGGGGGAGGAGGCGGCCGCTGCTGCCCTCGATCACGTTGATCATTTTTGCGTGGCTGATGCAAAACCTCGTCCTCTATAACCTCCGGAGCTGAAACCCCACCTCTCCCCCCACTCTTACTACGTCGTTTCAAGCTATGGTTACTCTCCGTCTCAACATCCTCTTCGTTTTCTTCCTCAATTATCGGATCGGAGTGCTTGTTCTCCGGTATGGGGATCGCGAACTCGGGCATGGTGGCGGCGCGTTGGAGTGGGGACGAAGTAGTGAAGGAGGCGGGGAGGGGAGGGGTGGAGGTGGGAAATTCTCGTAAGGAGGAAGAGGGGGAGGAGGGGTGGCGCCTCCGACAGCGGAGGAGGACGCCACGGAAGCAACCGCCGCGGCGGCGGAGGGGTAGATAACCTCACCTTGGGCGAAGTCGCTGAGGGCGGCGCCGGTGTTCTTCAAGGACATGGCGTGAGCCGAGTGGGCCGCCGCGAACTTGTTTCTCGCCGTGACGGCACGCTCCATGTGCTGCTTCCGTTCCTTGCATCGGTTCACCGTCTCCTCGTTCTCGATCTTCGATTGCGTGCAGCCCATTGATTGGGCTTTCCGAACAATTAAAATTACCACCGTAAAAGTCGTCTCAAAACACACACTGAGTGTGTGGCGGTGAAAACTAAGAAAGACAGTTCAGGGTTTGTTCGGATTTAGATCAGCTAATCTGCTCCTGTTTTTCTTTTCTGTTTGGAGGAATCAAAATTGGAAAAAAAGAAGTGAAGTTGAAGCAATCTCTATTATGACTATTGATTACGAGGGGAGGCCACCAGGCATAAGAGGGGCTCTTTTACCAGAACCGTAAAAAAGTGGCGAAGGTGGTAAAAGTTTCTGTAGTAAAAAGGAAGATTCGCGACAGTGTGGAACAAATCAGTAATCTTAATTTATAGCTTTACTTTCTGCGTCATCGCGAATCAATTGATGATCAGCTCAAAATATTATCTGGGTTTCCGGCACGGCGGCGCCGCTCGCTGACGACTGTGAGCCTCCGTCGTGGTCCAATCTCCGAATTTTATTATTTTTGCGGTGCATAATGTGCATTTTAGAGTGGTGTTTTATGTTTTACAAGAGTAATGTATCATTAGTTTAATTAAAATGATAGTTTTGGAAACGAATTTATTTTTAAATATGGAAACTTATTAAATAAATAATACATTTTGGAAACAAATCTGCTTATTCTTCTTTCTTTCTTTTTAAAAAAAATTAAAAAATGGAAAGTAGCAACAACAACTATTACAAAGTCAATTATTTGGAAACATACATAAATATTTTTGTTAATTATTTGAAAATTTATTTGAAAATATATGTTAAAACAGTTTTATATGGATTAGGTGATCATTAGTTTATCAACTTATTTGCGTGTTTTATTTAACCTGTGATCAAATCATATTTTTTAAGATTGTCCTCATCAGTTTCTTTTAGAGAAAGGGAAAATGGGTGTACTCACTCACTCAATAATACCACACGGACTACATCCGAATCCCGATTGTTCTAATCATCTTAACAACATATATTCTGAAGTTTAGAACTACATATTTCAGAACAATCCTTAACATTGTAAATAAACGATGATATTATGAGAAATTATAATTGCAATTAGATTCTATGAGATTTGTAAATTTGTTAATCTCGGAATATAATTAATGAAAATAACAATCGCAAAATTTATTGCTTTCTAGAAGAGTGTTTAGTGAAAAAAATAATGTTCATAGGTTCATAGCTAAGATAGCTTATTTTCCAAGCTTGTTTAGTGAAGTTCTTTTTGAACTCTCTGGATCAAGCACAACCATACAACTTATAGTTGAAGTTTTAATTGCATATTCTTTCTTACGGTGCATAATTGCTTTTTTTTCCTTTCTTTTTTTTCCCTTTCATTTTGGAAATTGTGAAAAATTATATTGTCATTTTCTTAGTAAAACGTTTGATAAAAAGATGTCTTATTATATACATAAATATATGTAGATAGTAATATTAATAAACTATTAAATAGGTTTGTAATTGCCATGATCGAATTAAAAGCATGTGTTAAGCTATTAGAAAATAAGAATTTTCTTAAGAAAAAAAGGGTATTTTTCAATCACATCTTGAATTCTTTGTCAAAATGTTTAAACTATCTCATAATTTCTTATTAGTAAGATATTTTGTATAACCAAATACATTTTCAATCTTTGAGTCATTAATATATCTAGATATGCTATAAAATTATGTCAACGTGACCCTTTTCTTATCTAAGTACTGTAATACATTTTCCAGGTCATATTATATGTTAACAATACATTTCTGTAAACGAAGGTCATGCCAATTTAGACCTTGTTTGATTAGACTTTTCAAACTCATTTTTAAACCTTTCTCTGTCAAGGTTAAAAATACTTTTGTTAAATCTTCATATAAAAATAAGAATATATTTAAATTACTTATGTTTCTACATGTAGGGGTGGTCATGGTTAGGAACAAAATCATTGCTTCACAGTTCCTCCACGGTCCGGTTGTAACCGACAACGTTTGTTTATCTTTTCATAATTTTTTATTTTTATTTTAAAATGATTTATCAATTTCAATTACTTCTCAAAAAAAAAATCGATTACAAAAAAAAGGAAAAGAAAGAAAAAGACTTGAACTTAATATTCAATTGAGTTTTATACTTTTTTTTTTTGAGGGGAAATTGAGTTTTATACCTAATATCAATAATAACATTAAACTGTCTATATATACTATTAGAGCATAAAGTAATGAAAGTTCATGTAGTTCGTTTACAACATTTGGTTTAAAACGTGTCTCATGTGGATACGAATATAAAACATCATAACAAATATTTAACATTTCTTATAGCATATTTTACCAAAGAAAAATAAAAAACACCGGTTAACCTTGAAACCGCCGGTTCCACGGTTTTTGAGACCAAAGAACCGGAACCAGAACCGGCCTACACCGTTCCGGTCCCGGTTTTGGAACGGTTGACCACAGTTCCGGTTCCGGTTCCGGTTCGGGTTCGGAGCTCCGGTTCCATTTGGTCACCCCTATGGCCCTATCTACATGGTCTACATAAATTCAGAAATAAAAATGAATTTTTTGGATGAAAATACGTGAAAATTGAAGTGTTGAAGTCCTCAGCAGCAGTGAATTGAACACTTCATTTTCTGGAATCAAACAATTGAATAGAGTCAAAGAAAAGTTTCCAAGCAAGTAAATACGAAAACAAATACTCTTTTTAATTTTTCTGAAACCTCATTTTCCAGTTCTCGATGCTAAAAGCCCAAAATAAAGTGGCTTTTAGAGCCGACCATGCAAAGATTTATTCGGTGGTTTGCATGTGAATACACTATACACCCACTTTCTATGTTCTATTGTTTTCCAGACTTACAACAAAATGTCGTTTCTACTTTTCTACAATATACAATGCAGCAAATTTGACATGAAAAAGATTTACCCGGTTTAAGGTTTCGCCTTCAGATATCTAATCTGCCAAATCTCGACATCGTTCCCTCGACTATACTCTTGCACATACCGAGGAATCTCGTCGAGATTGATGAGCTTACCGACAAAGCTACGCGAACATTCAGTTTCAAGAGCATCATCCTCTTCTGCATCACCGAAACATAATGTGAAATGTGATGGGATAATCATAAATACTACCCCTGAGGTGTAGCCTAATTACAAAAAACTCCAATTATTATTTAAAATTACAAACACCCCCTTCAGATTTTCCCTATTGATGGTGTAATTTGTAAAAGAGAAATAAATGTCAAGAGAGGATTTGTAATTTTGAAAGATAACTGGATGTCTTAGTAATTAGGCTACAGCTCAGGGGTAGTTTTTCTAATTATTCATATGCTCCCATCTTTAAGAAGACATGATAACAGTGCTCACCTTCGTCTTCTCTAAAATAACTTCGGAAGTGTGAATAACCATTAGCAACAACATCGAGATCGTTAATGGTGAAGTTATACCGCTTTTCTAGAGCTAGGTATAGTACCTAAAATTTAGAGAAGAAAAAGGAGTGTGAACATTTACTTGTTTTTATAGGTTTCACAAGTTCTCATCCATCAGGATACAAAATATACTTTCTTACGCAATGAAAAACATCATAAGAGTTATCGAGAGCATATATAATAAATCAACAAAACCAATCCACAAGATACATAATTGTATTACTGCAAATTATGAACTGCAGCATATCAAGATTATAAAAGAGATTGTACCACAATCAATGACAATAAATAGGATTTAATTGTTTATTTAACTGTCCTAAGTCAATCTCATTTCTTCTGCACAAAAACATGAAAATTACAGAATATCATTCTTTTCCACGTAACACCTTAACAAAAACCACCAGTATATGAGATACTAGGGGACATAAAATTCATATAATGAAATCTGGTAAAATATTCTAATAAAATAACTTTCAAGCAGTACATAAACCATTTTATTCATGTCTCTGTCTCTATATGGTCTCCTTCATAGATGTATGGGGGACCAAGACCACCACTACTATGTATGCATGAAAATGATGAATACAAAAGCTTGAGAAGAAAGAATGCTAATAATACCATTGCAATAATTCAGTTCTTATAACCTACATTTCAACAGTTAAAATTTACCTTTTCTGGACCATTAGACATGATTACTTCTAATACACCGAAGAAGGCATCAGTTAAGTCATCACTGTAAATTACATCAGCAGCTAAGAGTACAGAAGCCCTCTGAAGCTCGTTAATCTCTGATACGCTCCAAGCATAGCTGCACAAGGTAAGTGATTTGTATTTATCGATATCTTTAAATTGTTGCCTTGAGGATAATATAATTAGTTACAGACAAAAAATAAATAAATAAATTAAAAAAGGAAAGTTTATGAAGCAAAAAACGGCCAATTGGATCACATAATGAACTACAGCTGCTTACTACCTTTGCTGAGATGGAGAATTTAGTACGACCTCAGGTGGCCATGGACGTTTCCAATCAAGTTCACGTACATATATAGAAGCCTTACGGTGGAAGATTCCAGCATTGAGATGAATATTCTTGGCACAGTTTTCAAGTACTTCGTCACCTCGGTCTGTAATATATTAAATTACAATGATATTTACCAAATAAAAGTACATGTACTCGGACCACAAAAACATGGAAAATCTATGAAGCACCCACATCAACTTGCATGAAGGTGGCATAGCTCTTGTTCACATCCAAATCATTTATAGTCTATAATAGATAGCGGAAAGTGTATATCTATGTATTAAAATAATCAAGAATGTTAAACAAGAATATCCAATGCATCGGACCCTTTTTCAATCCTATACGTAAGATAACCCCACATTCTCTGAACTCCGAATTTCACTTTTGTCTCTCAGGTGGAATGAAATTAGCATCAGTAAAAGCTGACACGTGTCCAAGTGCGAGAGCAATGAAAAAATAGAAAATGCATGCTCTAATTGCTTCATTTAAGAGGGGAAATAAAGTGTATCATGTTCATATGGTAGTAGTAAAGCACCACCACAAAAAAAAAATAAAAAAAAAATACCATGAAAAAAGCAGGTAATATAAGCAATTACAGAGTTTGAATTAAACGTTACCAGTTATGAATACAGTATTAGCGGCACGTGCAAGCAACATGCCAACCAACCCTGATAAAGGAAATTCCTGTCATACAATCAGCACTATAATTTACAAAGATTTACATTCTGGAATTATAAAACTACAACATCCGACAGACTTAAAAATCCTGGTTCTGTCAGTTAATAATAACTGACAAACATCTCCACGATTCACCAGAAGTCCAGAACTAAGCACAAGAAACTTACCAGTACCTGCGCCAAGTTCTATGGCAACAATTCCATCAAAATTGGATGGTTTATACATCATATGCAGCACAAAATCAGCTAGCACCAGTTCGGCCCTCCAAACCTTAATTAGAAAAAAACTTGTATCAACAGCATATAAACAAAGCAGAAGCATCACATGGAGCTTGATAAAGAGAGTGCGTTATTTGAAAGAGAATGTAAGAACAGTGATAAATCCATTGAAGTAAACATGAAACTGGAAAATTGCAGACGAAACATGATATATGGTTTCTATAAAAATACTTGGATTTAATTAACGGTGGTGCAAGTAAAGTGCAATGAACAAAAACAGGAGGGTCATTAAGAAAGATAACTTGAAATGCTGGGATGATGTACAGGGCTTCGAAAAAGTTGGGAAGATTCTAAGGACCTTATTACCTGGAGACCAACTCTTGGAATGGATGAAGTGATGTTATGCTGGATGCTGATAACCAAAGAATCCTTTGGTGGATCTGCAACCAAATGAAAATTATCAATCTCTTGGCCTCCTTTATTCTTTCTGTTTTTCCCTTTTTCTATCTTTGGGAAGGGGTGTTAAAAATCTTAAAAAACAACAGAATCGGAAGAAATCTCAACATCACAGCACTTATAAAATTTTAAGCTACAAGTAACCATAACCTAAAACAACTTATTCATGAAAAATTTTAGAAAATGCCAAAGCAAACACATATTAAACAGCTAAACTTTGATCATAACAGTGTGACTATAAATATTTGATCATTCTCAAAGTTTGATAAATAGAAGTTTGCACAACAACTTCAACATAGAATTCCATTGCATGGTATTAAAAAGTAAATAAAGATAACAAAATCCAAGTCATAAAGGAACAAAATCTATGCAACTCTAGCCAAACCAGTAGGCAATTTTTTTTTTTTTTGAGCAATTGGTTACCTTCAACTTCAGTCAAGCAACATGAGGTGAAAATAAAGATAGATTGACTGATGATAAAAGAGAAATTTCCTGTTGAGGAAGAAAACTTACTGCGCCGTCGAGTTAGAATTAAGTCTCCGTCTTCATCCACTTCACAGACTTTTGCCCTCATTGAGTTTGAACTATCTTCACTCTGTTCATTTCCTACATTACTTAAAAAGTGTTGAATAATGAGTAATTTACGAAACTCTTAAAAAAAAATCGCATATCTAATTGAACAAGATTAAACTTAAACAGAAAGAAAAGAAAAAAACCCTAACGAGGTGGGAGTGAGATGGTGAAATTGGAGATGTGGGGCCCAGAATGGTTCGGTGGGCAGCCTAGGTGAACTTCACTCATCACGTGCTCCTCTCCCAAGCCTCCGCCGCCTTCCGCCGCACACGACGGCGAATCTCCATCTTCGCATTCCATTTTTACCCCTACCTAATCTTTAGACTGTAAGGGCTCGTTTGGTTGGACATTATGTGAGTGATATCACTCACTTTGTTATTATTTCCACCCCATTGTGATGTTTGGTTGAATTGGACAAAGCGCGAAAATAGGTGGCGGTAATTTATCCCGATAAGTTAATAGCTATCCCACCCCTAGGTGGGATGAGTAATACATCCTTTTATCATGAGTTCTCAAATTACCCACATACCCTTCACTTTACAGCTGGCCATTTTATCAGAAATGAGAAACAAAAATCCCCTCCACTGAACACTTTACCCTAGCCCCATTTTTGCGACAAAGGAGAAAAACCGAAGTGGAGCGGTGTGCGGCGCGTAAGAACGAAGGATGAATTCATCTTTTTACCTTCGCATCTTGAATTTTATTTATCTTATTTCATCCCCTTGTCGATTCTATTTATTTTTTGGTTTTTACCACCAGGTTTCTGAACAATGAAAAATAGTGGTCGCGGGGTTGATTACGTAAATCACCGAACGAGGTTAGAGTATTTGTAATCGTCTTTTTTGGTATATTTTGCGAAATATTTCCATGTATTTGAATGTTTTTATGCCTTGTTTTTAATATTTTTTCTGTATTTTCACCGAATCGAAATCAATAATAATTATGTTTTAAAGCTATGGCATTTTATCTTGATTCGAATATTTTGAGTTTTAAATTTATAGCATTTGTATTGATTATTGGGTGTGTTTTGCTAGGGCATTTGTAATTTTTCTTAATCTTGGTTGTTTCATTTAAAGCTACAATTTCTTGTATGAGATCATTTTTACAAATTTTCAAAGATCATATTCGATATCATAAATCAATGAAGTATATTGAGTTTGTCAAAATGCTTAATAGTTTTCATGTTACGATATCTATTACGACTTCGATGTCCGTTTATAATTTTTTACAAATTTTTCGAACCATATTCGATATCCTATTACGACTTCAATCGAGCGATGTCCGAAATATCGAGAAGAAGAAGCGAGATCTTTCTTCTAGTTGAAGAAATAATGTTAGAAAGTGTTTTTATAGTTAATATGTTTGCAAGTATAATTCGTAAAGCGTGCTCAATCGGCGACTAATACACGTAAACAAGGAACAAAATATAAGATGGGCGATAGGATACCAAAACAAATTGAGCATTTAGATGACTTGATTTTACATAATGACACGATTGTCTAGATAATTTGAGGATGACACGTGGTGCCTTTGCTAAACTTTGCTACTTATTAAAGCATGTGGGTGGCCTTAGAGACTCTAGATATGTGTCAATTAATGAGAAAGCCGCATTATTTCTTTACGTGTTGGCACACCATAAGAAAAATCGTATTGTGCGGTTTGATTTCAAAGATCCTGACAAGCGATAAGTAACACTTTCATGATGTATTGAATCTTTATTTTGAGGCTTCACAATTTCTCGCTTGTAAATCACGAACCGATTGATGACAAGCGCACAAATCTAGATGGAGTTCGTTCGAGTAAATGTTTTTAAACTTAATGAACATATATTATGTTAGCAGTGCGTATAATGTAACTTAATCTATTACCTATTTAGGGTTGTCAGGTGCGTTAGATGGTACATACATCAAAGTGAAAGTTTCCGATCTGAGAAAATGCAAGATATAGAACAAGGAAAGGAGGCATTGCGATTAATTGCCTCGGGGTGTGTGACACAAATATGAATTTTATTTACTTGTTGGTTGGGAAGGTTCGGGCGATTGTAGAGTTTTGCGTGATGCGATTCATAGGCTAATGGTTTAAAAATCCCACAAGGTATTATTTCACGTATTAAAATTACGTAAAATCTTTCTATAAATTTGCAAGTCAACAATAAATATTCTCCTACAATTGATGCATGTTTTCAAAATTCATCAAATGTGTGTACGGAGTAAATTTTATCTTTGTGACAACGGTTATACCAAGCGGTCGAGGATTCCTCACTCCATATAAAGGGGTTAGGTATCATCTCGATGAATGGGGTGAAGGAAATTCAATTCCACAAAATCAGAAAGAGTACTTCAATATGACACACTCAAAAGCTCATGATGTGATTGAAAGAGCTTTGGTCTTTTGAAAAAGCTCATTGGCTATACTACACGAGTCAATCATTTCACGATATTAAAGTCAAAACCGGATTATAATGGCATGTGTACTTCTACATAACTTCATACGATTAGAGTTGCATGTTGATCCCATTGAAGAGTTGTCGGTGGCGATGATGAAGATGACCATGAAGATAATGAAAACGTGGACTTCATTGACTTCTTTGTAGAGCCATCACAATTTTGGACAAACTGGAGAGACAACTTAGCACAATCTATGTTTAATGAATGGAGAGGTGTAGGATAGTCTAGAATTGATTAATGTGATGGAATATTGATGTAGGCTGACTTTAAATTTTGATCATTGTTTATTGTTGTAATTGTTATTCATTTAATGGATGCTTTTTGACACCATGTGATGGAATTTGTTGGTTATTCAATCGGTCCGTGAGCTAGATGGTGGATAACTTGAATGGTTTCTTATTCTTGATTGATGTAATGGATGCTTTTTGTTAACATGTGATGGAATTTGTTGGTTATTCAATGCCGATGAATATGTGATTTATTGTTAGTAAGCCCGATCATGTTTAATGGTCTACTTTGGTTTAAAGTTTTTCTTTTTCATCTTTGCATATATTGGTAGTAGTTTATCATTTGGAGCGATTATAGTCACATATGGTCAATGCTACATCAAAATTTGTTTATTTATCCGATTCTTGCTAGATGATTCCTACCTATTTTATTGACATATTTCGTATGGATTTATTGATTTAAATGGATGTGTCAAGTGGCAATCTCACAAAACCAGTGCGAAGAGAGGAATGACAAGGGTAGAAGGAGTTGGAGCGGCGGGGAAGAAGAGGCTTTGGTTGCATCTCTGAAAGAGTCATTGCAAATGGTGGAAATCAAAACGGCTTCAAAATTGGCTACCTTTTCAAGCATTGGAGCAAGAAATGCAAAAGATAATGCACCGACAGTTTGAAAGGGATTCCGCACATCAACTCGAAGATACACGTGTGGAAGAAGGATTATGGCGATCTTGTCACGATGTTATCACGTAGTGGAATAGGGTGGAATGTCACCACTAACATGATCGAGGCACCAGATGATGCATGGGCTTGAATATGTGAAGGTAATGTGCGTGATGTTGATAATGTATGCAGAATGAAGTTCATTAATTAATATGTTCCATAATTCCAATTGTAGGTGAGACACAAAATGCTCGTTTAATGAGGAACAAATCTTGGCCATTTTATAACGATTGGGTTATGATATTTGGGAAAGATCGAGCTACGGGGAACACGCGGAAGACTTCACCGTCATTGAACCATGTGATGAATGGGCGATCCCCTAATCCACAAGATGACTACCACATTAATTTAGAAAACCTGTCGGATAAGCGTGAGTATGAAACAGAGACCCAATCCAATTGTCAAGTTCGAAAGCACTCCTCGGATATGCGCATCGGGAAGAAGAAGCGGGAGGTAAAAGGAAGTCATCGATGGTGTTGATCCACTGTATGAAATCATGAGGACCTTCTGTCAAAGCACGGACGCAAGGTTGGGTGACATAGCCAAAAGAATTGGCTATGAATATGATGTATCAATTGCAAGGAAGGAAGTCTTTGGGGTAGTTGGAAATATGCAAGGATTGAGTCTGCGCGATAAACTGCTGGTTTCGAAGCTGCTTGTCAAGAATACGGAAGACTTAGAATTATTTTTCAGTTTGCCGGATGAGGCCAAAGCGGAGTTTGTGAGGATGAAGTTATCGGGGAGCTTATAAACAAGGCTGGAAATCTATAATCTAAATCTAAAATTATGGAGCACTTTGCTCCTGTTTTGAACCTAAGGCCATAGGTGGCAGATTCACGTACTGAATACTTAAGTTTTTTTGAGATAGTGAATTTGTAATTCATTAAACAATTTGCTTCCTGTTCTGAACTTTGGTATCTGAATTTGTAATTCACAAATTAAACTTGTGAAGTGTTTTGAGCTTAACACACTTGTAATTGGCTATTGGCTTGTGATTCAAAGATTGACTATTGGCTTGTGAATGAATATTGATTGTTGGCTTGTATCCCCTGTTCTGTGTTGGGTAATTGAATTGAACTGTCTGGGTGTAATTTCTTGTATGCAGAATGCAATTTTGTAGCTGAACATGTTGGCATATTTGGGGTCTGGCTGTAATTTTGAAAAAACTACATAACTTCTTCTGTGGGTTATAAGGTACCAGTGTTATATCTTGAAACTGACTTAATGTACCAGGGTTATGATGTAGCTGTAATTTTGGAAGCATCATGGGGTCAGTCTGTAATTTTGCAAAAATTACATAACATTTGTGGGTTATTTTGTACCAGACAGAAATTTGCATCTTTTGGGGTCTAGATGTAATTTCTTGAAACTGACTTAATGTACCAGAATTGTGATGTAGCTGAATATTAGAAGCATTTTTGGGGTCGGTATGTGATTTTGTCAAAATTACATAACATTTGTGGGTTATTTTGTACCAGATAGAAATTTGCAATTTTTGGGGTCTAGATGTAATTTCTTGAAACTGGCTAAATGTACAAGGGTTACGATGTTAATTGAAAATGTTGGCATATTTGGGTTTCATATGTAATTTTGAAATAATTACATAATGTGCAGGGTTATTTTGTACCACTGTGTGTTTGCAACATTTTGGGGTCTTCTTGTAATTTTTTAAAACTTAAGGCATAAACAACTGCTCATGTTTGTGTACATAAACAGCTTTTTACACTTCTCAGTTTTTTTCACATAAACTATACATCTTCTCAGAGTTCTCAACTTCTTCTTTTTTTCAAAAATTATAATCTTAAATAGCAATTTTAGCTCCCAAATGGATGAAACAAGTTCAAAACCAAATTAAAACACCATACTAAATAACACTTCAAACTTTAAACATAGATATTACAAGCTTGAAATGCGATAATACATCCGTGAAGTGTTATGGAAAAGCCTTAACACTTGAATATATTCGAACCAATAGAAGAAATGGGTTGAAACCTGACAACCGAAAGATAATAGAAAACAAGTTAACTAAATAAAACACAAAAGGGCGGAAACACCCATTGGAAGTCGAGGGCGGCCCGAACGCCCATTGATCATGGTGAGGCGGCGATGGCCACTCTTAACATGATATCAAACTTTTTCATTGGTGAACAAGAGCGATCAGCTATGTGCATGGTCAGCGGGTTTTTCGCATGAGAGGTGGAATCATAACTAGCTGATACGCTTTTCATTTTGCTCAAACTTCATCGATCGATGACAAATGAGACTATGGATTGGATGGATCTGGAGGAAGATCGCCAGTGGTCGTGAAGCATACCTGCCAACTCGTCCCAAAACGAGTTGTCGGTGTCGTCAGAAATATTGTCAATCACTTCTTCCCACCTGATTCACAATCAATTATTTCGATCATTATCATCATCATGGTCACTTGAGATTTCTATGATTTCTCTTTCGTGGTTTTGAGCGGGTCACCCGATCAAACAAAGTCTTGAGAGCATTGAAGCGTGATTCACCTTCTAGCATGTATGCCATTCCTGGTTTCTCCTCCTACAACAAAAGCAAAAAATAACCATTAATCGATTATTCGGACAATAAAACAAAGAAATTTCAAATTTACGAAAAGCATTAAAAACAAGCGAATCGGCATGAAATCCCAAGAGTGAATATTGGAATTATTCTTACCCTGACAATGTAGTCCCACACAAAAATTAGGGCAATTCCACTATTAAATCGGATCGCTAAAATACGCGCCGTATATGAGGATCCAATCAAACACTTTGTGGCGTTTACGAAGTTTAACCTTTGAACACAATAAGGATAATCAAAGTCAGTTCCAAATTCGGTGTTAATTCCGTCCCCATAGCTATAAGAATCACGCGAATTAAGTTGGCCATTTTTCCAATTTCCCATAAGCCTTTTGATCAGCAGGTGTTTGGATAAATTTGTTATCCCTGATAGTCCATTGGTATTGTAGAATACCTTAGATTGAAGATAGCTCCTTTGGGCAAATTATTTTTGAGAGCGATGCATGGTGTTTGGCTTGTGATGTAGTGTAAGTGCATGGCCAAGATTATTCAATGCCAACCTTAAATAGATGTTGATTTACAATAAGGATTGAATGACTCTTGAAGAAAGCATGTCTTCTTTTTTTATGAATAGTCACAATACAATCTTTCTTAAGCGACCCTTGGTGATTCGATTAAAAATAGTGGAATCATCTTTCGCACATAAATAATCTTGTATGCTGGTCTAATTGTAGCCGTAACCATGAACCACGTGATTGTCAAACATTCATCTTGGGTGACGTGGAATATATTCTCTATTGTTTTGCATTGGAGTTGTCAAGATTCACTTCAAAAGCAAAAGCTCATGACATATGTCAAGATTCACTTCAAGATATGACAAGAAAGACAGAATCACGGGAGAACAATGCTTTATTTTTCTCTTGAAATGTTTACTTTACGTGAATATATTCCATTTGCATTTTTGGGATATTCTTGGATGAATAAGACTAACCGGTTTTACTAATGTTACACAGTTCACATGTCATAATCTTATAAGCATGACTTTGATCACGTTGTCGTTGTACAAGATAACCACAAATCGAAATTAGATAATTTTACTAAATTACATAAAGACCCCAGGTTCACAAATCGAAATTAGATAATTTTTACTAAATTAGATAATTTGTACAATGTTGAAGACTTTGCTCAAGCATTTTTGTGTCTGTTTGATAATTTTGCGGAAATTACATAATGTACCGGTTATTTTGTAACTAAATGTCAGAGTCCGTTCGTTTTGGGGCCTTGCGGCAATTTATTAAAAATTTCTGTCATCATGTTTTGTTTGCAACTGAAAGTGTTGGTATATTTTGGGGTCTATTTGATAATTTGTTAAAATTACATAATGTACCAGGGTTATTTTAAAACCGAGTCTGCCATTCGTTTTGGGGTCTGTTTGATAATTTTTTAAAAATTACTTAATGCATCTAGGTTTTTTTTGCAAATCAAAGTGTTGGTATATTTTGGGGTCTATTTGATAATTTTGTTAAAATTACAATGCATGTCAGTTATTTTTTAACCGAAAGTGTTGGTATTTTTGGGGCGTTTTGATAATTTTTAAAAATTACGTAATGCATCAAATTTTTGTTTGCATAAAAAGTGTTTTACAATTTATTGGTCTGTACATTTACATAATGTACCAGCTATTTACTTTAACCGAGTGTCTCTCAATTTGTTTAGGCCCGATTGTAATTTCGTGAAAGTTGGGCTGGCTGAATCCAAGTTGAACATGAGTGAAACCAAACTAATTAATCTAAAGTATCAAACTTTCATTCTTTAGATCATCAAGCTAGTGAAACCAGAAAGCTTGGAAACAAGTTTCACCGTAGATACAAGACATTCAAACTTGCAAGTTCACTGAATAACTAGGCAACACAACGACATGACACGACAAATCAAAAACAAGTAAAAACATAAATGTAAAACTTAGAACATCAAACTAGAAATGGACTCGGCAACAAGACAAACTAAGACTTAACCGCGTTGACACAAGTTACGGCTTTTTGATAGGCGAGTATGGCGATAGAACTATCAATTTTAGGAACAACATGGGCGAATAGACTTGAGCAGTTTGATCAAAACACTTTGATGGAGAGTTGTTTAGGTCCCAGGAGCTAGGATTCGCTTGCGGTTGATACCATGCCAACTCGTTCTGAATGGTTGTCGTGTTGTCGAGAATTTTGGTCCAATGCAACTTGAGGTGTTTGGTTGGCTATTAGCCGCAACGTCCGGCCATCTTCATCGCCATGATCCTTAGATATTTCAATTACTTCAACTTATTATTGCACTACGTTAGCATCATCTTCTTGGAACATCCAACGAAGCTCGTCGAAGTCATGTTCGCCTTTAGCATGTAAGCCATTCCAAGTTTTCCTCCTTACAAAATAATAAAAAACGTAAACATTTAGGACAAATGATGTAAAATTTGTGAAAATTAATTTTTAACAGTTGAGGTATTTGTGTACCCCATATGTAGTCCCACATCGATTGGTGACAATCGACTTTGTGAGTGATAGGATTGGCATAGGAGACGCCCGCTTTAGTTGGATAATCCATTTGAATACTTGGTATGGTGTTTACACAACTTCTTAATTAGATTGCATACAATATGCATAATCGGAAGTCTTTACCAAACCGTGTGTTGATGACAACCATTTTGCGGCAGAAACGGCAAACGTATTTACGCCGTGAGCTCGAAAATTTCCTTCCATTGCTTGCTCCACCAAGACCCTTGATGAATTTTTGGTCAACTTTCTCTAGTCCATTTTGCATTGTAAGATATCACTTGATTGACAAATGGCCCCTTTAGGTACTTTGTTGTGTGGGGCATATTGAAAGGCTGATTTCTTTTTCGATTGTATTTTTTGTGTTGATTTTATTCATAATATTTTAGGACATATAAATAGGAGTTCAATAGATGTGTTGTCTAACATGCCCATCTTTGCTCTTCCTTACAAAATGACTTGCTTTGAAAGAATATATTCCCTTTTGCCTATCTGGGATATTCTTGGATGAAAGATCGAATACTAATTTGTTGTTAAGTAGACATTTCATTTTTGGTGATACTTGTAAGGAATATATTCTCTTGAATCCAAGAAGTGAAATTTATAAATCGTTTGGTTGATCTGGGATTTAGCCACTTTCAATGCGTTGATGTATGAACAAGTCGCACAATTTTTTTAAAAATTAAGGTAAAAGACCCCATGTCATAATATCAACATGATATTAAAAGTTGTTTGTTTTTCATATTGTAATTTTGTTAAGCAATACGCATTTCTGTGGGGCTTGCTTCTTCTATTAAACCTTTTGCCTTTATGGGATATTCGCTTTGACAACAGGGTCAATTGCTGCCCACAAAGCCTCACATGATTTTACAAAATTTGGTGCAGTTCAAACTTACAAAATTGCAGATTCAAAAACTTGATAAAATTCTTTGTGTCAAAAATTGTGACTCTCTTATTTATTGTCAAAAGTTTTACAATATGACAAAAGGCAATATAATCCAAGCAATAATCGAAATTGCAAAACAGAACAAAAGCAAAATAACACCAACATATGGTTCCCATGAGCATATTAGAATTCAAGTATAATACTCATTAGTTCAAAAGCAGTGCGAGGTGTCTTATTCTTTACAATTTCAGTGTTACTTGATTTTTTACAACCAAGTCCTAAAAACACAAGCTCTAAAGTAGGATTACATCATAATTATTATAGTTCACAAGCTAAAACAATTACTTATTCATTTGTTTTACTCTATCATGAAAAGTAACAAAAAACACTTTGCTGTCACTGCCTTTGTTTGTCAGCAGTCACATGACCTCATTGAAGCAAAGAATCAGCTGTTCCTGTTTTGCTTTACCAAACAATGCACAATAGCTCAAACCCGAAAAATACGAGACATCTGAATAAACATGCATAATGCACAATCAATAATGGTATAAACAAAATCGGGAACAACATTACAATAATCCCATTTTACAAGTGAAAACAACAACAAATCCATCAACTTAAGGCCAGAAACGTTTTAATACGTTCAATACATAGATACACAAAAACTAGAAACATTCTTCGCACATATCGTTGTTTTTAATACGCTAGATAATCCACAAATACATGATGAACCAACTACGTACTAAAAGCTAGACTATGTCGATACATAAATACATTAATTTGACATTTCAACTATTGTGGGAAGGTTATTTGCGAACCCATTTATGTCCACG
>CM071933.1:3533109-3713791 GCA_016081115.2 Rehmannia glutinosa | reverse complement strand
GCCAACCACTTACCTAATCCCAATCCTCGATTCACACATCGCCTCTGATTTGTACCAAACTGGGCGTGTTCTTAACTCGAAGATCTTATAACAAAGCTCAGGTAATCAACAGATAATTTATCTCCAGGCGCTTTAAACATCTCGGTAAATCGTTATAAGATCTATCCATAACTGGAAACCATAAACAGCCGACAGAAGATACTTCCGAAGGCCAAGCGCGTAGTTTGCTCCGGGTATCGAGCTAAACCCAAGTGAACACGTAAAGGCAATCACCACGCTTTTCCACATGCACGATTACGCCAATACCGCCACGCAAATACGGGAGTGATGATATGCCCAAAGAAAATCTCATAAAAGGAGACAGAATACGTTTCAAGATCCCTTACCAAGTCTAATCACATAGCATGAGGACAAATTTGTAAGACTGATTCTTTCAAACAATTACATGCCAATATTCCATTTGTCACCCTCCAAAGATGTTAGGGGATCTTAATGACATCATTCCTAAAGGAAAATAAGCCTTAACAAATTATAAACGTGCAATCAATGATAAATGTCCTTCTAAATTAACTACCACAAAATTTAACGCATCCAGAAACTTTATTATCCCTCGCACAATCGATGGTTTACCTCGGCTGACAAGGCAATTGTTCACTCTGGGAGCCAAGATCACCGTGACGCTCTGGCTTAAACATTTAAGTCATATGATTAAAGCGGTAACTTAAACCTATTAGACGACATTCAATTAGCCGACAAATCGACAACATCCTGTATGGCATTATTCACGCATGTTGCTAACAAGATCGATAAATTCAGAAACAAATGATTATTATTCTTTGACATGCATGATAACATAAGTTCCCAATTCTGTGAGGACGCCCATTTCGCTACCGTAAAATCTCTCAATACGTACGATGGAAATTACTTATGAGTATGGAGGAATGTTTATCTTTAAAATTCCCTAAAATCATACGACGATACTCTGCTTTTCCTATAAACTTGATTAAAAATGATCTTTGCTTGATACGCCATCTAATAAACCCTCAAACATGTGATGTTCGTGCCATATGTTGTCATTAAAAGTTCATATTTAAAACATATGTCGCGTAAAATAGACCGCTAAGGTAAAATTGTCGGTGATTCGACCAGTGGCGCATGTTGGGCGGATTTCGGCGGTTCGGGCGTTCGCCCATTTAAATCTTCACATTTAGCATATACCCATCATAATGACGTTAGTGCTGTCACGCACCGTGAGGCAACTCGGCGCGTTCGTGCAATTTGTTTCATTTATTTTTATTTTATTTTCTTTTCAAAATAATCATAAGTCCTTGTGAAACACTTACAAATCAAAAAAAAAACTTCGAGCTTCTTCACATCTAATCAAATACTTTGAGATTTCACTTCAGATTCGAGTTGTGTGCTGCTTAACTTCGATTAGGTATGAAGTGAGGTCACGAAGGTCCCAGACCAAAACAACCTAATGATCGCCAACACCGATTCCACTATTGCAAGTAAGGTCGCATTTTTCTTTTTCCACCTCTCTTTATATCATTCTAATTTCTTTGCTTTTTCAAAGTGTTGGTGTGTGTTTGTCCATTTCTTTCTTTCACATTGAGGACAATGTGAATCTTAAAAGTTGGAGGTGGGTACAATAAATATTTTCGGAATGTTGCATGCTTCGTTTCAGAGAGACGTGATTTTTTTTTAACAAATTGAATCTTTGCTAGTCAATAACTGCCCAATTATACCTACATTAACTTGTTAATTTGTGTTTTCATGTGAAACAATTGATTATTCCAGATAGATTGACGCGACGCATGTGCAAAATTTTGATGAGATTTCTAACACCATAAAATACTTGATGTGTTAAGGCATATACGACGACATACCTACCGCTTACAACGCCCCGAGAACTCGTGATTTAGTAGTGGTTAACTAGTTGTTAAACCAAGCTTGCGAATAAAAAAAAAAAGAGAAAGATGTAAAAATGAAAAAAAGAAAAAGAAGAAAAAAATGACCAATCGAGGTTATACTCCTCTATTTGTTGTCAAGTTGAAGAACTAGGAGCATTCATGAGCCCCATGTTTGCTTTTACGTAAACGGCGACACCTGACATTTAGTACGGGAAACCACCCCAGGTGAGGTTTGAACATAACTTCAAAAATTTAAACCTACAGGGAAGACGTCAAAGGTCCTAAAACGAAAAGGGGAATGTATACTCCGACTTCTCATCCCAATAAAGTTCACGGCTTCGTTATATAACTAAAAGCTAACTACAAAGATCTATTTAGTCGTATTTTTCACAAGATTATTGAATTGAAGTTATTCATAACTATCAATATTTGTGGAGTGATGATTTCAAGTCTCAATAATGCTTCACTGACATTACGGCCTTTGGATAGTCGATCGCTTGCGAAAAACAAATTTTTTACCGAATGGTTAATCTTTAAAGGGAGAAGGCTAAGAACTTGATCGCTTGTGTTCAACAAGAAAAAAAAGAAAAAAATTGTGTCATGGATTTATCAATCCCTATTTTTGATATTATGTTTGCTTGAGGACAAGCAAAGTTCATAGCTGGAGGTACTTTGATAAGGTCTTTTTATGCATGTTTTATGTGTATATTTGAGTAGAATTTGAGTTATTTTGTTGTTACTAAGTAGTTTTGATCGATATTATTTATACTACTACGAGGTGCTTATCAAAATAGATTGACCATTCGCTAATTTTGGTGAATTTCGAATACGGATTCATGTCAAAACATAACGGAGCTTATGATGCAAAACGCCGAAATCCTAAGCCAAACGCTACATTTTGGGGGTATATTTGGTCCAACACGCTAGTGGGGTATGTCAGTAACACGATCATGTTCAAACAGTATAAAAATCACAATTTTTTAGGCTTGACGGACTTGAACACGGCCTGGCCAGAAAGTGTTATAAACACACGATGTCGTACAACATGGCCTCTGGCGGTGTCGTGCGACATGGCCATGTCGGTTTCCAATTTTTCAAGAAAATTCAAGCGGACAAACCCGGCGTGTCGGGCGACATGTGTCAAAGGTGTTCGGGACTTTTTTCAACTTTCCATGCGAGTGTGGAAAACTCCGCCAACCAAGCTTTTGACCACTTTTGTACACCTTTAACACCCTATTTTGCTTACAACGTGTCCCCTATATTCCCTCAATTATCATTTGAATACAGAATTCACCAACCCAATGGAATTGGAGCATTTTTTTAACAAATGATGGCATCATTAATGTGTTCTTGCACAAAAATAATGTCATAAAATCAAGAGATGAGTTGGGGAACTTTCATTAATTCAAGATACATCAATTCATTAGATTCATAGATTCATTTATTAAATTGATTGACATTGGAGATCGAAAGTCTTGGAGGAGTAAGCTTGTAGCAACATCGGAGAAGAATGCTTGAAGCAACATCATCAATCAAGAAAGAAGTCAATTGAGATTTTGAGAAAGATAAATACACCATGTCTACAATCACTTAAATCTTTCTTATGAATTTATTCGTTAGTCAAAATCATGTGTAGCTAAACTCTAGTGTTTGAAACGTAATAAAACTACAGGAATGGATTTGTGATTAAGGTGTGTATGTTTTTAATAAAATCTTCATATTTTGTGTGATTCACTTATATTATGCTTCGTTCATTTGAATTGATATATGCGCAATATTGATTTGAAGTTTATTTTTCATCCGGGGAAATCGAGATTCATGGTGAAATAGAACCTATATAAGTGAAAAGAGTTGCATGCAATCCCAGATATAAACCACATAAATCTTCCGGATTAGGAGTCAATGTCCCAGTAACAGAGAATTCACAAATCGTTATAATCTTGTCTTGGGGTTTTAACTAGAAAGAGATTTCGAGTTAATCAACTTAAATTGGGAATTTCTACGGTCCACAAGACATTGATTTTATTAAAAGAGGTTGGTTTTTGATTAAGGGCTCATGGTTGTATTTTTATCTTGTTGAATCACAAAACATTCTAGAGGGATTTACATTCAAACACATTTCTATCTATTGATTTCTTATTTTACAAATCTTCCTTCATTTTTACAATTTATAATTTGTTTTCCTTTTTCATCAAACAAAAACTCAAAATTGTTAGATTAAATAACAAAAAGATGGTAATTATTAGTACTTACAATCCTCGTGGAATGACACTCGTGCACGATAATTTATACTATAAAGCGATAGGTGCTTGCCACGGTTTTAAAGGTAGCTTTTGAGCCATCAATAACACCTTTGAAATAGCGAACTTGTTTGTATCGCATGGCACTCTGTTGTTGAGACCACTCCATGATCCTTACCACTATCCCTCTCAAATCTTGCTGTGAAATGCATATCCATTGTCCGGCGTAAGTCGGTGGAGGCTTGTGCATGGATCGTCTTCTCAATCTCTTCACAGATCTTCTTGAAGACTTCTACGAATCTCAATCTGTCTCACACGATTAACCGCCGCCATTCTCGCATCGAAGTGGTTTGGCCGCACAAGAAGTCGATGATTTCTGAGATCTTTTATACAAAGTGGATCGTCGGCTTTCTTTAGCGTCTCTTTATCTACTCAAGCAATTTGATAGAAAGGAAATAATTGCTCAAAAGCATCATCTAACAAATATGGGATTGTTTGTGCGGTTGTTCTGTGATGTTTACGTGGAGTCGTTCTTTCTTTGCAATCTGCGAGCCTCGCATGGAATGACTCGATTTAGCCGGCTTTGGGAATGTGTTGCCCGACCGACCGGGCACCACTGTCTTAACGACCTTATTCGCCTCGATGGATTTTTCTAAATGAAGTACCGGATCATCCCGTTGCATCATCTACGTCATCGGATGATGATGAAACTTGAGAGCTTGGTTCATCATCGAATTGAATGTTTGATGACGACCTTGTAACTCGGACTCTAATTTCGTATTCTTGAGAGCATCGCACTAGGTCCTTTGATGTGCAATCGTGTGTGGACTCGGCTTCATCTCCTGACCCCATAAATGATATGTCGGGGATTCTCCTCGAGTCGTGGAATTGCACTTATCTCCTTCTCAGACCATTAGGCGTTGTGAGTGAGAGAATGTTCTCAATCTCAGCTTTACCTGGAAGTTTCCCCAACTCCCTCGGGCCTTCAACACCTCAGTCTCAGGCAGCCGAGGCTCTCAACATTCCCTTCGATCGCCAAATGTCTTAGGGTCTTGACGTATTGATCCATAGGAGTCTTAACCCCTTGGATTGTACTTTCATTGCTCAGTGTTAACTCCCGGGCATGTCCATCTTGTGCCTCATCGCAACAACGTGTCATCACCTTCAAAGCCGCCACACCTCAACTAAGATAGACTAAAATTGTCAGAGGCTTCATCAATGCCACTCTGGAGGTTCTTTTTCTCGCTTAGCCCACTTCGCCACCTTTCTTCAAGAGAGAGTCATCTCGTATCCTCCGACCTGCTTTGAAGTGAGTGAGTTCACCCCCTTAATTGGCGCACCAACTAAGCTCTGATGATGATGGGGTCACTCTTCTAGACTCGCCGCTCGATTGAGTGCTCACTAGTTGGGGGTAGGTGGTAAAACACCTTCATTAGGGGTTGGCTCAACTTGGGTGCCCAAGTCCCGGTTTATTGCCAAGTCCCTTGGACCTATTCTCCAAGAGTACGGCGTAGCTACAATGATGTCTGTGGCAATTTGTTGCACTTTGCTTCCAAAGTCGATTTGCAGGGAGAGATTGAGACGACTCTCCTAAATCCTTCAAATAGTTGCTGCTATGGCTAGCCTAGAATCCGTGTGAGAGCTTGCTTTGCATGTTCAATTTCCACTCTTAATTCGATCCATATATCTTCATCACTCTCTGAGAACACATCAATATGATAGTGAGTGTGTTATAGAGTTCGATAGCGGACATATCTTGGCTTTTTCTAATCATACCTCCTTGACTTTTTGCTCTCATCCGCTTTCATGACGCTGAGGATATCCAGACATTTGCTTGTCTTAAATCGCTGCAGGGCCTTGTTGGGCCAGTATTAATGCCCAAAAGATGGAACAATTCTTCCTCTTCTTCAATGTACTCCGGGGTGAGTGTGTAAGTCAGCGGCGACGGTAATACAGGGGGTGAATAGATTATCTCCATTTTCGATTATGCCCTCTTTTATTCAAACAAGCCATGACAAGTATGAAGGTGCGAGAAGTAAATAACCATCGATTTATAGAGTTCAACCCACTCTAGGCTAATACTCTACCACCCACTATCTCACTCGATGGATTTCAAAAAGAATTTTTTTTTATTAATTACCACAATTAACACCTTACAACATCACCTTGAAGAGCACCACACTCTTTTTCAACACCACCTTGGAGATTACCACAATCTCCTTCTGGCCCACCTTGTGAAGATCACCACAATCTTCAACCTTGAAGAACACCAATTCTTCAACACCTCAAACTAAAGACTTCCTCTTCAATAAGAATATTACCACAATCCTTTTGCACCTAACACAGATCACCCAGTATGTTCTTACCATGAGAACACTCACAAGGATATCTTGTGTTGAATGATGACCACAAAAATTCAAGATTACAACTCTATAAAGAAACAGTAATTTTGAGTGCAAGTGTAATCCAAGAATTAAGCTCTAGACCTCAAGATGGGAAAGTGTAAGACCTTAGGCTATTAGCCAAGAATTTCGACAATGAAAGAACAAGTATATGCTTTGAGTGTATCTTGTTGTGTTGTATCTCAATTTATCATGTTATGTTGCTCCAAATCTTCCTCTATTTATAGGAGATGATTTATTATGGATAGGCTCTCTGGGGATTGAAAATCTACATAAAGATACAATTAAATAAAGAATATAGTCATTGAAATCAATCCCCACAAATTAAGGAAAGTATGTTTGCCAAAAAACGGTAGTGGTGACCTACGCTAGAAAATATCGTTGAAAAATAAAATCTCAATTTTACATAGAGGACTGTCGACCTCTGTGGCTGGACCTGGGCGACTTCATGGAGTTCAACACAAATAAAAAAATGAGAACCTCCAGGCCACCCGTCGATCACAACCTAGAGTCGACCTCCTCAGTTTTTTTCTTCCATCGTGTTTTCTCGTTTTAAAATCTTAACTCAGTGCACGGTTACCCTATAGGCGACCGTCCAACACGAGACAAAAGTGTTGTCCAATTTTTTATCGAAAATATACTTCAAGAAATACTCCAAAAATTAGTAAAATTATTTTAAAACAATCGGAAGTATTTGGACAACATTTTCAAACATTGTTTTGGTGTAAAAACACTTTTAAACAAAATCATCAAAATCATAATAAAACATTTATCAAACATTCTCTCCCTTTTTGATGATTACAAACCAAAATAATTTTAAGAAGTTTTAAGAGGTCGAATTAGAAAGCAAAGAACGATTTTCCGGTAAAGATAACTTTGCTTGAAGCAACCAAATTTCCAAACAAAATAGCCACAAGGAAGGAGTAAATCTTTTCAAAATATTTAGCAAAAGCTCCCCTATCAACATGCACATCAAGATAAGCAAATATAACCATACAAAAAGCTAACAACTTTAGCTTTTACAATGTAACCAAAAGAATCACGAGATTAGAAGCTCCCTCACAAAGACAACCATAAAATAAGTATCACACGACCAAGATATATCCAATGTACTAGTTTATATCCAAAGCATTTTGGCTTAAAAGAGCCATAGCATAGCTTTTTCAGACCTTATTTTAGCTCCTTTGAGCTAATAAGCTTATAAATATGTTTCTCCCCATTTGGAATCATCAAAAGAATGTTAGCACGATAAAAACATCATATTATCTTATCAAAGTGCGCAATTTTATCGCTATAGGATATTGAGCTTCAAGTTCAAAAACTAAGGGAATAAATCAAACGACTATGCGAGATCTCAGAAAAGCACGCTTAATTTGCAAAACATGATCTCTATAAATACGTAAGCCTTTGAAATTGGAGAGAATCACGGGGTGATGAATTTTTCTTGAAACTTTTATCGAACACTTGTGGACATCAAATAATAAAGAGGGGTGTATAGCCCTTTGAAAATAGCCAAGACAAAATTTTCATCACCAAATGACAACAAAACATCATTCAACCAACAACATAAACATCTCAAGAATGTCATCAAGATATGAACATATTCTCAAATGTTCAACCCAATTGAGATAAATCTATCCAACTAAGCACCATAAACAAGGCATTACCAATGCCACCAAGCAAAAAGGAAAGAAGCACTTTTACCATCAAGTACTTCACCAACCTAAACATCAAACAATGCCATCATGCACTAATAAGAGTATTTTTACCATCAAATACTCCATCAAAACCATAGTCAATAAGAGCCATAAGCAATCATATTCTACTAGCACTCTTGCCAGTTTATCCCTTGAAAAAGCAAACAATCAAATTTCATTAGCACAATAGAGAAGTAGTGAAAAGAAGTTCATTACAACATAAGGAGAAAAGATATGAAAATAAAGCAAGAAAGAGCAATAAAGGCATCAATCTTCGCCGAAGAGAAGCAAGCATTAGGGAGAGGTCTGATGAACTTCTTCACTTTTCCAACCGACTTCTTCAACTTAGAATTTTCTTGGCTTAAAGCCTCATAACAAGGATCATAATAAAGCTTTTGTTCGGGCGAGTGGGCTTGAAAAGATCCCCGAAAGGTTAGGCACATGTATTACCCTCCGATTGCTTTGACCTTCTCCCAAAGCCAATCTTTTTGGCTTCCCCTCATCATCAAAGATATCATCGTAATTTGGGGACGAAGAACCTGGTGTCTCCCTTCTGCCATTTTTGTGGGCGATAGCATATTATTACGACGGACAATTTGCAAGATATTGTCGATGTATCAAAGTCATCATGAATCATCTCCTAATTAAACTTTTGAAGACGGTAAAACCCAAATGCATGAGAAGTTTGCAAATCCAATTTTCCATAGCAAACTTCTTAACCTCGCGAATCGACCAACGATATCAATTAAAATTGCACCAAGGCTGAGCAATTCCCTTCGCAATTTTGTGCCAAGAAGAAATCCATTGCTCAGCACTTTTGCAGATTTTCCACAAATGCAATAAGCTACAATTGTAGAAATAATTCTATGCTCAAGAGTCATAGACAACAATGAATACTTCGCCACACACCCAAATAAATCTTAATCTCTTTCAAACGACAAAAACACATCATTTCCAATGTGTGCATCCAAAGTAATCCCATCCTCCTTCCCGAACATGCACAATAATCAAAATATCGCTCGAGTCCATCTAAAGTGACGACCTTTAACAAACGAATTCATAGCAATGCTTTCTTGATCACAAACTCAATCCATAAATTCGCATAAAAATGTGAAATCATGCACTATCATCATACAACACAGTAGATGCTCCCACAAATACATCAACCCTGATGCTCAAATAATTTTTAATAGTGATAATCACACGAAAAATGCCAACCGACATGTCTTTGTACGCCCAATCGACTTTACTACCCAAGTCCAAATTATCATAATACCATTCCTGTGTATATTTATTGATAAAATTAAACACATTTATGAACTAGGAGCTTGAGGAATAAAAGATTTCTTATTTTTGGCCCAACTGCAATTGCTGAGCAGATAGTACCAACAGCTCGCGACATTTTGGCCCGTAAGTTGGGGATTTGATTATCATCGTGTTTCGAAACCACGCTCCTTTGGGTAGCTCTAATATCGCTGTTCACTCTTCTTCTCTTGGCGACACCCGAAATACCCTCTTCACCCTTCTACGCTTTGGGATTTGGATTTTGACGAGACTCCTCGAGAATAAGAATTCACTTTATGAAATGAAAGAGTTTCACGAATTGTCTGATCGCTTGACATCGCCATAGATATGAAATTCTTGCAAAATAGAGAGAGATTAGCACCAACAATTTTAAGATTTGGTGAAGAAATGAGAGTTTTTGCAGAGAGAAGGAAGAAAAATGCGCACAAGGGTTTTCTTTGGGTTTTTTTTTAATTTCGTTAGTGCAACCGAGAAAAGACGCGCGACAACAAGGGCGCGATCGATCGGGTGGTGCAGGGTGACCCGGTCAACCTTGACTGGCCCCTCTCGTAATTTTACAAGTTTCAAAGTTTTTCAAAATCTGATTTTTTACCCCAAAAGTTTTAAGAACTTGCAAAAGAAAAGGCAAACATGGACTATATCCAATATGTACGAGCCAAGAATATAATAGACTTGATTAAAACACGATTCCAGAGTGCCCTTTTTTGAAAAAAATCGACAAAACCATTTAATGGCACTTAAGAGATACTATGAAATATCTTGAAAATCAAGCACGTGATTATATGACATGAAAAATATTGAGTTAAAATAATACGAGTGAACGTAATCGATGTTTCAAGCATCTCTTGATGAATTATGAGTAGATAACCAATGAAGAAGAGATATATATCCTACACAATTCTTAAATAAGACTTGCACAAAACATTATGATACAAGTGTAAAGCAAGGCACAAGAGATATCACAAAGATGCTTATGCTATATAAAAACCATAAGAGATAATAAAACACCTTAGTCTAAGTAAATGCACAAGTAGTTTTAAAAAGCAAATAAAGGTCGTCTTTTCAAAATATTTTAAATCACAAATATATATCAAGACCTTAATTTTAAAATATTTGAAACTCATTTTGCAATTAAGACACAAACAAAAACACGCATAGTAACAAAATAAATGCATATTTAAACGATGAGGAGATACGGTTTACCAATTACGCCATTTCTATGTGTGTGTTTTTCCATTGTTGATGGTATCTTCCTTTTGAAAATCATGTTGTTGATGATAGCTTCTCCATTTGCTCAATTTCCAAGGATTGTGTCTTTCCATTGTTGATAGTGTCTTTCTCTTGAAATTTATTATGATGTTGTTTTCTCCTTTGATCAAATGAGACGATCATTTGTGGTACCTCAAGTGTTTCGAGTCCTTTGGGATTAGCTTGAGACTTTAGTGTCTCCAATAATAATTAGAGCTATTTCTAGCCCGACAAGAATTAACTGTGACCCTTTACCGTAATAAAAGCAAAGAACAATTCTAGAAGTATAGTGATCAAATACGCCAGAGACTTGATCCTTTTTTCATATGATTAACAACAATAGCTTAAGATTAAGTCCTAGTTTCAAATTATCACAACTATGATCATCAACAATTTTGGTCATTTTGTCGGGTAATTTAAGTTGAATTTAGATAAATCTTTTTTCATGCAATTAATATCCTCAACGAGTACTATTTTCCTTTTAAGGATTTTACCCTTATCGAAAGTGGTGGTGTGAGCACATGAGATTGATTCATAAGAGAAAAATAAATTATCCTTATCATTTTTCAAAATATGGAATTCCTTTTTCAAATTTTTATAATTAACAAGCAAGCTTTGAATTCATTTTGAAGTTCATCAAAATCATTTTGCAAATCACTATAATCATTTTGTAAAACATTATCATGTGTAAAGTAGAGGGTTTAGAACGCATTCTTGCCTTCTTCTTCGATGCCCATAAGACATTGTTCTACTTCTTCATCGCCGAAGTTGTGAAGCTCATCCCATGTTATCGATTTGATGTTGTATCCAATTGAGTAAGAGATGCTTGAATAGCTCATTTTGTTTGACATACTTTTCTAGTTTTCTCCATACTTCATGTGCCGATCGAATTCCTACAATATGATCATATTCTCAAATGGTGAGTGAACAATAAATAATATTAAGAGCTCACTGCTTAAGAAGATGATTTTCTTCTTTATCATTGAGCTTCTTGAGACTTTGGAGGTGTGTCTTTCATCGGGATGTAATCTTTATTTATGACCGTGTTCCAAATATCGAACCCGCAACTTTGTAAATAGCATTCCATTCTTTCTTTCCAAAATGCATAATTTTTGAGTCAAATTATGGTGGCTTGTTGGTGGAGGCGCCGATAAGATAGACTTTCATGTATTCATAGCCATTGATCGCCTTCTCTTACTCGCGATGTGAAACGAGCTTGCCAAAGATTTTGACTGATACCACTTTTAAGTCTCGCGCCACGATAATCTAGAGGGGGTGAATAGATTATCTCCATTTTCTCGATTATGCCTTCTTTTTCGATTCAAACAAGCCAAGACAAATATGAAGGTGGGGAAGTAAATAACACGCGCCAATTTATATAGTTCAACCCACCTAGGACCTACTTCTCTACCACCCCAAAAGATCTCCTGGATGTATTTCAAAAAGAAAAAAATTATTAATTACCACAATTAACACCTTACAACATCACCTTGAAGAACACCACGCTTTCTTCAACACCACGCTGGAGATTACCACAATCTCCCTTCAACGCACTTTGAAGATCACCACAATCTTCAACCTTGAATAACACCAAATTCTTCAACACCTCAAAGAGCAACACACTCTTCTTCAATAAGAATATTACCACAATCTTCTTGCACCTAACACCTAGATCACCCAAGTGTGTTCTTACCATGAACTCCTCACAAGGATATCTTGTGTTGAATGATGACCACAAAAATTCAAGATTACAACTCTATAAAGAACAATATAATTTTGAGTGCAAGTATAATCAAGAATTAAGCCTAGACTCAAGATGTGAAAGTGTAAGACCCTAGGCTATTACAACAAGAATATATACAATGAAAGAACAAGTATATGATTTGAGTGTATCTTGTTGTGTTGTATCTCAATTTCTTATTATGTTGCTCCAAATCTTTCTATTTATAGAGATGATTTATCATGGATTGATCCTTTTGGGGATTGAATATCTACGAAAAATACAATTAAAATCAAGAATATAGTCATAGAAATCAATCCCAAAACTAAGGAAAATATGTCTCACAACGGCTAGAATTTTATCACAAAACGGGTGAATTACCAATGCGTAGAAATAGACATTGAAAAATAAAATCTCAATTTTACATAGGGGCAACCTATCGACCGTGTTGGACTGGGGTCGACTTCACGGAGTTCAATACAGGAAACAATGAGAACCTCCAGCACCGGCTGACTCTCCACTCTTTTTCTTCCGTCAAGGCTTCTCGCTTTACAACTTAACTCGTACTTGCACCGGTCCAACACGAGACAGTATGTTGTCCAATTTTTATAAAAAATATACTTCAAGAAATACTCCAAAAAATTAGTAAAAATATTTTAAGACAATCGAAGTATTTGACAACATTTTAAAACATTGTTTTGGTGTAAAAACACTTTAAAACAAAATCATCAAAATCATAATAAAACATTTATCAAACAAAGTGAATCGCACTTGAGTGATCAAGCTTCCATGCTTCCATTCTCCTCGAGGCCTCTCGATATCCGGATACGAGGAGAGTACATAATGATATCGCTATCATCATCATGTTCATCTTCTTCTCCTCCTTTTCCGGAATAGAGGTAAGTCATGCCGCTTCTTCTTTTCAAGAGAGTATCAAAAGAGAGGAGAGACAACATTTTCAAAGTGGATGTTCAGCTTGTCTCAAACATGCATTATCCTAAGTCGTTTTCTCCACAAACTGACTTCAAGGTCTCTCCGCGATCATCCTCAAGCAGACTGCGCTTCATCTATAACTTTTAGGAGACTCGCACTTCCCGAGTTTCAACAGCCGGTGTTTTCTCCACTGAGAGGTAGATTCAATCGTCTTTCAAAGCTCAAAGCTTGAAAATTCTTCTTCTTTTGGTCTTAACCAGAGGAATTTTTGGGTCCTTTTTCTTCTTCGATTCTTTGGCGGTGGGGTCTGGGCATCCTTCGGGAGGGAGCCGTCCCTTGATTTGGCGCCTCTTCTTCCGTATTGTTGGAGAAGGGAATTTGGGTTTCCTTCTCCCCGGGGCCGCAATAAAGACTCTACGCACGGGTAGGACTTACCGCAGGGGCAGGAGACTCCTTCTTAGCCAGGGGCAACTTTTTCTTTGCAAATCGGGCAGGGGCAGCCTTTCTTCTTGGGAGGAGGAGGGGTAACAATAACCCCGGGTTCACCGATTCCCCTCACTTGTATCCGGCCTCTTCACGTGGGCTCTCTTCCTGCCCCCGTGAGATTCACCTTAAACATATTCTTCAGGACATGAAAAGGTTTTCCATGTCGGGCGGGGAATGCCCTTCACTTCCATAAGTGGCCAATCACCGAGCCATTACCAAGAGATCCTCCAAAGGATCCATCTTCCTTGAACGATTTTATTTGCAATGTTCCTCGCAGAGTCTCACTGTACCACCTAACTCAAACCAGCTTAACTTTTCTTTGCTTTTGCATGATCGCAACCATGACGATTTACTCTTAGTCTCTTGATAAACCGGGTCAAGCCGCCAAACTTCATGTCTACACTTTGAGACGACATCCATCAATTTATGATAGTCGCCCTTCAAAGCTCTTCTTATCACTCCGGTAGACCACCTTAGCAACGCACTGCTTGGCTACCTCTTACACGTAGCTAGCCCAAATCAACATCTCGCTTCATTTATCTCCTTCATGCCATCGACGACAATAAACAATGTTCCTCAAGGTCCTTACTTTATCATAATGTCCTTGAGGTGGAATGAAGACTTGATCCCTTCTGCCCTACACTTCGGCGTTAACATAGAATCCGCGCTACCTCCCTCGATATAGGTGTGTGAGTATTCTAAAGTCGAAAAGCCTTAAGACCTCGACTTTTCCAACATCTCAAAGAATCTTCTTCACTGGGTTTCATCGTAACCCCGTTCACTATGCCTTCAAATCCACTTACGATCATGAGTGGATTTGCTTCGATAATTTGACGAAATCAAACTTAGGTGCCATTTTTAGAAATTTTTACCGAATAAAAGTTGATTTAACTTGTTTGAGAACACTTAGGTTTTCGAGAGAGAAAACTTGCTTTCTTTTGCTTGAAGATGAACAATTTTCGAATGAGAGAGAAAACTGAAAATGAGTATTTAAGGGTTATGAAAAGACATGTCTTCGAATTTGAAATTTTGATCAAGATCAACGGCTTAGATTTAGCACGCCAAACCGTATTTAGTTTCTCGCATTCAATGTGGCATTTATATCTAATCATATGCTTATTGTGCAAATTTTTGACTGCACTGGCCATTATTACGCCGACGTCATGCTTAAAAACATTCCCCGCCATTTAAAAACAATCGCGTTTTGTCACTTAGCTAATAAATGACTCACATTACCTCAAAATGACTTAACTCTTCTTCTCTCCTTTCATTAAGCTGCCCAAATTGTCAACTAACTCGATATAGCCGACTTTTCGATATGGTCAAGCTTTCTCACTTGGCCGATGTGAGAAACCCGTTTTTTTCATTTTTTTCTCATCTTTTATCTCCGCTAATCGAGTCTTCATGAGTGTTAACTCACCAATTAACCCTAGATCATGCTTAAGCTTCTTCAAATCTTGATTCACATATGGGCTTGGTGAATATATCAAATAACCGCTTATCACGAGATATATTCCAAAGTGATGTCTATCTTTTCAACATGATCTCCTATAAAAATGATATCCGACATCAATGTAGTTTGTCTCTTTGAGTGCAACACAGATTTCGAGTGATTGCAATAACACTTGTGTTATCACACATAATTGGAATTTCTTTTTCTTCAACATCATAGCTCTTAGTTGTTGTCTTATCCATAAGACTTGGGCACAAATGCAATAGCCCGCAGCCTATGTACTCAACTTCACCATGGATGTGGCTATTGAATTTTTTGTTTACTAAACCAGAAACCAATCTGCTTCCAAGATTTGACATGTACCTCAAGTACTTTTCCTATCAACTCTACATCCAAGATAGTCGAGACGAGTAACCAATTAGCTTGAGTCCTCCTTCCTTGATACCATAAGTTTCGACTTCCTGGCATCCTTTCAAATATCTTAGATTCTCTTAGCCGCAATATATATGGCTTTCTTTTTGGGCGCAGATTGAAATCTGCACATACACCTACATCAAAGGTGATGTCCGCCCTCTTGTTGTTAAATGAGCAATGATCCAATAAGTTCTCTCGATCTTGTTTGATCCACGCTTGCCATCTCGCAACCATATCCATCTTGACTAATGTATTCATTGGTATTTTCACGTAAGACTTTTCTTCCATACCAAATTTCTTCATTAAATCTCTGGTATACTTTGTTTGACTTATGAAGGTTCCATCCTTCAGCTTGTTTAACTTGAAGTCCTAGAAAGAATGTTAACGCCTCCTCCCATCATGCTCATTTCAAATTTGCCTTGCATGAGGTTTGAGAATTTATCACATGTACTTTTATTTTTGGATCCAAAATAATATCATCCACGATATTTGAACAAGCAAAGATATGTAAGTCCGTTTTGCCACGATAACTCAGAGGTGAATAGATTATCTCCACCTTTTGATTATGCCCTTTTTCGAATAAAACAAGCCAAGACAATAATAAAGGTTTGGAATGTAAACAACACGCGTCGATTTATAGAGCTTCACCCCACCTAGTGACTACGTGCTCTACCACCCCAAAGATATCCTGGACGGGTTTCGAAGAAAAAGAATTTTATTAATTACCAAAATTAATACAAATTCAACTTACAACACCTAGAAGAGTACCACACTCTTCTTCAACACCACCTTTGAGATTACCACAATCTCCTTTGAAGATTACCAAATCTTCCTTCAACGGCACCTTTGAAGATCACCACAATCTTCAATCTCTAAATACCAAATTCTTCAACACCTCAAGAGCACCATGTTTGATAAATGGTTTTATCATGATTTTGATGATTTTGATTTTACACCAAAACAATGTTTTTAAAGGTTGTCCAAATACTCCTAAATGATTTAAAATGGTTTTAATATTTTTCTGAGTATTTCCTCAAGTTTATTTTCGATATAAAATTGGACAAATACATTTAATGTTTTTAAGTCAACGGGTTTTTACATTGAAACTATGTTGTCCTAATACTCCCAATTGATCTAAAATGTTTCTACTATTTTTTGGAGTATTTATTGAATTTATATCTGACAACACTTTTGTGTAAATGTTTTATTTCTTCAAGACTATATTTCTAATGTTGTCCTAAATACTCCCGATCGGTTTAAAATGTTTTTACGAATTTTTCGGAGTATTTCTTGAGGTTTATTTTCGCCAAAAATCGGACAACATTGATTTTAGGCGGTCGATCGTCGACCAAAGAGGCGACCGCACTGAGCAAACATCGATACGTAAACTTTGTTCCTTCCGCTTTTTGGTCGCCGAACCGTCGCTTTAGCCTTCACCGGTCGAGGTGCACTTCGACCGGTCGCCCTGTTAATTTGCTGCGACATGTTTCAAACTTATTTCTCGTGCATCGTCGCCCTATGCTTTGACAACAAAATTCTAACCGTTTGACAGCAAATGACATCTTTTCCCTAAATTGTGGGATTGATTTCTAACAGCCTATAATCTTGATTTTAATTGCAATTTTTTTGTAGAAATCAGATTCCAAGAGGAGCCTATCAAGTATCAATCATCTCCTATAAATAGAGGAAGAATTGAAGCAACACAATAAGAGAGAAAACTACAACACAACAAGATACACTCAAGAATACACTTGTTCTTACATCGTCTTATTTCTTGTTGTAATTTGCCTAGCTTATCACTTTCACATCCTTGAGGTCTAGGCTATTCTTGATTACACTTGCACTCTATTGTATTATCAATTATCGAGTTGTAATCTTGAATTTGGGTAATCATTCAACACAAGATATCCTTGTGAGTGTTCTTGTGGTAAGAACACACTGGGTGATCTAGGTATAGGTATAAGAAGATTGTGGTAATCTTCTTGTTGAGGTGTTGAAGAATTTGGTATTCTTCAAGGCTGAAGATTGTGGTAATCTTCACAAGGTGCCGTTGGAGATTGTGGGTAATCTTCAAGTGAGATTGTGGTAATCTCAAAGGTGGTGTTGAAGAAGAGTGTGGTGCCTTCAAGGTGTTGTTGTAAGCTGGTTTGTATTAATTTGTGGTAAATTAATAAAATCTTTTTTTCTTTTGAAATCCATCCCTGATATATCGCGGTAGAGGATTAGACCCTAGGTGGGTTGAACTTTTAAATCGACGTGTGTTGTTTTCATTCCGCACATTTATTATCAGTGTTTGAGCATTTGGTTCAAAAAGAGGGCGAAATCGAAAAGATGGAGATAATCTATTCACCCTCTCTAGATTATCGTAGCCGCTGACTTACAAGGGTATCAAAGCCAAACTTTTGGCAAGCTCTGCTTCACATCACGAGTGAAGAGAAACGATCGCCGGGCTACTTAACGAAGCTCATCTATCCTAGACTTCCACCACTAAGCCACTCCTCGGTTTGATTCCAAAAATTTTATATTTTGGAAAGAAAGAATGGAATGCTACTTACAAGATTGCGGGTTCGACATTTGGAACACCGCTCATTAATGGAGAAACCATTCCGATGAAAGATACACCACACACCTCAAAAGGCTTCAAAAAGCTCAATGATGAAGAGAAGAAAATCATCTCTTTAAATGGTAAAGCTCTTAATATTTTACTTTGTTCACTTACCACTTTGGAATTTGATCATGTTGTATTCAATCGGCACATGAAGTATGGCAAAAATTAGAAGCCATCTATGAAATATATGCAAATGAAAGGAGCAACTCAAAAGCATCTACTTCACAAAATGGATACAACATCAAATCCAACAAATGGGATGTCTTTCTCACAACCTCCCATGATGAACAAGTTGAACAATGCCTCATGGGCATCAAGAAGAAAACGAGGTAAGTTCTAAACCCTACTTCTTATGACCATGAATTGCAAAATGAATATAGTGATTTACAAAATGATTATGATGAGCTACAAGATGAATTCCAAAACTTACTTGTTAAATACAAAAATTTGAAAAAGGAATTCATTGTTTTGAAAATGATAAGGATAGTTTATTTACTTCCCTATGAATCACTATCATGTGCTCACACCACCACTCTTGACAAGGTTAGAAACCTTGAGAAAGAAAATAGTACTCTTGTTGAGGATATAAATTGCTTGAAAAATGATTTATCTAAATCCAACTTGAAAATTTATAGAATAACCAATATTGTTGATTGTTGTGATAATTCACACTAGAACTTGATCATAAGCCCAAGGGTGTCAATCACATGAAAAAGAATCAAGTTTTTAAGACGTTGATCATTATGCTCCTGAATTATTACATGCTTTTATTGCGTGTAAAAAGGGTCATACGGAAATACTTGCCGGGCTGAAATAGCTCTAATTATTGTTGGAGACCTAAAAGTCTCAAGACTAATCCCAAAGGACCTAAACACATGAGGGTACCACAAAACAATGTCATATTAGGTACCCGACTAAATAATGATCAAGAAAATTTATACCGCTGAAGAAGACATCAAATGACCGCTTTCATTTGATCAAAGAAGGAGAAACTATTTTTCGACAAAGCCAATTTCCAAGAAAATGATATAATCAAAAATGGGAAGAACACAATCCTTGAAATGGCAAAGACATCATCAACAAGATGATTTTCAAAGAAAAGAGACTTTCAACAATGGGAAGGCAAAACCTTGAAATGGAGTAATCAAATAAGTCATCATCAACAAAGTGACTTCTCAAGGGGAAGATATCATCAACAATGGAACGGGACAACCCATGGAAATGGCGAATTGGTAACCCGTATCTCCCCATTTAAAATATACATTTTATTTTGTTATGCATGTTTTTATTTGTGTCTTTATCAGCAAATACGAGTTTTCAAGTATTGATTTTTTTTTAAGGTCTTCAATATATATGTTTGTTTTTAAAATTCTTTTGAAAAAGGAGACCTTATATGATGTTTTTTTAAAACTCTTGTGCATTTGTGTAGACTAAAGTGTATTATCATCTCTTATGGATTTTTACGACGAGCTTACTTGTGATATCTCTTAGCCTACACTTTTATCATTATGATTTGTGCTAGATTTGTTTTAAGAATTGTGTAGGATTTACATATTTTCACAAATGGCCATTTTGTCAAGAAAGGCATAAATTATCGAGGCACGCTTACTTGTATTACTTTTACTCTTATAGACTGATATATGTATTGCCATATGCCTATGTGCTTGTTTTTTTTTTATAGTATCTCATACAAGTGCCATTAAGAGGATTTTTAGATTTTTTGAAAGGCACTATTCGATATTTGATTGCACATATTTGCTTTGTCAACTTTTGTTCAAATACTTTTTTAAATGAGGTCTCAATTATATGCTATCGGATTTTCAAATTTCAAAGAGACCTTTTATAGCTTTCTTAAGCTTATTTGAACTTGCATGATTTATTAGACTCTTGATGATATTCTAAATGCATAGTATGTGTTCCTTTGCTTCATGGTCTATATATGTAGTGTCTACTTCTACTATGTTTTTATGCAAGATATTTTGTGATTGATGATTGAGGCATGTTTTTACACTTAAGCTATTTTTCTCTTGATTATATAAGAGATGCCGCTAATGAGTTTGTTTAGTTGTGTAGAAAAGGAAATACTCCAAATATTTGATGTAAATGTTCTATTATGAACACCTTAGATCATTTGATGCCCAATAAAGTGATGAAGAAGAAAAATTCCTAAATTGATGCTTTTCAAGATGAAGATTGGTTTTTAAATCAAGAGGAGCTAAAAAGAAATGATACTTGGAAGCTTGATGCCATGTCTTTCATCACAAACGATTATAAATGAAAAAGTGGTATTCCTGAATGGAAACTCGATGACCAAGGCAACATTGGTCGAACTAAGGTGAGGTTAGTGGCTCAAGGTATTTTAAAAAAGGCAATTGATTTTGGATGTAATATTTGCACTTTTACTTGCTCATTCTTGTTTTAAGAAAATTTCAAGTTTTTACCAAAAACGGATGTTAAATCCAATTTTTCTAAATGATTTCAATCAAATAAGTCTCATCGGAGTTTAAAATTTTAGGCCAAATGATTTTTATAAAAGGCTTTGTATGATTTAAAACTAAGACCCCATGCATGGTATGATAGACTTAACTATTTTTACAAATGATTTTACAAAGAGGTAAAGTTGATACTACTTTTTGTTTGAGAAAAAGGGCAAGATTGTTTAAACTCAGGCATATTTATGAGAATATTTTTGGTGCTACTAATAAATATTTATGCAAGATATTTTTCTAAGTTGATACTAGGTGAACTCGAGATGAGCTTGATGGGGGAGCTCAATTTATTGCTTGACTTCAAATTATTCAATGCCAAGAAGATGATTATATTTTAAAAGAACTCTCAAGAGTTGTGCATCGAAGAAGAAAACTATCTCAACCTCTATGACTAAAGATTGACAAAGGTTGAGAAAGGCATGCATTTACGACAATTAAATTTGAGGTATGTTTTCTTGTATTATTTCTATAGACTTTACATTCCATATGCCTTATGTCTATATGCTCGACTTCCAAAACTATCCCAACGAATCTCATTAAAAGTGCCATTAAAAGAAATTTTTAAATATTTGAAAGGCACTTCTTCGTATGACTTGTCAGTATCCAAAGCTTTAAAACGTTCTTATTTTTTTGGATAACAAGTTCTAGATTATTATACCTGTTATTCATATTCAAAATTTGGTTCACATAATCGAACTAAACATATTGAGATTCAATATATTTTTAAGCGATTGTGATTTTTTAACAAAACTTGAGATGTGTTTAATTCCTCTCAAGGATAACTCATGCCACTTTTGATCGTAACCGCCGAGTATTTTACCTCATTTCGAGCTTGATTATGACATAATGTATATTGAATGAGGTCTACGCTTGCATTTTGCACGCTTTTAAAACTGGGGCTAAAAATCGATTTTTGGTTGAAAATTCGATTTTGAAAAACCGGCGATTGGTCGAGTGGTCGAGGGCAACCGGTCGCCTCAACGCCGACGGCCGCCTAGGCTATAATTGATTGAAATGGTTCTGCTCTTTCAAGATTCGCACTTTGACACATTTTGGCCATTTTTCATCCCCTTTGCAAATTTCACACACAATTCACTTCAAATGAGTTTTGATGCATGAATTATATATTTTGGGGATTATCTAGCTCGACTATCATCATCATTGCTTGTCTTTACCGATTGAATGGTAAGAATTTCACTATCTTTAGCTCAAACTGAACCCTCGAGCTTGGGCTTATATGTATTTTTCTTTGATGTAATTCATATATGTTTGTGATGAGCTTATTGATCGTTGATGATTGATATTTGTTAAATTTCATTTGGTGATGAAAAACTTGGCTTGATTTCATTTACAAGGGCTATATATATCTTTCTCAATTTTTGACGCCCGCAAGTTGTTTGATAAAATGTTTCAATGAAAAATTCATCACCTACATGATTCTCTCGATTTCAAAAGTCTTATACATTTATAGAGATCATGTTTTGCTTATCAAATGAGTTTTCATAAACCTCTACAAGTCGTATGATTCGACTTTTCCTCCTATTTGGTTTATAAGCTTCAATGCTCAAATAGCTCGATACATCGGTTTTGTATGCACTTTGATATGAATATATGATGTATTTATCGTGCTAACATTCTTTTTTGATGATTCCAAAGGGGAGAAACAGGTTATAAGCTCATTAGCTCATAAAGCTTAACTAAAAGAAGTTATAAGCTATGGCTTCATAAAGCCATAAGCTTGTGGATCATATTTAGTCCACTTGGCGCATTATGGTTATATATGAATCATGGTCCATCGGGTTGTAGTATGGACTTATATACTATTTCTAATGATGTATCTTTGACAGAGCTTTTAAGTTTTTGATACTTAAGCTCAATATCGAAAAGCTAATATTTTAGCTTATGTTTAAGTTTGCTTCTATATAACTCTTGTTGTGCATATTGACAGGAGCATTTGCTATATGTGTTTGAATATCTCTACTCCCATCCTTGTGTTTTTATTGCATGGAATGTTGTCGCCACAACGGATAGTTCCTTTAACCGTAAAAATTGTTTTGTTTTCAAAATCGACTCGTTAAATTGTTTTGGTTTGTAATCATCAAAAAGGGGAGATTGTTTGATAAATGGTTTTATCATGATTTTGATGATTTTGATTTTACACCAAAACAATGTTTTTAAAGGTTGTCCAAATACTCCTAAATGATTTAAAATGGTTTTAATATTTTTCTGAGTATTTCCTCAAGTTTATTTTCGATATAAAATTGACAACACATTTAATGTTTTTAAGTCAACGGGTTTTTACATTGAAACTATGTTGTCCTAATACTCCCAATTGATCTAAAATGTTTCTACTATTTTTCGAGTATTTATTGAATTTATATCTGACAACACTTTTGTGTAAATGTTTTATTTCTTCAAGACTATATTTCTAATGTTGTCCTAAATACTCCCGATCGGTTTAAAATGTTTTTACGAATTTTTCTGAGTATTTTCTTGAGGTTTATTTTCGCTGAAAAAATCGGACAACATTGATTTTAGAGGTCGAATGATCGTCGACCAAAGAGGCGATTTTACCGGGAGCAAAACATCGATACGTAAACTTTGTTCCTTCGCTTTTGGTCAATGCAACCGACCGCCTTTCTAGCCGACCCTCCGAGGTGCACTGACCTGGCCGCCTGTTAATTTGCTCAGCGACATGTTTCAAACTTATTTCAGAAGTGACTGCCGCCCTATGCTTTGACAACAAAATTCTAACCGCTGTAAATGTATATCTTTTCCTAAATTGTGGGATTGATTTCTAATAAATTATAATCTTGATTTTAATTGCAATTTTTGTAGAAATCAGATTCCAAGAGTGAGCCTATCAAGTATCAATCATCTCCTATAAATGTATAAGAATCAAGAACACAACAAGAGAGAAAACTACAACACAACAAGATACACTCAAGAATACACTTGTTCTTACATCGTCTTATTTCTTGTTGTAATTTGCCTAGCTTATCACTTTCACATCCTTGAGGTTCAGCTATTCTTGATTACACTTGCACTCTATCAGTATTATCAATTATCGAACTGTAATCTTGAATTGGTAATCATTCAACACAAGATATCCTTGTGAGTGTTCTTGTGGTAAAGAATACACACTGGGGATCTAGGTAAAGTGTAAGAAGATTGTGGTAATCTTCTTGTTGAGGTGTTGAAGAATTTGGTATTCTTCAAGGCTTGAAGATTGCGGGTAATCTTCATATGAGTCACGCTGAGATCGTGGGTAATCTTCAAGCCAGATTGTGGTAATCTCAAAGCGGTGTCAAGAAGAGTGTGGTGCTCTTCAAGGTGTTGTTGTAAGTTGCGTTGTATTAATTTGTGGTAAATTAATAAAATCTTTTTTCTTTTTGAAATCCATCCCGTATATACCGTGGTAGAGATTGTGGCCCCTGTGGGCTGAACATCTTTAAATCGACGGTGTTGTTTTCATTCCGCACCTTTATTATTGTGTTTGAGCATTTGTTCAAAAAGAGGGCTAAATCGAAAAGATGGAGATAATCTATTCACCCCCTCTCTGATTATCGTAGCCGCTGACTTACACACCACACTCTTGAAACACCTATCACCTGATCACTCAAGTGTATTCTTTCCATGCAAGAATACTCACAAGATGTCTTCTCGTTGAATGATGACCAAAATCAAGATTACAACTCAATAATGAATAATACAATTTGAGTACAAGTAATCAAGAAATGAAAGCCTAGACCTCAAGATGTGAAAGTTGATAAGCTAGGCAAAATTACAACAAGAAATAACTATGAAGAATGTTGTTTGCTTCGAATATATCTCATTGTGTTGTATCTCAATTGTTGTACTTCAAATCTTCCTCTATTTATAGTAGATGATTGATCATTGATAGGCTCTCTTGAACTGATATCTACAAAAAATTGCAATTAAAATCAAGATTATAGCTAGTAAAATCAATCCCACAATTTAGGAAAAGTTGTCTCCGCAGACAATGGTTAGAATTTTCATTAAAACATATGCACCGGCCGCAAGACAAATAGACGCTTGAAAATAAGAACACATTTTTACACAGGCGACCAATCGACGGTCCGACGGCACCCTAGGTCCAACCGTGCCCTCTCTTCAAAAACCAAAATAGAGAAGTTTTTGCAAATTTGAACCAACCTTCGGTACGGCCGACGCCACCGTCCGCCCCATAGTGGTGACCGGTCACCCTCACCATACGCTTATTTTGCACAACTTTCGTGTACGGGTTGCCCTATAGGCGACTGGCTGACTCAAAACAAAAAGTGTTGCCCAATTTTATATCGAAATAAACTTCAAGAAATACTCCAAAAATAGTTAAAACATTGTAGATCGATCGGAAGTATTTAGACAACATTTGGAAACATTGTTTGATGTAAAACACACTAACTCAAAATCATAAAAAGTGTTGTCCAATTTAATGTCGAAAATAAACTTGAAGAAATATTCAAAAATTAGTAGAAACAATTTAAATCATTTAGAGTATTTGACAATATCTAAAAATATTGTTTTGTGTAAAAACAAAATCATCAAAATCATGATAAAAACATTTATCAAACAAGATACTCTCTCCATCTTGAATCTCAAGAGTGTTCTCGTCCACTTTGCCTTTGTGAATCCATTATCTGTCGTAAATTGAGATAATGTATCATTCCATGCTCTAGGTGCCTGTTTCAATCCATATAGAGCTGAGCTTGTACACTTTATCTCCAAGAGTCTTCTCGCTCAAATCCTGAGGTTGTTCAACATAGACTTCTTCTTCCAATAATCCATTCAATAATTCACTTTTTACATCCATTTGGTATACAAAATGAAGTTCTTGTGTAAGATAGGCAAGAAACATCCTTATCGCTTCTAATATTGCAACAGAGCAAATGTTTCATCAAAATCTATACCTTCCTTGGCAATACCTTTTGGCTACCAATCTTGCTTTGTTTCTTACCACGTAACCTTCTTCATTCATCTTGTTTCAAACCCATTTTGTGCCAATAACATTTTGACGAGTTGGTTTTTGAACTAATTCCCACACTTTGTTCCTTTTAAACCGATTCACTTCTTCTTGCATAGCTTGAATACAATGTGTGTCATCCAATGCTTGACACATCTTTAGGTTCTATTGGGGATATAAAACAAGTCAACATTGCTTCTTGTTGAGCTCTTTGATCCGGTTCTTACACCATCTCTTACATCTCCAATGACTAGCCTGGGGATGGTCTCTTAGCCATCTCACATCAAAGTCGAGTAAGTTAGCCGGGTTCGCCTGCCTTGCACTGTGTTGTCTTGAGCAGCCTCTCTCATCATCACTTAGCTGAGATTCTCCATTGTCTTTGTGATTCAAATGCCTACATCATCTTCATCTCGCTTATCGCTCCAAAAAGTTCAACATATGTGACTCTTCTCGCATAGTTTGGTCGATTCACTTATCGCCTAACTCTTCAATGTCTTCTCCATTTACATTAGTTCATCAAAAAACCACATGGATAGACTCTTCTCGTGACCATAGTCCTTTTGTTCAAAGACTTTATAAAGCTTTGCTTTCAAATAGTATCCCAAGAAGATGCCTTCATCAGCCTTTAGATCAAAAGCCTTTAAATTGTTTTGCCATTATTATGGATTTAAACATTTACATCCAAATATTTTAAAATATGCAACATTTGCTTTCTCCCCGTCCAAATCTCATAGAGTCTTTGTCACCGTCTATTTATCATGCATCTATTTTTGATAGCATGCAAGATGCAGCTGTTTATGGCTTCACCAAAATCTTTTAGCACCCCGCTTCAAATAACATGGTCCTTGCAACTTCCTCGAGGATTTTGTTCCTTCTTTCTCGCAACTCCATTCTCGATGTGGAGTCCTTGTCGCAGATAATTCATGAGCAATACCATTTTCAACACAATATTGAGTTATTATTCCATTAACAAACTTAGTTCCTCTATCGATCTTATCTTTATAATGGTTTGACTCTTCTCATTTTGAACTCTTTTCATCACCGTGGTAACTTCTGCAAGGTTTCTTTTCTTTTTGCACATGAAGATTGTCCATGTATATCTTCAATAATCATCTACTACCACCAAGGTATATTTCTTTCCACTTATGCTAGCCGCTCAAGTGGACCAAATAAATCCATATGTAGTAGATGCAATATTCTTGTTGAAGATGGACTTGATTCTTTAATGATGATTTGATCCGATTTCCCATCCGGCATGCATCACAAACACTTTCCTTCAGATACCGAGTCCGCAATCCTTCTACAAGATTACTCCTTGCAAGCTTGTTAATTGTCTTGAAATTCAAAGTGACTCACTTTTCTGTGCCACTACCAACTTGATTTGTCCGTATTTTTTAATAAACAAGTCTGGGCGTGGCAATGACCAATCTACTACATACATGTTCTTTTGTCGATCCTGCAACACTACTTCATTTGATTCAAATGTCTTTGATTTGGCATACTCCCATATCAATCCAACATTGTAGCCCTTGTCATAGAGTTGATGATGCTTAACAAGTTGAAATTAAGACCTTCAACGTATGCAACATCCGTGATTTCTAATCCATTTTTCTTGATGGATCCAAAGGCTCTTATTTCCCCGGAGCTTCATTTCCTCCAAATATGACTTTTTGCACCTCTAATCTCCTTGAACTTTGACAGATTTTTCTTGTTTCCTCGTCATGTGTCCGGGAATGTGCCACTATCCATGTACCAGTTCCTTGACTCACCGCTCCTGAACATGCAATCAAGGAAATTAGTTTTTAGGTACCCATACTTGCCTGGGTCCCGAGGGGTTAGTGCTATAAGATGAACCAACCAACCTATAGCCAAATGATTTGACTCTAAGAAGTTGCCATCTATCTGCCATATTCATAATTCACTTTCGCAAATTGCTTGGGGTTTTAGTTCATACAACCTGCTTCTTTTGTCAGTATGTCAGTCCTGTGTGTGTTTTAGCAATTGCTTTCTTTTAGGTAATTGTGATATCTCTCGAGTGTAGTGCTTGGGTGCATATGTGTGCCGATAATAGATTTGTTGCCTTTGAATGACCTTTCCCGAGTTCTGGTCTTTGCCATTTGGGGGCAGTATTCCATAGTCTTTGCCGATATTCCACATTATTCCAATTAGCTTGACTTGGGTAGTTTCTACCATTCCCATCATATTTGTTCCTTTTATAAAACTCCGGGCTCTTGGTAGCTATGTTTCTTCTTTACAGAGTACTTCCTGCTTGGAGTTTGCTTTGAGGAACTCACCGGATTTCTTCTCGCTTGTCCTCTCAAAGATACTCAATCAAGTTGTTTTCCTTTTCCTTTATAATCGTCATTTTTATTTTTAGCTTCACCGCAAAGTGTACGGTGTTCGTTATCGAATCAGGGTAGCAAGGTCGTATCCACGAGACTAATAAATTAATATGCTAAGTATTGAACCAAGATAGTCTTATTTTTATTTAGACGATCGAAATTTGATGATTGTTGTATTGAGATTAAGACAATTTAAATCACTAAAACACAAGATTGAGATAATACAAATGATAGAAGTATCAAGATAATGGAATGGATTTCCGAGTTAAGGTTTCGATTAATAATCCTCTTGTTGTCCGATTAAATCAAAGCCAAGGTTATTATCAATATTCCTATAAGACGATCACAAAACTATTTTATCCTCTCTCTCGAGATGCATATAAAATGTAGATTGAAATACTTATGCTAGCATCTCTACTCAACATGAAGCATTCAACTCCCAAAAGTGTAAAAGATCAAATATCCTCACAAATATTTACAAACCTCGATTCATGCAAATATTTGTGTCGAGTATTCAAGATCTAATATTGAAACTCATCTCTCGAATTATGAATCAATATATCAAACAAGTTAAATCATTGATCAAGTGATAAAACAAGAATAAGCTCAAAATACTCAAATAGTTTTAAGATAATAACTTCAACTAAGATTAAAACATCCAACAAGAGTTCATTAATCTACTTCCAAAACCCGGAAATCTCAAGAGTTTAGCTACACATGATTTCTAAACAACTCATAAACAAATTGTTCAAAGCCATTACAACTAAAATGAAAGATTGAAACTAAAAGAGAAGAAGAAAAACTTAGAAAGTCGCATAATCTTCTCGATATATCTCCGTTCCTTAAGCTCCGATGCAACCCGATTGTCTCTTGATGTCTTCTTCCAAGAATAGACCAGTTTCTTGTTTGTAGATCCCAAAATATGTCCGCTTCCTCTTGTGTGCGCCCAAAAAGCCTTTTTATACTCCCCCATCATGTTTAGGGCTTAATGCAAGAGATTATGGGATTCCAAATACAGACGCACGGGTGGTGCGCCCACGCACGGTTACCCGTGCGCCACTCCTCGGAATACCCCAACTCTCTCGTAGGCGCACGGGTGGTGCGCTTCTGAGCACGGCCTACCCGTGCGCCTACTCCGGTGAGATATCCCGATCTGTAGGCGCACGGGGTGCGCCATGCATGGGCTACCCGTGCGCCATGTCGCAGCCTTTCAATCAACCTTATACAGGGGCACGGGTGGTGTCTCGAGGCACGCCCAACCCGTGTGCCCCCCTGCTTCCCGCGAACGCCAACTTTCGCTCTTTTAGCTTCACTTCCTATATCCACTCAATTCTCCGTGTTTCCACTTTGCTTTCCTCGTATTCTTATTCAATTAGCTTCAAATATCATGAAATTCCTACAAAATAAGCAAAGTGTAATATCTTTTCCACAAGGAGTGAATATGTAACATTTAACGCGAGTATATGCATGTTTACTTATCATTATAGCTCGAAATACACATCGAAACACATGCAAAATTCACACTTATCAATAACCAAGGCCAATTTGGTGGTGATTGTGCTTTGGAATGAATGTATGTGCAACATTTGGTGTTTTGATTTTTGAGATGATTCATTGCTTGAAGATCCTTTTTCCAAGATTACTTCGGGAGTTTGACTATGCGCTAAGGAATTGAATCCTATGCATGTCTTGTCTCCACATTCTTTTTTTGGTTCATGATAAGGTCATCCAATGATTTAGATGCCTTTGTGAATGAAGTAATCACATTTTTGAGATTATTTTCTCTTTTTCTATAGAAACTATCTCTCGCTATTAGTTTAGATTCTCACCTTCAGCTTCTTTGTTCTCATCACCTATGTGACTTAGGGTACTCAACTATTTAGTCACCGTGAGTTTCGCTTTGAAATGGGCCGTTTTTTCTCATTTAATAGTGAGAGTGAGGATTTAATGTGTTCAAAATCTTTCATCATTTTGCCTAATGAATCATAAAGATCACAGAAGGGTGATGAAGTGTGTCACAATCACTATCACTAGAATCAATGAGATGAGTTAGAGTGTATCTCATCTTCTTGGTCATCTTGATCTTGTTCTTTTAGCCATTGCGTGACAGGCTTCTTCTTCAGAGTCACTTGAGTAGTCACCTTCACTACTCTCTAAGTCTGCCGCTTCTTTTGACTTGGGTCAGACGCAGCCTCAAAGCAGCCCAACATTGCTCTTTTCTTTTCTTTTGTCTTCTTCTCTCAAGACTTTTCTTTCTTCTTCATTCCTCGTATTTATCGACTACAGTGATATGGACAAATAATAGCAAAGTGTCATGGTTGTCTCAATTCCAACACAGTTTTCAACTTTTGATCGATCTCTCATTTCTTGATTGTCACTCTTTTTCATATTCGACTTTTGATACTCACTTCTCTTTGCGGCTTATCTTCCTTGACTTGGAGGAGCCGAATGTCTTCCTTGAGGATTCACATTAGTTCCTTTTGTAGTTCTTGTTGAAGAACTTGTTGAATGTTTTAACCATCAAGGCAATTTCTCCTGGTCAATGACTTTTTTGGTCTCACTTCTTCCATTCCTCGACTACGGGTGTAGTTGTTTTGGGTACAACTATCTCCTCTTGATCCTTTCTTCTCACCAAACTCATAGCTTTGAGATCCGAGAATAGTTCATGATCGGATGTTTTTGATAGGTCCATCGAGCGCCTTGAGCCATGGTCTTCATTTCCCACTCCTATTGGGGAGGCTCCTTCGTATCTTCATACACATCTCCTTCTCACGTGTATTCTTTCCTGTTGTCTAAAGCTCATTTGTAATTTCAAAGAATCTAGCATCCAAATTGTCCATTGTTTCACCCGCAAAGATTTTAAAGTTTTCAAATTTTTGAACAACAACAGATAATTTGTTTTCCTTAATTTGCTCGATCCTTCACAAATTAAGTTAATTTATCCCGCATTTCTTTTGCCTCGTTGTTAGATGTGAGTTTTGCATGTATTTTGGAGCATATTTATGACTAAATTGATGGGCAAACATGTATATCTCGTAAAATGTTACGTATTCACTCCTTTTGGAAAAGATATTACACTTTGCTTGTTTTATAGAAATTTTATGATGTTTGAAGCAAATTGAGTACAAATGTGAACCTTGCAAAGTGGAAACATTGAAAATAGAGTGAACATACGGAAAGTGAAGCGTGAAGGAGCGAAAGATAGGCGTTTAAAAGAATACAGAGAGCACACGGGTTGGGTGTGTTGTGCACCACCCGTGTGTCCCCCGAAGAAAGGATGTCCGAGTTTATGGCATGGCACACGGGTAGCCCGTGCCGATACGCACCACCCGTGCGCCCACCGGAGAGTTGCATATCCATACGGCATCATGCATGGGTAGCCCGTGCAAGGGGCATACGACCCGCAAGGTGTTTGGTAAAAAGTAAAAGCTTCGCTACTTGCAGTGCATATCTTAGTTCAATACTTAACACATTAATTTATTAGTCTCCGTGGATACGACCTTGCTACCCTTTGCTATAACGCATACCGTATAACTTTCGGTGAAGCTAAAAAATAAGGCGAACAAGTTTTTTGCGCCATTGTCGGACCGATACAATTTTTGGTGCTAATATTGCTATAAATAGAATTATTTTTAATTTAGACATTTTTATTTTTTTTTTTTGGATTAACTTTAATTCTACATTATTTGACTTGTTTTTTTAGTTTGGTCCGTAGTGCATGAACACGTGCTCGAGGCAAGGGGACTTGATACCGCTTATACCGGTTGAGGCTTTCGCAAGAAGAATCGCTACCACTAGACGGCCGAGAGACAACAAAATCCAATAATGGGGGATTTGAATGAGTTACCACACGGTAACAATGTAGTAAACGAGTTACCGATACCGCTCAACAAAGAAGCCATTCGTGATTACTTTCGACCACAAACGAATCATAATTATGGTGGTATTGCCCATATTCCTATCAATGCCAATAACTTCGAGCTCAAACCGACCGATCAATATGGTACAAATGTAATCGGTTTGGGGTTTCGCAACTAAAGATCCTAACTCTCACCTTGCACATTTTATCCAAATATGCAATACGATCAAAATGAATGGAGTCTCGGATGACGCCATAAGATTGCGCCTATTCCCATTCTCTTTAAGGGATAAGGCGAGAAATTGGTTGGGTACTTTTGACGCAAGGCAAGTTAATAAGCACATGGGACGAATCGAGCCAAAAGTTCTTATTCAAATTCTTTCCGCACGAGCAAAACTTTTACAACAAAAAGCGAGATTACTCAATTCGACAACACTTCGAGCCTTTGTACGAGGCTTGGGAAAGGTTTCGGATTTGTTACGTAGATGTCCACAACATGGGTTTCCTGAGGATCAACAGCTATGTTTCTTCTACAATGGTTTAATGGGGCAAACGAGGGCCTTTGTGGATGCCGCAATGAGGAGCATTGTTGGCAAGGTTTCCACAAGATGCCTTGAACCTTCTTGAAGAAATGGCTATGAACAAGCACAAAAGGGTCTAAAGATCTAATGTACAACGAGTAGCCGAAATCTCGGATTCGGACCAATTAAAGCATTGACGCACAAGTGGCGGCTTTGACAACTCAATTGAGTGTATTGACGAAAGGGCCGTAAGAAGTTAAGCACGAGCATGGGAAGTGAATCTCTTCTATATCCGATGGAAGAGGTAAATTATGTGAATAACCGAATTTCAACAATTTCCTAATAATTCAAACCCAACACACTACCATCCCTGGTTGAGAAATCATGAAAATTTTTCCTACGCAAATACAAAAGAATGTGTTACAACCTCCACCGGATTTAATGCTTCAAATGGAGGTGGAATTGGGGAAGGCAAATCGTCGTTGGAAGATGCACTCATCTCCTTCATAAATCAATCTAATGCATTCATGAATGACACGGAGAGTCGCTTCACAGCGTAACTCTCGATGGATAAGATAGAACAACAAGTGACAAGCTCAATAAAGAACTGAGACTCAAGTGGGTCAATTGGCTACAATTGTGGGTGGTCAACATCACAAGGGTCAATTTCCAAGTAATACGGAGATGAATCCTGGGGAACAATGCAAGGCGATTCGCTTTACTTGGTCGTGCGGAATACGACGGCCTAAAGAAAAATCTGGGAATCAAACTTTCGATGAAGCATCTAAGCCTAAGCGATATAATCCGTGATGAAGGATGGTATTGAAGAAGATGGGGAAAAAGATAACCAAGAGGCGGAAAAATCAAAATGAAGCTAAAATCATCGCCTAACTCTAATATATCTAAGTTGCCTATATCTCTTCCCCTTTCTCAAAGATTTCAAAAGAAAAACTTGATGATCAATTTGCAAAATTCCTTGATATATTTAAGAAATTGCACATTAACATTCCTTTTTGCAGACGCACTAGAACAGATGCCAAATTATGCGAAATTTCTTAAGGATGTTATGTCGAAGAAGAGGAAGATGACAAGCTTTGAAAGGGTGAATTTGATGGAAGAATGTAGCGCAATTATCCAAAGAAAGCTACCACAAAATCGAAAGATCCGGGAGTTTCACTATCCTCAGCTATTGGTGGTAATTTCTTTAAGAAAACGTTATGTGATTTGGGGGCAAGTATTAATTTGATGCCTTTGTCCATTTTCGTGAAGCTTGATTAGGCGAAGTGAAGCCAACCACGGTGATATATTGCAACTTGCGGACCGATCACTTACGTATCCAAGGGGAATTATAGAAGACGTATTGGCAAAAGTTGATAAATTTATATTCCCCGTGATTTCTTGGTTCTGGATATGGAAGAAGATTGAGACGCCCACTGATACTTGGATGTCCTTTCCTAGCCACGTAAAGCCTTTAATAGATGTGCAGAGCGAGAGCTCACATTACGTGTTAATGATGAGCATGTTTTATTTTCTATATATAAGGCAATGAAATTTCATGATTCGGTGGAAAATTGTAATTTTTTGGATATAGTTAGTTCGTGCATTGAGGATTATGTTGATCATGCATCGTCTACAGATGATTTGGAGTTTGGGCTAACACACTCGTGCTCGATGTCAAGTATTTGGCTTGATTTTGATAACCAAGATTTGTACGACTATGTTTGTGCCTTAGATCATATGCAGGAACTACCCAAGAGCGCAAGAGGCGAGAATGCAAAGTCGGAAAACAGGGAACAAAACCTCCAGGTACGCACGACCCGTGCGTGATGCCGAAGGAGATGCTGGAATTCCTGAAGAGCACACGACCCGTGTGCCAGAGCATGAGCAACCCGTGATTGATGCCGAAGGAAAGCTTGAAGATAGAGGATCACGCACGACCCGCGTGCCTGAGCACGGGCAACCCGTGCGCGACCCTGAAACAGAGACATCGATCCCGAAACTCAAGCAATTGCCCGAACACCTCAAATATGCATTTCTAGGGACGAATAATGCAAACCCGGTAATCGTTTCATCTTTTCTAACTCCCACTCAACTTGATAAATTGTTAAAGGTTTTACGAAAACATAAGTCGGCACTCGGATGGTCTATAACTGATTTAAAAGGCATAAGCCCATCCATTGTAATGCATAAAATTCGGATGGAAGATGTTTATAAACCATCAAACAGAACTAAATAAGATTAAACCCTATCATGCAAGATGTGGTTAGGAAGGAAGTGTTGAAATGGTTAGACGGGATCATTTATGCCATCTCCGATAGTTCATGGGTGAGTCTCGTACAAGTGGTACCGAAAAAGGGGGGTAATTGTTGACTAATGAGAATGAGGAACAAATTGCTACTAGAATTGTTGTCGGTGGCGAATATGTATTGATTATAGTAAACTTAATGACGCCACTCGAAAAGATCATTTTCCTCTCCCCCCTTTATCGATACGATGTTGATCGTTTGGCAGTTACGATTATTATTGTTTTTTAGATGGTTATTCCGGTACAATCAAATCATGATCAGATCGGAAGATCGAAAAAATGACATTTACGTGTCCTTACGGCACATTTGCATTTCGTCGCATGCCATTTGGGTTATGTAATGCACCGCCACTTTCCAACGTTGTATGATGGCTATATTTCGTGATTTAATTGAAAACGCATGGAGGTTTTTATGGATGATTTCACAATCTCTCCTTAGTCTTACAAATGATGTGAAGAGACTAACCTTGTACTCAATCGGGAGAAGTGCCATTTTATGGCACGCGATGGTATTGTGCTTGGTGATCGAGTCTCTTCCGCAGTTTGGAAGTTGATCGGCAAAGATTGTAGCAATTGAAAAATTACCACCTCCTACAAACGAGAAAGTCATTTGAGCTTCTTGGGCCATGCCGATTTTACGATGGTTTATTCGTGACTTTTCTAAAATTTCTAAGCCCTCGAGCCAATTGTTAGAAAAAGATGTTGCTTTCAATTTTTCCAATGAATGTTTGCAGGCGTCAAACGTAGAAGAAGGCATTGGTGACCGCACCTATACTTGTCGCCCCAGATTGGAGTCAACCATTTGAGCTGATGTGTGATGCGAGCGACTTTGCAGTAGGGGTTGTTCTCGATCAAAAGAGGGAAAAATTGTTCAGATCCATCTACTATGCAAGCTCGAACGTTGGACAAAGGCTCAAATGCATTATACCACAACCGAGAAAGAGATGTTGGCGATTGTTTTCGTGATTCGATAAATTCGATCTTACTTGATCGGGACGAAAACGACAGTATATCGACCATGCGGCTATCAAATACCTCTTTGATAAGAAGGATGCAAAACCAAGGTTGATTCGATGGATCTTATTATTGCAAGAGTTTGATGTGGAAATCAAGGACCTAAGGAATGCGAAAACGTGGTAGCAGACCATTTGTCTCGATTAGAAAATCAAGAGGAGTACAAGGAAGTACGAGATTAATAAAAGAGGAGTTTCCGATGAACGATTACTCATGCTTGAGGCAAAGTTTTCGTGGTATGCGGACTTTGTCAACTACTTGGTCAGCAGAGTTCTACCTCCGGATCTATCACCGTATCAAAAGAAGAAATTCTTACATGATGTAAAGTTCTACATGTGGGATGACCTCCTACTTTTAAGAGGTGCACGACAAAATCATAAGAAGATGCGTCTCAAGAAGAATGGGAGAGGGAGTCCTACAACAAGTTGTCACTCCGCTCCTTCCTCGCGGACATTTGCCCAACTCGCACCGCAAAGGTATTGCAAAGTGGACTATATTGGCCCACTTTATTTAATGATCATTATTTGTTTGTGCAACAATGTGACAGTGTCAATAATGGGAAACATTTCAAGGAGACACGAGATGCCAATGACAAATGTAAAGGCGAGTTGTTCGATGTGTGGGGATTGATTTTATGGGCCCATTTCCATCATCTTCGGTTATCAATATATTCTACTTGCTGGAATATGTATCCCATTGGGTAGAGACGATTCCTTCCACAACAAATGATGCTCAAGTTGTAATGCGATTCCTTAAGAAAAACATCTTTACTAGATTCGACTCCAAGAGCTTTAATTAGTGATGGAGGGCCGCATTTTGTAAATAAATTGATGCAAACTTATTGGCAAAATATGGGGTGAAACATAAGGTTGCATTGGCATATCATACACAAGCCAATGGACAAGCGTAGTGGCTAACAGGAGATCAAACAAATCCTTGAAAAGACGGTGAACATCAACCGAAAAGATTGGGCGTTAAAATTGATGACGCTTTGTGGGCATACCGACAGCATATAAGACACCGTTGGGCACATCCCCCTATCAACTTGTTTTCGGAAATCATGCCACTTGCCGGTGGAGTTGGAACACAAAGCATTCTCAAGCGGTCAAAAAGCTAAATATGGATTTTCAAAAAGCCGGTGAGGAAAGGTTGCTCCATTTGAATCGATTGAAGAGTTTCGGGATGAACCTTACGAAAACTCCCGAATTTATAAAGAAAAGAACCAAGAGGTGGCATGATAAGATGATCAAAAAAAGAGAGTTTTTACCGGAGAACCAAAGTGCTCTATACATTCACGCCTTAATGTTTTCCCGGAAAACTCAATTCTAAGTGGTCGGGGCCATTCGTGATAAGGAAAGTATTGAATCCTCCCGGATTGTAGAATTGTTGACAAAAAGAAGGTGAGACTTTCATGGTAAACGCGACCAACGGATTAAGCACTACTTCCACCGAGGAAATCAAGAGGAGGTGATATCCACCACCTTGCGCGACCGTAATTGAACAAAAACAAAGCGCCAAGCTAAAGACGTTAAATCTAGCGCTTGTTGGGAGGCAACCCAATGGTTTTTCGTGTGAATTTCATTTTTGTGTGTTTTTGTTTCAATTTTGTATGATTTGAGTGATTTGGCATGTGCGTCTCGTTTAAATGAGTGTGATTTGTGTGTTTTTTAATTTTTTTTCAAAAAAAAAACAAAATAAAATTTTTTACTTGGATGGTTGTACGGGTATGCACGGGCAGCCCGTGCTATGGGCACTACCCGTGCGTACCTGGGAGGGAATTGAGCATGTTACGCATCACACACGGTTACCCGTGCGCCTAGCGCACGACCCGTGTGTGTCTGCAAGGAAGAACAATCGCTACGGTATGGCGCACGGGTTACCAGGCGCAGCACACCACCCGTGCCATATGGGAAACAGTAAAAAAAGAGCAGCTTTTAACATCGCTTCTTTTTTTTTAAAAACCCCAACGCACACCCCTCCCTTTCTCCACTTTCTTCAAAAATCCCCAAACTATCACTCAAATTCGTCCATTTAATCCCTCCCCCATCACATTTGAACTCCAATTTACATCAATTCGAGTTTGCTTGAAGAATTTTGAGCAAGAGCACCTACGGTTCAAGTTGTCTACTTCGAGTCTCATTTCGAGAATTCCTAGAAGAACACCGCTTTCTCCTTGCGAATTCCTTGTCCATTATGTATTAGGGATCATGAGAGGTGCTTATTTTGATATTTTTGCTATGAATTGTTTGAACCACTCTTTGAAGCAATTTATCAAACACTTTGTGGGCTTGTGTAATTGAAGTGTATTTGATTGTAATATGAATGAATGAGGCATGACCAATGATTGTTTGAGCTTTTGGTTAATAATTTGCTAGAATGGCCATACTTCTCGCTTGGTTGGGGTTGGTTGATTGATCACAAAGACGTGGGGAGTGAATATGCATCACCTAATATTTTAGCTTCAATCCTCGCTTTGTTGTTGACAATAATGATTTGTGGGATGCTAATAGAATGTATTTCGGTACAAATCCTTCATGGCGGAAAGAAGAAATCCCCAGTGGTGGACGGAGACGTGTGCGTGTAGACCGCGACGGCGAGGAGCCGCAAGAAGTCGACCCGAATAGCCCACCGCCTATGGTGTAGTATTGATGAATGCAAACGCAAGAGAGCGATGGAATCGCTTGTTGGTCGCCAGCAAGCTCCATCCCGCTACGCCGATGATGATTGCACTCACACTTTGGGGGATACATGAGGAAGTTTGCGTCTTTTCGCAAAGGTCGGGTGACCAATTTTATGAGCCGACGGTGGCCGACGCTCAAACGCTTTACATTGGAATTCTTGAGCACGTGGAAGTACTCAAACAGGGAAGAGAGCTTGCGAGCCTTTTGAGATACACTTTCAATTTGGGAATGAAAGTCGGCGCTTTGTCTATCTCCCAATTGAACACCATTTTCGGTTCCCACGAATGCTCGCTTTCTGGCCAATGGAACATTATGATCAATACACTTTTTGGAGAATGTTGGTCGAAACGCCACAAACAGGGCCTATGTTGTATGCCGCCCGGACTGCTAAAGCCTCATGGATTCGGAACCCTGTTTTCAGATACATACAACGTGTGACTGCGTCCTCCGTCTTCGCCAGGGAAAATATTGGGGGAATGACAACGAGGGAGTTATATCTCTTATGGTGTATGCTCACAAATACACCCTACAACACCGCCGCCTACTTCGCAGAGCAAGTTGAACAATTAGTCAGGCGGGAAGGGGGTACGATTTCTATAGGGGGCCTCATTACCCCTATTGCCCGACATTTCAACGTCGATTTCCGAGGCTTGGAGCCTATTTTGGGCAGCACTCGGGTTAATTTGGCATCGTTACACCACATGAAGTTCATAGCAAACGAAGACAACCAATTGGTACTTCTACAGAATAAAAGTGTTGCATTTCCGTTGCCTAACCCGACATACACCACAGTTGATACATTGGCAGACACCACCAACTTCCTAATGAACTCTGACGCACATAACCGAATTACAGAGGCTATAGATGCAAGAAAAAGGCGCCGAGTTCAAGGTTTTCCGGATGAGGAAGATTTGGTTGTGGAAGATAGGAGCTAAGAAGAAGAGACATGGGGTGGAACATCCTCTCCTCAACTTGATATGACATCCCCGAGTCCCCCCATGGCGATGCTTACACCGACGCCACATAGCAGGATCGCCCAAGACATCTCATGGCGGCGGATCCTGCGTGATTCTCGATCTTCCTGATATGCTATTGGCCTTCGGGAGGATTTGCGTCATCAAGAGACGAGTTAAGGCAACAAAGGGAGGATTTGAGGCAAAGATCGGTTGATTTTCGCGTTCGCGAACACTATGATCGGCGTTCCGGGAGACATGGCAAGTGCTCCAACAATTACAAATGTGGCATATTTCACAAGGCCATTTTCCGCCACCTCCTCCGCAGTGATTCAGGTATATCCCCACTTTTCGTTGTTGAAATTCTATTTTTCCCCTTTGGACAATATAATTTCATTCAAGTTTGGGGGGGAGATAGTATTTTATATATGAAAAGTGTGGATATGAAAAAAATAATATTTCTTGCATTGTGTGGTTGCATATAGAGCATTCTAGGTTGCATTGCATTAGAGCACGTTTATAGCTTTCTTAGTGACTAGAGAGTGAGTTGACCTGGCTTGTTGCAACTTGTTTTCTGTGTGGTGATCTTGAAAGATTTGTATTGTTGGAATTGGATGATGAGTATGAGTTGATTAAGCCTTGAATAGATGACTTTGAGCATGTTAATATGAAAACTTGGTTTGATGCTTTGAATTACATTTTGACAAGCCGGTGAGCTTTGAGCATGTACTGCTTATATCTTTTGCAGTCTTGTTGTGATTGAGGGTATCATTCATGTTGTCAGAATTCTAGAACTTGATCGGGTATCTTTGTCGAAGTCACATGTTGTATGCAAATTGTGAATGTGATAAAAGGCCATCTTTGTTAGCCTTTCTAGCCTTTTGCCTTCCTAAAGATGATGAAATTCCTTGTTAGCCAAGTTGAGCCTATTGCCTATTCTTTTGATAACCACAAGATTTAAGCGTTGAACTTGATAGATCCATCACCCTAAACTCGAGTGTATAACGTGGAGTAAAGGGAATAAATGGAGTTGAAGGAGTGGGAATTGAAAAGTGTGATAATGGGCATAAGTGGTTAATTGAAAAAAAAATATCGAGAATATACAGTGTATTCTCGTAGAAACGAACTGGGGGCGAAGGATTGTAATTTAAGGCGATTTTCAAAAGAAATAAAGAGATGGAAATAAGGAAAGTTGATAAGAATAAGGGATGATTAGAGTAGCATATGGAGCTGTTATGTAGAGGATTGATATGCTCACCAGTTATATGCTCGAGTTTGAGTCACTTTGTCCAAAATTTCCTACCCTAACCAAAGAGCCTTCGTTACAACCAAATAAGAAAGTCCTTTTTGATTCACGAAGTGCATACATTCTAGTGGCAGAGATACGAGACGAATTGCAAGCTTATGGTAATTTTGCGACATTGAATTGATTCGAGCGCAAACACGTCCCATATTCTCTTGAGATGAGAGTATACACATAACTTTGAGAGTTGGAATTCAGAGCATTTCACTTTGTTTTATTTGAGGCATGCTCATTGATCAGATATTTGAAGCTTGATTGGGTTGTGCTCAACATTCATGACGAACAATATGGATCTACTTTTGAGTCCTTTGTGTGCGCTTTTATTCTCATCTCTCTATTGAGCTTTATCGTGTTTTCAAAATTGTTGATCGACGGTCAACGGTTTATGTTTGGGGGATTTTGTTAGATGTGAGTTTTGCATGTATTTTGGAGCATATTTATGACTAAATTGATGGGCAAACATGCATATCTCGTGTAAAATGTTACGTATTCACTCCTTTTGGAAACGATATTACACTTTGCTTGTTTTATAGGAATTTTATGATGTTTGAAGCAAATTGAGTACAAATGTGAACCTTGCAAAGTGGAAACATTGAAAATAGAGTGAACATACGGAAAGTGAAGCGTGAAGGAGCGAAAGATAGGCATTTAAAAGAATACATAGAGCACACGGGTTGGGCGTGCTATAGACACCACCCGTGTGTCCCTGAAGAAAGGATGTATGAGCCTACGACATGGCACACGGTTAGCCCGTGCTGATACACACCACCCGTGCGCCACTGGAGAGTTGCATATCCATACGGCATCACGCACGGGTAGCCCGTGCAAGGGGCACACGACCTGTGCGTGTTTGGTAAAAAGCAAAAGCTTCGCTACGGGGTGACGCACGGGTAGTCCGTGCAGGGGGCGCACGACCCGTGCGTGCGTCACTACTGAATCCCACAACTGCAAAGATTTTGCCCTAAACATGAAGGTGGGTATAAAAAGGTTTTTTGGGGGGCGCACACAAGGGACATTCTGGCATTTTTTGGGATCTACAACACAAGACAAGAGTATATTCTTGGAAGAAGACATCAAGGGATAATCGGGTTGCACCGGAGCTCAAGGAACGGAGATATATCGAGAGATTGTCGACTTTCCTAAGTTTTCTTGCTTCTCTTGTAGTTTTCATCTTTCATTTTCTAGTTGTCATGGCAATGAACAATTTATATGTGGATTGTTTAGAGATCATGTGTAGCTAAACTCTTTAGATTTCCGGGTTTTGGAAGAGATTAATGAAATCTTGTTGGATGTTTTAATCTTAGTTAAAGTTATTGTCTTGAAGCCTATTTGAGTACTTTGTTCTTATTCTTGTTTTATCATTTGGCCAATGATTTAACTTGTTTGATATATTGATTCATAATTCGAGAGATGAGTTTCAATATTAGATCTTGAGTACTTGACACGAATATTTACATGAATCGAGAGGTTTGTAGATATTTGTGAGGACATTTGATCTTTTGAACTTTTGGGAGTTGAATACTTCATGTTGAGTAGAGATGCTAGCATAAGTATTTCAATCTACATTTTATATACATCTCGAGAGGAGGATAAAATATCTTTGTGATCGTCTTATAAGAATAGTGATAATAACTTGGCTTGGATTAAATCGCACAACAAGAGGATTATTAATCGAAACCTTAACTCAGAAATCCGTTTCATCTTCTTGATAATTCTATCAATTGTGTTCTCTTAGTTTTGTGTTTTAGTAGTCCATTTTGTCTTAATCTCACAACAACAATCATTTAAACTACAATAGTCTAAATAAAAATAAATCTATCTTAGTTCAATACCTAACACATTAATTTATTAGTCTCTGTGGATACGACCTTGCTACCCTTTGCTATAACGTACACCGTACACTTGCATGGAAGCTAAAAATAAGGCGAATAGTCAAGTTTTGCAAGATTTGACTTTATTGAACATGGTTTTATCCAAAGTATTGTAAAGTATATCCTTGGCCACATTATCTAGGTTGTATCTTTTTCTGTCATCATTTGTCCATTAAGCTCTTGGTTTTTCAACCATAGCTGGTCTAGGAGGAGCATCATCCTCTCCTTCGGCTGCAGCAGCTCTCCTTGCAGCTGTGTTCACTTTCATTATTTGCAGTGCCCCATCCTCTATCACTATCCACATCTCATCATGTAAAGTTGATAGATGAGCCTGCATACATATTTTCCAATCATCAAATTCTTCAATGGTTAACATAGTAATGCGTGTCAAATTTGCTTCCATGATAATAACTTTGCTGTTTTAAAAATGGCTTTTGAAGTAACAAGTGTTAAAAAAAAACTTCTTTGAAAAATTGGAGATCTAGTTCAAGAACTGGTCCATGCGGAAGGTTCAATGAACCAACCGCTCTGATACCACTTGTAGATCCCAAGGGGTGTGAGTAAGGTTTAGAAGGGGGGTTGAATAAACCTTACCAACTTTTCGAATTTAGTCTTTTTAAATAAGTTCGAGTTAATTTCACAAATATGTCCTTGATGGACAAATAAGTTAGTTAACCAAATAGAGTTTGCTACTCAAATGCACTGACCGAGTCTGTTGATAGAATAACTCGCTTGTTTAGTCTAATACTTAACCCTTGGTTGATGAGATTTTCAATGAAGACTTAACACCCTTGAATTTGGTTTAAGTTTGTTTTAACACTAGATTTTAGCACTTTGTTAATTATCGCTTGATAGCAAATTATCAAAAAACATAAAATGATATGCGAAATTAAATGATGAAATGTAAATGACACGATAAATTTTATAGAGGTTCGAAGATGGGGTAATTCTTCTAATCATCTCTTCTCCAACTCCTGGGAGGAATCCACTAAGTATTGATCAAAGTACAAAGTGGTTATCAGTCCGTATACAAGTCTTGATCACACAACCGACTTGATCCTTTGGGACTCACCGAGATGCCTTGGTCACACAAACACCTTTCTCGCACGACTCAACTTTTTCTTCACAAGGCAAATGCTTTGCTACTACAAACAATTGCTCAAGCTTTCTTGGATTTGATCATGAAGCCCTCCAATAACTTGAGACCGGTTCGACCTTGAACCTTTCTACAATCCTCCTTGAATGTAGACCCCTTTTGATTCTTCAAAAGTTTCCTCTTCAACAAAGATGAAGTTGTCTTTTCTTCACAAAGGTGTTGATTGATTTCCTTCAAGTTTAGGCTTGAGGATTTGCTTGAATAACTTGAGAATATTTTTGCAGTTACAAATTTCGAATGATAACTTGAATGTTCGTGGTTCGTAACCTTTTCTCAAAGTGATTCTCACCTTTTATAGTGAACTTTCAAAAATCTGCCCGTTGAAGAGATAGGCTGATATCAAAAGTCACTTATGTTCGTTGGCTTGTCTTGTTGCAGCCCTTGATCTTGACATTTCCTCGTATTAAATGAACATTCAGCTTTTCAGAGTCTGACACAAGGTGCAGTGCTTCCCATTGGTTTATTACTTGTTTAGGTAGACATGGCAACATGGAAGTATTACTTGTTTAGGTAATATTCTTGACTTATGTGCAACGGATTCTTTTCAGTTGTCTTGACTTGACTGCATTTTCTTAACTTTCCCAGGTGACTTCGAGTCAGCTCCCAATCATTGGATGACTCATCTGTCACTTCAACTTGAGATTTGGCTATCTTGAGTTGACTTGACTGATGTTTCATACAGTTGTATCATAGATGTTACTCCTTCAGTCGAGTTCTTGTCTTCTTTTCCTAGCCACACTCATCTGCCTCGCAGCGGAGTCTTCATTCAAGTCTTCAGTTGACTTCTTATATATCCAGGCATAGCTGACTTGACTCAGCTCATACAACCCTATCTATTACAATACAAATTACAAGGAAAATGGGGTGCCAACTTTCTAGTCTAAGTTTTACATGGCATTCATCAAAATCTAATAAGTAAATTTCCCAACAGGTTCACTACTCTCTGAGTCTGCGCTTCTTTTTGACTTGATTGTCTCAAAGTCTCCGCAGCCTAACATGGCCTTTTTCTTTCCATGTCTTCTTTCTCTCAAGACCTTTATTTCTTCTTCGTTCCTATATTTAGTGATCGTGGATAGAACATTCAATTGCAAAATGTCCTGGTTGTCTGCAATTCCAACACAGTTCTCGCTCTTTGGTCACTGCTTCTTGGGCTATCGCCTCTCGATATTCAACTCTTTGATGCTCACTCTCTTGGGTGTCCTATCATCCCATGACTTAGAGGGTGTTGAATGTCTCTTGGAGGTTTCACCCTTATTTCTCTTATAGTTCTTATTGAAAAACTTGTTGAATCTTTTGACCATTAGGGCAATCTCCTCCCGGTCTATGGCTTCCTTGGTTCGCTTCTCTTTCCATCCTTGACTATTAATGCAGCTTGTCTTGGGGTACGCTTGTCTCCTCTAGATCTTTCTTCTCACCAAACTCATAGCTTTGAGGTCCGAGAATAGCTCATGATTGGATGTTTTTGATATGTCCATTGAATGTCTTAGAGCCATAGTCTTCATTTCCCATTCAAATTGAGGCTCCTCAAGATCTTCATACACATCTCCTTTTGTGTGTATTCCTTCCCAAGAGCCGAAAGCTCATTTGATCTCATTGAATCTTGCATCCAAATGATCCATAGATTCTCCCGCAAACATTTTGAAATTTTCAAATTTCTCAACAAAGAACAGATAATTTATTTTCTTTAATTTGCTCCGATCCTTCACAAATTAAAGTTAGTTTACCCTTTCTTTTCTTTTGTTGTTTTGCAGATTTGACTTTATTGAACATTGCTATGTCCAAAGTCTTGTAGAGTATGTCCTGGCCACATTGTACAAGTTGTATCTCTTTCTATCATCGTTTGTCCACTCGGTCTTGGTTTTTCAACCAGGGTGGTCTTTCTTCAAAAGAGTGACTTCTTCTCCTTCAAATTGCAGATGCTCTTCTTACAATTGTGTTCACTTTCAATATTTGCAGCGCCCATCCTCTATCACAAGCCATATTTCATCGTGTAGAGTAGATAGATGAGCCTCGCATACGAATTTTCCAAATATCAAATTCCTCAACAAAGGAACATATGAATGCGTGTCAAATTTGTTTCCATGATAATAACTTTGCTAAAAATGAAAGATTTTGAAAATACAAGTGTTTGAAACCCTTTTTTTAAAAAAAAGATAGAAATCTAGTTCAAGAACTGCCATGGAATGCTCAATGCACCAATCGCCTAATACCACTTGTAGGTCCCAATGGGTGTGAGTAAGGTTTAGAAAGGGGGGTTGAATAAACCTTACCAAATTTTCGATTTAGTCCTTTTAAGGAAATTACAGAGTTAACACAAACAACTAAGTCCTTGAGGGACAGCTAAGTTGGTTATTCAAATAGAGTTAGCCACTCAACGACTGATAGAGTCATTGATAGAATAACTCATTGTTTATCCCGAAACTTAACTTGGTTGTGTTGGTTTTATCACGAAGACTTAACACCCTTTGATTTGTTTTAAACTTGTTTTAACACTTGATTTTAGCACTTGGTTATTAATCGCTTTGGATAGAAAATGAGTTTATCAAATAGATATAAATTAGATATGTAGAAATATAAATGTGCTTGAAAAATAAATGTGACAGCTTATTTTTATAGAGGTTCAAGATGGGGTAATTGTTCTAGTCCTCTTTTCTCCAAATCCTGGAGGAATCCACTATGTAAAAGATCCGTTTACAAAGTAGTCAACCTGAGTAGGGTGTGCACGACTTAGAGATCTCCGAACCCGAACCGATATCCGAACCAAAAATATCCGTTGACTTTTTTATTTTCCCCAAACCGAACCGTCCCGAAAATTTTCATGGTACTAAGTTCGAGATTTTCAAATATCCGTACGAGAACCGTACCAAACCATATCGACCGCATCAACCGAATATCCAAAACTAGAACCGAATTTAAAATAATTTTAATATATACATATATAATATTTTTATCTTATTTATATTTTGGTATTAAATTAACTAAACATTCCTTTAAAATTAAATATTATATAATACTAAAAATTATCAAATTAAAAAAAACGGACATATTTTATCAATATATCAAATGAATAATTGAGTATATATTCAGTTCACTAATAGTTATGTCATATTAATTGATTTAAATGAACCCAATAAATTAAATTATAATATCATATTTGATTTGTAGAAAATATTTAAATTTGATGATATTTTACTTATTAAGGATGATAACTAGACTCATCCTCTAATCATGAAAATTAATTAAATTAAAATTAATTAAATGATTAGTACATTGTACATAAACTAGAGTAATCGTCTAACCAATAAATTAAAACATTGAGACTAAAGATTTTTGTTTCATAGTTTATCAAAGTTATTAGTCAATTATATTTTTCCTAGTCAAGAGCCCATGGCAATGTGCTAATATTATAGAATATTATTGTGTATAGAGGCTACTAAATTTGTCATTCGTTGAGATTCTAGACTTTTACTACTAATACAAATAACATAGTATCTGAAACATATTATGTTAAAATCCAAAAAGAAAAATCAATACTTTTAACTATAAATTAGATAAAAACGATTTTAAAGTTAAATTGATATTAAACTAATATGTTGTATAGTCTACACTAATAGTTAAACTCGTGTAGTACTAATAGTTTCAGTATGAATTTTTGAAATCGCACTAAAAAAAGATTGAAAGTATAACCATTTAATGATTTTTACACTAATTTTTATTTTCACATTTTTTGTGTGTTTTATTTGTGAAATATTTTAATCTCCGTTTCTCCGAGCCGTTCCATACCATCCAATTAGAACCGAATATCCATCCTGAATCGTACCGAACTTTTGGGACGGTTCGGGACAAAGATTTTATTTTTATGATTTGGTTCTGGAGATTTAATTTTGGGATTTCCGAACTTCGGGACGGTTCTCGAGATTTCTAAATCTCCAGATCGAACCGGATCATGCACACCCCTAGTCTAGAGACAACCTTGATCACACAGTTGGCTTCTCTTCCGACTCAGCTTCTTCACAGGGCAACTGTCTTACTACGTCAGCTCACTTTCTCAAGCTCTTGGATTTGATCACGAAGCCCTCCAAAAACTTGATATTGGTTCGATCTTGAACCTTCCTACAATCCTCCTTGGAAAGTAGACCCCTTTTGATTCTTCAAAAGTTTCCTCTGCAACAGTTTGAAGTTGTATTTCCTTCACAGCTTGTGTTGGATTGATTTCCTTCGAGTTTTAGGCTTGAGGATTTGCTTGAATATCTTTGAGAATATTTGCAGGTTTACAGCTTGAATGTTGCTTGCTTGTTCGTGGTTCAAGTAGTCAAGGTAACCTTTTCTCATTGAGTTTCCTCAACCTTTTATAGTGAACTTTCAAAAATCTCCACATTGAAGAGATATGCTAATTTTCAAAAGACACTAGTGTTCGTTGGCTTGTCTTTTCTTGGTCTTAAATCTTGAGATGTAGATATTTCCTCGTATTAAAAGAATGTGCAGCTTTTCAGATTCTGACATGAGGTGCAATGCTTCCCATTGGTTTATTCCTTTTGCACGCTTCTGGGATGAGCACTTTAAGACCTGGCAGCATGGAAATATTACTTATTTAAAGTAATGTTCTTGACTTCTGTGCAACGGATTCATTTCAGTTAAATCCTCTTGGATGCTGCCTATATCCCCAGGTGACTTGAGTCTACTCCAATCATTTAAAGACTCATCTGTCACTTTCAAATTGTGACTTGGCTTCTTAAAATGACTTTGACTGACACTTCACACAGCTGTTCCTCAGTTGATACATCTTCAGTCAGGTTCTTGATCTCCCTTCTTGGCCATACTCAGTTGTTCCACAGTGGAATCTTCACTTCAGTCTTCAGTTGACTTCTTGTATTTCCAGGCATAGCTGACTTGACTCAGCTTTTCTAGCCCTATCTATTACAATGAAATTTACAAGGGAAATGGGGTGCCAACTTTCTAGTTTAAGTTTTACATGGCATTCATCAAAATCTATAATATAAATTTCCCAACACTCTACCACCCCAGTATCTCTGGGATGGATTTCAAAAAGAAAAAGAATTTTATAAATAGTTACCAAAACTATTACAACATCACCTTACAACACCTCTTTGAAGATTATCACAATCTCCTGAAGATTACCACAATTTTCTTGTAATAGCACCTTGTGTAGATTACCACAATCTTCCGACTTGAAGAGCACCAAACTCTCCAATACCTCAAAGAGCACCAAACTCTTCCATAAGAAGATTACCACAACCTTATTTCACCTATGGAGAGTACCACACTCTTTAACACCTAAGATCACCCAAGTGTATTCTTACCACAAGAATACTCACAAGGATTTCTTGTGTTTGAATGATGAATTACAATCAAGATTACACTTTGAAAAATATTACAACTCAAAAGTGCAAGTGTAATCAAGAATCAAACCTAGACCTCAAGATGTGAAAATGAAAGACTTAGGTTATTACAACAAGAATGTGAAAGTGAAGAACAAAATATTTATTTGATATGTCTCTTGTTGTGTTGTAGCTAGTATATTGTCTTCTGTGCTTGTTGCTTCAAAGCTTCCTCTATTTATAGGAGAGATTTGACAAAAGATAGGCTCCTCTTGGAGATTGAAATCTACAGAAAAATGCAATTAAAATTAAGATTATAGCTGTTAGAAATCAATCTCACAAAATACGAAAAAATTGTCTACTGTCAACAGATAGTTTCTGTTGTCAAAACCATAGGGCTACCGGTCGAATAGAAATAAGATTTCAATTTATACGCTGAAAATTTACACAATTCAACCGATCGACATAGGGTTCGACCGGTCGACGTCCACTTGGACCAGTTGAACCTTTCAAAAAATCAATACAAAGAAGTTCCAACATTCGAACAAATTTCAGGCACCGGTCGACTGGTACCTCCTGAAGTTTTTTGGCCCTCTCGTTTCTATTTCAAAAATAAACTTTAGACATGGGTTGCCCTAATGTCGAACACGAGACGTAAGTGTTGTCCAATTTTTGACAAAAATAAACCTCAATAAATACTCCAAAAATTAGTAAAAATATTTTAGGTTGATCGGAGTATTTGGACAACATTTAGGAACATTATTTTGGTGTAAAACACATTTAAATAAAATAATCAAAATCATGATAAAAACATTTATCTAACACCCCTACCATTAGCGATGAAGAAATCGACAATAATCGGAGAATCGTTGTGATGTTTGGCATAACAACGATTCCTGTGTCAAAACTATATTTTGAACGGGCTAGACGACACCCTCTATAACGCCTATAGCACGTTCAAAATGTCCAAAGAGTTGTGGGACTCTTTGGAGAAAAAGTACAAAATGTAAGATGCCGATACAAAGAAATATGTTGTCGGAAAATTTCTCGAGTACAAGATACTTGATACCAAGACGGTGATCAACCAAGTGCAAGAAATTCGATCATACTTCATGACTTAGTGTCCAAGGGATGATTCTCGAGTGAGTCGCTTCAAGTGGCCGCGATTATCGAAAAATTACCGCCATCGTGGAAAGATTTTAAGAACTATCTTAAGCACAAGTGGAAGGAAATGGGGCTTGAGGATTTGATAGTTTGACTTTCGATTGAGGGATACAACCGGGATTCTGAGTGGAAATCGGCAAATGAGGACCACACTTTATGGAACACCAGCAGAGTTTTTGTTGCATTTTTTAAATGTGACAGAAGGTGTTGCCAAAAAGTGTTGTAACACCAAAACCGCAATTGCATGAAGTATTGCCCCAAAGTGTTGTAACACTAGAGGTAGACAAAGTGACAAGTTAAAATCCGAAGTATTATTAAATATGTGATAACACCGAAGGTTACACTGTTGGGACTAAGGTCTATCTGTTAGAACGAGATTCTAACTGGACTGTTGGGACAATGTTCTAACAAAATAAAAGAAAAGTGGCCAAAAACCATAAAAGTTCTGGATAATCTTGTGTTAAACAAGGATACCAGAAATTGGAAGGGGAAACTTTAATTTAGCAAACCACATAAAAGAGGATACCTTGAAGTGTGGAGTGTGTGGCTAAAGTTGAAGCACCAGAGAAATAAATTCAGCATTTATGATATAAATGATGGTACGATCATTAAATCTAGAAATATTTTATTTATTAAACGTGTCCTTTCTTGCAAAGGAAAGAGGTAAGTCTAGACATTTTTGTCGTAGACATAATACCAATAAACGGTTAATTTCGAATGGGGTTATTTCGGTTGACTACGTGAAGTCAAAGGAAAACCTTGTGGATCCACTTATAAAAGGCATAAATGGAGATCAATTGTATAGATTGTTAAAGGGAATGGGTTTGAAATCCACAAACTAAAGAATGTTCATAGCGGTAACCCAACCTTGTGAATTGGAGATCCCAAGACCTTAGTGCAATGGGACAACTAATTTATGAATGTGCAGCTGAACACTTGGAAAATGTGTTAGCTCATTCTCGAAACATCCAAGTGAATCAAAATCTGCTCAATGTGGTGAGGTTAAGTTTAAGAATTTTAATTATTCCTATACTGAAAGTTGGAGTATAGCAGGATACTCTTCAATAGGAGATCACCTATATAAGCGAGACGTAATGGCCGCTTCATAGAAACGCTTATAAATCTAAGATATGGTTCAGGGTCGAAATGGACACAACGTGAGAACAACAAGTATTAGAATTGTTATTGTGTAAGTACTATTGTCTCGATTTACACAAACGGCTGAGTAGTTCAAGATATTGCGTCATTAAGAAGCTAGTAAATCCGATAGTATTTTACTAAGGAAGGTTCAAAGCCACAAGCTACCTATCTTGATACAATAACAGTTCGCCGAGACTTTCAAGTGAATCCACATATACGCATGCATTAATTTCATTCATGTGGGGGATTGTTGGAATTGTTGTTTGGTAAAATGGGTGTTGACCCAATTTTGACCAAATAATTAAGTGGTTTCCATTAGTGAAAAATGGAATCAAATTATTTATATAAATTCTACTAAGAGAGTAGATGAGAATAACATTTGGAATTTCTCAAAACCAATTCCAGGTGAATGAGAAAATTAATGCTAGAAGTTAGCCAGTTAATACTAGAAAATGATATGGAAAATGAAAAATGTGGGGAAGGAGAAATGTTCCATCCCACATAGGAAGATGAGGCAAATTTTGCTCACTTGATATATCTCAAGTTGGACTTATGGGTTTCGGCCCTTGGTGGCACCCAAGTTTTTAAAGGGATAAGGACAAACATACTTGTGGGTTTGGTTCAAAACAAACACGCGTGCGCGCGCTGCCACCACCCGCCCACCGGCTCAGCAAGGCCCAACCTGTCCCGGCCTGGGTTTGGGTCGTGGGTCGAGGGTCATGAGCTTAGGCTTTGGCTTCAAGGCCCTTATTCATTTTGGACCAAAAACTTTTAAAATAAATACTTAATTAATTTTTATTAATTAATTAACAGATTCCAACTGGGAAGTGCTCGCATTAAGACGAACTCGTGCATCAAGATGAACTCATTTGCATCCGAGCATGAGCGGACGCATGCTCGGACGCAAGGCCAGTCCATTGGGTCATGTGTCAAGTCAAAACTTTGTCATTTCCATTTGCATCCACGTACGGACACATGCATGGGCCATGCGCTAGGTCGCGCGTCGATGCGAAAGATTGAACAGATGCGTTTGTTCAGTGTAAGCATGTCTTTTCGAGCCAAAAGACATGATCTTTCCATACGGGGCGCTTGATGCTTATAAAATTTAAACCCCTGCAGATGAATTGATATACGAAATCATAAGATATCAGATTAATAATGAGTCATTTTGCATTACAAGATATTGACCCTCCCTCTTTCGACAGCTTGAAAGTTCAAACACCAGTTGTTCGTTGTAGTTTCGGTTTTTGCAAGTGCTGCTAAACCAGAATAGTAAAAGTTTTTGTATCTTAGAGACGAACGCCGAAACCATAAGCACTTTGTATACGGGTATTTTTCATCTTGCAGAGACAGAACCGAATTCAGGCCTCGACTAGCCATATCAATCCAAAGACTTAGACATTCATTAAACAGAAACCTTTCTAAATTTACCCAACAATAATACCATACCTCCAAAAATGGCATTCGATTTCCTATTCCACCACATGATAATTGTCATATATATATATATATATATATATATATAGGAGTTGGTTGTTTTGAACCATCTCTTGCGGTGAGACCGTGTGACATAATCTGAACCGTTATAATTAATCACTAAATGGTTGAGATTATAACATTAAATGTAGTATTATTTTTTGATGTGTAATACGAATAGGGGTAAATTTGTCTCAGCAATATACTGATTGTAACTTCCATATCCATTAGCTAAAATTTAGGAGGATAATATCATGATAATCGCGTAAAAATCACATAAATTTGTTCCACAAAAGACGCAATATTTTTCTTCCCTTCTCCCCAATTATCAAGCCTCTCGATCCCTGTCAACAACAAGAAATTACATAATGGTCATGCGAAGAACAACAAAAACAAATTATGTTGCATATTTAACTATGTACTGATGTATATTTAGCTATATACTGATGTATATTTAACTATGTACGGATGTATATTTACGTAAATTATGTTGCATATTTTGTTTGGTGGTAAGATTATTTGAGTTAAAAAAATGTGATAATTGTAATGTTGCATGTTTACCAATAAATTGATGTATTTATAACTCTGTTGTGGACTTGTGGTGTATTTTATATGAAATTTGATGATATTATTGTATGAAGCGAAAAATACGTGTCCCGTAATATTGTTTTTTTATCATTATATTTGATGTATTTATAGAATTGTTGTGGTGTATTTTAAGTGAAATTGTTGATATTATGGTGCAACTATTTCATGAATTAGCAAAAAATCAAGGAATTCACATAAAATGCGTGGTGCAAAACCATATCATATTAATGTCGTTGGGATTTGGTCCAGCATTCTGCCTGCAATGGGCTTCAAAAGAGGCGTGAGGCATGGCCCGCGATTCGAACTCGTGAGCGTTGGATTGCACAGTTAAATGAGAGCTTAAAGGATTAGATTTGGACTACTCATACCAACAGATGCATCTTCTTTTCTGGTGCCCATTACATAGAAACTCTGAGGTTAGGCGTGCTTGGCCTGGAGTAGATATGGGATGGGTGACACCCCGTGAAGTTTTCCAGGGTGCGCTTGAGTGAGGATAAAGCGCGCTAGAAAAGACTCATGTTAGTTTGTGGAGAGAGTCGTCAATCCAAGTAGCGTAGAGGTCCAACAACTGGTATCAGAGCAGGTCACGAGTTCGAATTCCCTTGGAAGCACGCTGCAGTAGAGGTTGTCGAGCAAGGAACGAGATGCAAAGCGCAACATAGGTAAACAGATCAGAACTAAAAGGTAGGTTGCCAGGTGGCCAGAACTGAGGTAAAACAGATTGGAACTTAAGGTGTAGGTTGTCAGGTGGCCGGAACTGAAGGTGTAGGTTGCTGGGTGGACCAAAACTGAAGGGTAAGTTGCCAGGTGGTCGGAACTGAGGTAAACAGATTGGAACTGAAGGCGTAGGTTATTGGGTGGCCGTAAGTGAGGACGAACGTGATAGAAAAGGCTCGTGTTGGTTTGTGGGGACAGTCGTCAATCCAAGTAGCGCTAGAGGTCCAACAAATGCATAATTAACTATATAATGATGTATTTATATGTACAATATGTTGTGTCTTTTGATTGTGTATAAAAATTGTATGGGCCCAAAATGTATGATTCTCGAATTTTTGTAAATTTAGTCGTGTAATTTTGTATTATATGTATAATATGTTGCATATTTTGTGCATTCCAACTCACTTATTTCTAACTCAAAACTCTATATTTATTTTAAGAAACAATCATGTTTCCCAACAATTTTGGATATGTCAAAATATCCTCCATTTATCACTCTTGCCGATTTTTATGGGATTTACAATACTCGCCTTATTTAAATAATGATCCAAAAGTATAATTACTATAAAATCCTTTTAAACATTTTTTATCTTTAAAATTACCTTAAATATTAGATTAATCCAAGCCATTCGTAAAAAAAGAATAAACGCACTGATGAATCATCACGGTCTCACCCTAGATATTGGTCTTATTTGAACCAATACATATATACATATATATATATATAGAGAGAGAGAGAGGGGAATGATCATGTGAGACCATATCTCTAGGTGAGACACAATTGACTAATCTCAACCATCCCGCATTATTAATCAATGAATATGATTTCATTGATAAAAATATATTAAAATATTAATTTAATCAACATAGGGGTAGTAGGGTAAAATAACATAACAAAGTAGTTACAAAAATAGAATCAAATATATTTTTCACTCATGCATCTCTCAATCTCACGTGTCTCCCTCACGCCTCTCTCCTCTCTCTCCCAGTTCCTCCATTAACACAAATGAAAAAAATATTGAAGAACTCGAATCGTGAAAAAAAAAAGTGAAGAAGAAGCAATTTATGTTCCAAATGAAAAACAACGAACATGTGAGTTTGAATCATGATGATGAATCATTAGTCGTGGAAAAACTCTATCCAACAACACCAATGGTGTAGACATCGATGGAGAACTTGAAACTAGCCATTAACATCAACTCTTAAAAAATGTAACTCTTAAAATTTGTTTCCTTAATAATGACATTAAATACGGCAGCTACAATCTCACCACATAAAAGCGGTTACATATAGTGAAACATACCAGAAAAAACCGCTGGGGATAATTGATTTGAATTACAAAATTACCCTCAAAATGGCGGAAATTAGGGAAAATAAAAAAATTGAACTAATTACATCACTTCATTTTCTAAAGATCAATGGGTAATATGAGTCCACATTGTCTCACCTACGGATAGGGATGGCAGCGGGACGGATAGATGCGGGTATCCACCCGCCCAGACCCTAGTTGGACGGGTATGGATAGTCTTTTTTGAATTTGGGACGGGTATGGGATGAGAAATTACTACCCATTTTTATATGGGTAGGGTATGGTTTTTATTAGTCCAAGTGGCTACAATGATCTAGAGGGGGGTGAATAAATTATGCCGATTTTCCGAGTTTCGCCCTCTTTTTCGAATGAATAAGCAATAACAAGAATGAAGATGCGGGAAAATAAACAACACACGTCGATTTATAGAGCTTCACCCCACCTAGGGACTATGTGTTCTACCACCCCAGTATATCCGGGAAGGGTTTCGAAAAAGAAAAGGAAATTTATTAATAATTACCAAAATTATTACAACTTCACCTTGAAGAGTACCATACTCTTATTACAACGACACCAATGAAGATTACCACAATCTTACAACTTGAATAGCACCAAAATCTTCAATACCTTGAAGAGCACCAAACTTTTCCACCTTGAAGAACACCAAACTCTCCCACAAGAAGATTACCACAATCTTCTTACACCTATGAATAGTACCACACTCTTCTACACCTAAGATCACCCAAGTGTGCTCTTACCACAAGAACACTCATAAGTTTATCTTGTGTTTGAATGATGAACACAAATTCAAGATTACAACTCGATAATGAAGTATATCAAGAATAAAGCCTAGACTTCAAGATGTGCAAGTGAAAGAACTTAGGCTATTACAACAAGAATATTGAAGAACAAAGCATATTTGCTTGTAATGTCTCTTGTTATGTTGTAGTGTATTGTCTTGTTGCTTCAAATCTTCTTCTATTTATAGAAGAGGTCTTGTACATTGATAGGCTCCTCTTGGAGAGTGAAATCTGTAAAGAAAATGTAGATTAAATCAAGATATAGTTGTTACAAATAAACTCCCCAAAATCAGAAAAGTTGTCTCCCACACAAAGCTAAAAATCGCCGATTTTTTAGCACAGTCGATCGGTCGAAAGCAAAGATAAGATAATTCAAAAATAAATATGTTGCTCTGGAACCCACATAGGTCAATCGTTTCCTACAATTTTTCAAACAAGAAAACTTTGAGACAGAGAGGCAGGGGAGGGCTCATCCTTGGGTCAACCCATGTGGTCGACCCATCCCTGAGTTTTTGTGAGAGAAAAGTTTGATTACATCGTTCGTGCATCGTCAACCTATGGTAAACTCGACCAATGACTGTTCTAGGGGAATTTTGGAATGACAAAAATTCGACTTTATTATTCGAGTGTCGTTTTACCTTGATGGTATTCGATAATTGTTAAAAATACTTTAAAACATGGAAATAACTTTTAATATCGCCGATATGAAAGTTTTGAATAATCTAGTATAATCTACAAGAAATACTCCAAAGAATAACTTAAAACCGATTTAGAGTACTTGGACAATCTATAGGAGACATTGTTTTGGTATAAGAACTTAGTAAAATATAATCATCAAATCATGATAAAAATATTTATCAAACAGTTTTACCACTTGGATACCCAACACTACCCGAACTCGTTTAGCCCTTAGTAACTTCCATTTATTTTTTTCATCTAACATTATACATTTCTTCATAGAAGCCCAACATAAAATTTTATTTTGTACAAAGAAGATATAAAGTTGTTATTTATTTTGAATTTGTGATCGTAATAATTATATTTTATCTTTGTCAAGCTTAATAAAACTACATGTCTGATGATGTAGTTTATAAATTAAATGTACTAATGTTGATTCTAGAGTTAATGTATTGATTACATTTGTATTTATGTGATGCTTTTGATTTAGTTTATGAATGATGATAGCCTGTAGTGACTTACAAAATTAAAATGATTAATTATTATATTTATTAAGAATTTAATATATTAGTATTTTCTTATATAATAATTAGTTTCCGGTAGGGTGTCCATATAATAGTTATCTAAATACTCATATAATTATAAGTTTTTATATAACATAAACGGATTTTAGGCGGGTACGGGTAGTACGTGGGTATCATGAAATGGATTTAGGATGGGTACGGTAATATACGTAGTTTCTTAATCAGGTTTGGAAAGGGTACGGGTAGTATAAATATTATAAGATTCGGGTATGGATAACCTTAAATTGGTGGGTACCCTATCCATTGTCATCCCTACCTAAAGAGTGTGGTCTCATTTGAACCAAATCATATATATATATATATATATATATATATATATATATGGAGGGGATCCTGTGAGACCACCCTCCTCGGTAAGACCATAGAACCAAATCTACACCATCAAAAACATAAATCAATAGCCAAGATCTAAATAGATGTATACAACTTTTCATATGAAAATATACATTGTATGGGGTAAAATAGGAATCCAGCAAATTATATATATAACCGCTTCCTAAAAATTAGGAACGTGATCTTGTATTGATCACGCCCCCATAATCAAACGATTCACCTTTCATTTCTCTCTCTTCCCATTTGAACCTCGCAAATTATTCAAATATGGCAAATGAATCATGCAACAATTAATGAAAAGTATACAATTACACTATACTAACTATACATTAAAACATTGCTAAGTATACATAAACAATTAACTAAGTATACAATTCCACTAAACTACTTGTACATTAAAATATTACTAAGTACACAGAAATATTTAACTAAGTATACATTTACATTGGACTAACTATACATTAAAATATTACTAAGTATACAAAAATATTTAACTAAGTATACAATTACACCGAACTAAATACACAATTCCACCAATTACTTATATAACTAAGTATACAATTCCATTGAACTAAGTATACAAATCCACAGAACTAAGTATACAAATTCACTAAACTACTTATATAACTAATAATATGATTCTACTGAACCAAGTACATAAATCCACTGAACTAAATATACAATAAAACTTGACTAAGTATACAAGTTCACTGAACTAAGTATACAATAAAACGACTATTCACAAATATAGCGGAAAAAGATATCAAATTTGAAAAAAACGCTTGAAGTTGCTGATTTTTTCTCCCTAAAAATCGGGTAACTAAAAAGGGTAGGATTATGTTTCCTTAAAAATAGCTAATAACCGTCCAATTAACAAAACTGTTAAATATAAAACTACAATTATACCCTTATTAGCCTAAATTAGCTAAAATGATCTACACCATCCAAAATTTTAAATCAAGAGTCCATAAGTGTTCTTATGGACTAACCTAAAGGGATTGGTCTCATTTGAACCAAAAGTGAGACAATGTCTCTAGGTCAGACACAATTGACTAATCTCAACCATCCCCCACTATTAATCAATGGGTATGATTTAAGGGATAAAAAATATATTAACACGTTAATTTAATCAACATAAGGGTAGTAGGGTAAAATAACAAAACAATGTAGTTACAAACATGGAATTAAATCTCTTTTTCTCTCATACATCTCCCCCCCCCCCAATCTCACGTGTTGTCTCTCCCCCCACCCCATTCTCACTCTCTCTCTCTAATTCCTCCATTAACTCAAATAAGAAAAACTGTGAAGAACTCGAAAATTACAGTTCATGAAAATTAAGAAAAAGGCAAGAAAAATCGGTGCAATATTATAGAAAAATAACAAACAGTGAGTTCGAAACATGATGATGAATCATCAGTAGTGGAAAAAAACTCTATCCAACAGCATTAATGGTGTAGTAATCGATGGAGAACTCGAAACTGACCATTAGCATAACTCTTAAAAAACAGTAATTTTCACGAATAAGACGATGCATAGATACTTATGAAATTATGTATAGATACTTATGAAAGGATGCTTAGATCTGTAGGATATTACATATTTGAAAATATGCAACAAAAATCAACTTAAATATGCATTATATGCAAACTATCTATGCAGTGTAAAAAAACTAATATGTAGTACAGCATACCCAACTATACAAGACGTCATAAACTATGCAACAAAATCAACTAACTATGCATTCTCTAGAAACTATCTATACAAAGGGAATAACTAAATATGCAAAGACATTATGTAACATCCCATTTTTATAATTTCCAAAAGCAACATCTCATTTTCATACCTAAATATACATTACATTGAACATATTTATGTAGTGCAGAATAACGAAATATGTAGTACGTTATATTCAATTATGTCTTGTTTTCGTAAAACAGTGCCAACAAAACAACTAAATATGCATTATTTGATGTCTAATTATGCAAAGATAAGAACCCTAACTATACTTTGTAAAATAAAAATATTTGAAAAAAAAAAAAAAACTGATTCCTTAAATTCCGCCACCAAATCCGGCAGTTTCAATCTCAGTTCATAAAACCCGCCGGGACCACTAATTTGAATTATAAAATTACAAAGTTACCCTTAAAATCAGTGGAAATTAGGATATAATTAAAAAAACTGAATTAATCACATCCCTTTATTTTTTTAAGATCAATGAGTAAGATGAGTTCACATTGTCTCACCTAGGGAGGGTGGTCTCATTTGAACCAAATCATTGTTAGTCCAAGTGGCTACGATAATCTAGAGGGGGGTGAATAGATTATCTCGGTTTTTCAGATTTTTGCCCTCTTTTTCGAATAATCAAACAAAGACGAGAAAGTAAATGCGGAAATAAAACAACACTCGTTGATTTAAAGAGCTTCACCCCACCTAGGGACTACGTGCTCTACCACCCCAAAGATATCCGGGATGGGTTTCAAAAGAAAAAGATTTTATTAATTTCCAAAATTAATACAACACCTTGAGGATTACCACAACCCTCTTACAACACCTTTAAGGAGATTACCACAATCTTCCTTCACCACCTTTGAAGAGTACCACACTCTTCAAACACCTATCACCTAGATCACCCAAGTGTATTCTTACCACAAGAATACTCACAAGGATGTCTTGTGTTGAATGATGACCAAAATCAAGATTACAACTCAATAAAGATTGATACAATATGAGTACAAGTGTAATCAAGAATTGAAAGCCTAGACTCAAATGTGTGCAAGTGAAAGTGCTTAGGCTAATACAACAAGATATATGAAAGTGTTTGCTTGTTTGCTCTTTGCTTGTGTAATGTGTTGTGTCTTGTTGCTTGAATGAAGCCTCTATTTATAGGAGAGGTCTTGGCTTGATTTCCGACATTGGCTCCTCCTCGGGGAGTGATTTTCGCAAAGAAACCATATAAAATCAAGATTATAGTCATTAGAAATCAATCCCACAAATTAGGAAAAGTCAGTTCAAAAATGCAACGGATAGTTTCTTTGTCAAAAAACAGGGGTTCGACCATTCTGGTCGCGCAGAGATAAGTTGAAAATGAAAACTCTGCGATTTTTACACTGGGGGACCGGTCGAAGGGGTTCGACCGGTCGCCTTTGTGCTTGACTTGTTGGAGGAGATGAAAATATATTACGAGAAGTCAGAACTCGGGGGCTCCAGTGCACGGCCGCCTGGGTCGACCGCCGCCCCCTACCGGCCGACCTCCGGTCGACGGCCGCTCTCCCCCATTTTCCTTCAGTCCGTTTTTCTTTTTCAAAACTCAACTCAGTACGGGTTGCCCTATAGGGCGACCGGTCGAGCCCTGAAACAAATGTGATGTCCAATTTTAAATCGAAAATAAACTCCAAGAAATACTCCAAAAATAGTAAAAACATTTTAGATCGATCGGAAGTATTGGGACAACATTTAGGGACATTGTTTTGGTATAAAACTCATTTTAATAAAATCATCAAAATCATGATAAAAACATTTATCTAACAAACTCCCCTTTTTGATGATTACGTATCAAAACAATTTACGGAGGAGGACGATTTTGAAAACAAAACAATTTTCCTGGTTTAGAGTAAACTATCCGTTTAATAACATTTTACAAAAAGCTCCCCTATCAATAAGCATATCAATAAGAAGTATTGTATAAGCTAGAAGCACAAGCTTTTACAAAATAAACAACAACTTCATGAGCTAGAAGCTCCCCTGTCACAAATACTTAATATCCATGCAAACAAGTCCATAAAACAACCATTGGACTAAGTTTTCTTCACAACTTATGGCCTAAACAAGCCATAGCTTATAGCTTCTATTTCGAGCTTTTATTAGCTTCTTTGAGCTAACAAGCCATTTTCCTGTTTCTCCCCCTTTGGAATCATCAAAAAGAATGTTAGGACAATAAAAACATCATACAAGTTTATCAAAGTGCGCCAAAGAGACGATTTATCAACCATTCGAGAAGATAAGCTTATAATCCAAAAAAAATGGGAGAAAAGTATCATTTGATATCCATAAGCTCGTTTTAAGTGTCAAGACATGATCTCAATAAGTATATAAGACATATGAAAGCATAAGAGTCATGTAAAAGTCGAACAATTCATTGCGACAATTCATCGAACACCTTGTGGGTGTAAAAAATAAAATAGATTGTATAAAGCCCTTGTAAGAGATTCAAGCCAAAAATTTTCATCACCAAATCATACCAAACATCATACAATATAGCATAACAACAAAGCTCATCATGATCATAAAATAATTTCATCAAGTAATATACAAGAAAGCCATAAACTCAAGAGTTCAACCCATTTGAGCAAAAGGAATAGAATTCTTACCATTCGATCGGTAAAGATGAGCGATGATGATGATAAACAAGCCATATAAGGTATATGATATGAATTGAATTCATGAAAACAAATTTTGAGTGAAATTAGTGTGAATTTGGCAAAGGGAACGAAAAATGGCCAAAATGAGTGAAAATGACTAATGCTGAAGATAGAACGATTTTAAACCAAAAAATGGCTTAGGGCGACCGGTCGTGGTTGAGGGCGACCGGTCGACGTTGAGGGCGACCGGTTGCCCTCAACCTCTTCAGCCCACTGTTTTGCAAATTTTCCAAAATCCGAATTTTCAACCAAAAATCCGATTTTTCGCCCCTGAGTTTTAAAATCGTGCAAAATACAAACATAAATTTCATTCAATATGCATTATGTCTAACCAAGCTCAGACGACGCAAAAAGTCTCGGAAGTTAGCGGTTTTGTGAAAATATCCGCTAATTGATCTTGAGATGGTACAAAAGATATCTCAATTTTTCGTTTTGAGACACAATCCCTTAGAAAATGATGTCGAATCTCAATATGTTTAGTACGGTTGTGATGAACCGGGTTTTGAGCAATATTTATAGCGGATATATTATCACAAAATATAGGAACATTTTCAAAAGAACATTTGTAATCCGCTAAGGTTTGTTTCATCCAAAGAAGTTGAGTACAACAAAAAAGGCGGCGGAAATATATTCGCCGGCCGTTGAAAGTGAAACACAATTTTGTTTCTTTGAGAACCAAGAAACTAGGCAATCGCTAAAAATTGACATGATCCTAAGTACTTTTCCGATCATCAATATTTCCCGCATAGTCCGAATCACTATAACCTTTAAGAGAAAAATTTTCATTCTTTGGATAAAATAAACCATATTGAATGGTGCCTTTCAAATATCGAAAAATCCTTTTAACGGCACTCATATGAGATTCTTTGGGATTGCTTTGAAAACGAGCACATAGGCATACGGCATGAAGAATGTCCGGTCTACTAGCGGTTAAATAAAGTAAACTACCAATCATACCTCGATACTTAGATTCATCAACCGACTTGCCTTTTTCATCTTTGTCAATTTTGACATTGGTTGCCATAGGAGTTGAAACGGTTCTTCCTTCTTCAATGCCGAACTTTTTCAAAAGTTCCTTTGTATATTTTGATTGTGAAATATAGATACCTTCTTGGCATTGCTTGATTTGTAGTCCAAGGAAGAAATTTAGCTCCCCCATCATGCTCATTTCAAATTCACCTTGCATCAACTTAGAAAATTTCTTGCACAAAGATTCATTAGTAGCACCAAAGATAATATCATCAACATAAATTTGCACAAGTAAACAATCTTGCCCTTTTTCAAAAACAAAGAGTGTAGTATCAACTTTACCTCTTGTAAAACCATTTTGCAAAAGAAAAGAGCTAAGTCTATCATACCATGCACGGGTGCTTGTTTCAAACCATACAAGGCTTTTTAAGTTTATAAACATCATTAGGCCTAGAAAAATTTTCAAACCCCGGAGGTTGTTTAACATAGACTTCTTCTTGAATAAGACCATTTAAGAAAGCGGATTTAACATCCATTTGGTAAAGCTTGAAATTTTTTAAACAAGAATAGGCAAGTAAAATGCGAATAGCTTCTAAACGTGCTACGGGTGCAAATGTTTCATCATAATCAATACCTTCTTCTTGACAATATCCTTGAGCAACTAACCTTGCCTTATTTCGAACAATATTGCCTTGATCATCAAGTTTGTTCCTAATACCCATTTTGTACCAATAATTGTTTGAGATGGAGGACAAGGTACTAATTCCCATACATCATTTCTTTCAAATTGATTCAACTCCTCTTGCATTTCTAAGAACCAATCTTCATCCTCAATAGCTTCCTTAGCATTTTTAGGCTCTTTTTGAGATATAAGAGCTTTCTCGGCAAAATTTCTTCGAGTCATTACTTTATCAAGGGGATCACCAATAATAAGATCTTTTGGGTGATCTCCCTTAAATTTCAATGCTACGGGAAGATTCGAAGTATCACCCCTATCTTCTTGAGGAACATTTGAACTTGAAGGTTGATCATTTGAAGTAGAAGGATCATCATTTTGAGCATTACTTGGAACAATTTGTTCAACAATATCCTCTTCATCACTATCATCATTGGGTATCCTTTCAACACCCAAGGCTTCATTAAATTTGACATGAATAGATTCTTCAACAACCATGCTAGTCTTATTGTAAACCCAATATGCTTTGCTCTTGATTGAATACCCCATAAATATTCCTTCATCGGCCTTAGGATCAAGTTTATCCAATTGATCCTTAGTATTCAAGACAAAGCACTTACAACCAAATATTTTGAAATAACTAATATTTGGAGTTCTTCCTTTCCAAAGCTCATATGGAGTTTTATTCATTTTAGGACGAATATAAACTCGATTAATAACATAGCAAGCGGTACTTACGGCTTCGCCCAAAAATATTTTGGAAGTGAAAATTCATTGAGCATGGACCGACTCATTTCTTGAAGTGTCCGATTCTTCCTTTCGGCTACTCCATTTTGTTGAGGTGTCCTTGGAGCTGAAAAATTATGTGCATATCCCTTGGTTTCACAAAAGACTCTAAATTCACCATCAAATTCTCCACCTCGATCACTTCGAATAGACTTAATAGTATCTTCCTTTTCATTCTCAATAAGTCTACACAACTTAACAAACTCATTAACGGCATCGCTTTTATTTGCAAGAAAAAGTGCCCAAGTATATCTAGAGAAATCATCGACAATAACGAAAGTGTAATGTTTTCCACTTAGACTAGCCGTACCAATATCCCCATACAAATCAAGGTGAAGCAATTGTAGGGGTTTGGTTGTGGAAATTTCATTTTTGGGCTTAAAACTACTCTTAACTAATTTGTTCTTTTGACAAGTGTCACATAAGCCAAGATTTTCAAAATTCAATTTGGGTAGTCCTTTTACATGTTGGTTTTTGTAAATATTTTTCAAATTCTTGTATCCAACATGTCCAAGTCGCCTATGCCATAAACTCGTTAAATCATTATTAGCGACAAGACAAGAAACATTTTGACTAACCAAATCACTAGTACAAATTTTGTAAAGATTGCCTTTTCTATTTGCTACACAAATAATATTACCATTTTTAAGAATGAGGCATTTTTCTTTATTAAAGGAAACATCATAATTTGAATCACAAAGTTGGCTAACACTTATCAAATTAAACTTAAGCCCTTCTACTAAAAGAACATTACTAAGAGAAAGAAGAGTTACCAATTTCTCCATTTCCAAGAATTTTTCCCTTGCCATTGCCGAACATGACCATACCCTCTTCTTGGAGCTTGATGTTGGTAAAAAGTTCTCTCCTTCCGGTCATATGGCGTGAACATCCGCTGTCCACGAGCCATTTCGAATCCTCCATGGTTGTTATAGCCCCTATTACCTACAAAAGCATTTCTTTTAGGTACCCTATAATTTTGGGGTCCATGGGGGTTAGTTTTGAGACCTTTGGGTCTCCAAACATAACTAGAGCTATTTCTCAATTTGCAATTATTAGCATAATGTCCAACTTTGCCACAATAAAAACAAGTAGGAGTATGAGAGCTATTAGCACGAATAAAAGTCGGACCTTGGTTATTTTTCTTAAAAACTTTTTGAAATGGTTTGTAACCAAGTCCTTGTTTTGAATGCTCACCTCTTTGTGCATCTAAAATTTTTGTAACCTTATCCGTGCTTAAATTAAAATGATGCACATCCTTTTTCAAATTGTCAATATCATTAGTGAGCATTTGTTTCTCGGTTTCAAGAGTTTGAATTTGAGTAAGGGTAATAGCATGAACATGATCAAGAGTCTCATAAGATGTAAATATTTTATCTTTTTCTATTTTAAGCTCTTTATGCTCCTTTTTCAAACTCTTGTATTTAACAATCAATTTTTGAAATTCATTTTGCAACTCATCAAAATCACATTGCAATTCATCAACTAAGGAGGAGGTAGAGGAGTTAGAACGTGCCTCATTATTTTCATCGTCTATGGCCATAAGACCATGTTCGGTTTCACCTTCCTCGTCGGATGTCTCGAGTAATTCATCCCAAGTTTTGACGTCCGCATTTAGAGCCTTCTTTTTCGGAAAAGGCTTCTTTTTCTTTTGTTCCTCCTCATTGAGTTTTGGGCAATCGGCTATGAAATGCCCGGGTTTTCCGCACTTAAAGCAAGCATTATCTCTCGGTTTTCTTGCTTTATTTTTATTCACAAATTTTGCAAATTTTCGAACAAGTGCGGCAGTCTCCTCATCATCATCATCATTATCATAGTATGCATTATTAGAAGAAGAAGCAAGACCTTTAGGAATATTTTGCATACCCGATTGATTGATGGTTGGTTTGGTATTTTTCCTCTCCTTGAGATAGACTTCATAGATGAGGAGGTTCCCGGTGAGTTCGTCAAACTTGAGTGTCTCAAGATTTTGTGCTTCCGTGATTGCCGTCACCTTTTCGGACCATGAGCCGGGAAGAGCATTCAATACCTTAGTCACCTTGTCTTCTTCGGATATGACTTTACCGAGGGCCACAAGAGGATTGACAATGTTGTCAAGCCTTTCCACCATCTTGGAGATGCTTTCACCATCATACATGTTAAAGTTTTCAAAGTCTTTAACAAGCATGGTCTTTCTAGCTTGCTTGACCTTCTTTGTCCATTCATATATAGTCTCCAATTTTTCCCAAACCTCATGTGCCGACCTTATGCCTCGTATGCGATTGTACTCGGTGGCGGTAAGTGAGCAATGCAAAATATTTAAGGCCTTACCGTTTAGAGAGAAAGCCTTCTTGTCATTTTCATCGAATTCCTTGAAAGGTTTAGGAGCCAAGGTGCCATCCTCCATTTTCTTGGTTGGTTGATCAACTCCTTCAATAACCACATTCCATATGTCAAACCCGCACCCTTGTAGAAAGCACTCCATACGGTCTTTCCAAAATGCGTAGTTGTTGGCGTCGAACAATGGTGGCTTGTTGGTGGAGGCGCCGGTGGTGAGATAAGCGTCATTCGTAGCCATGGATCTTTCCTCTTTACTCGGAACGAGCTAGCCAAAGAACCTGGCTTTGATACCACTTGTTAGTCCAAGTGGCTACGATAATCTAGAGGGGGGGTGAATAGATTATCTCGGTTTTTCAGATTTTTGCCCTCTTTTTCGAATAATCAAACAAAGACGAGAAAGTAAATGCGGAAATAAAACAACACTCGTTGATTTAAAGAGCTTCACCCCACCTAGGGACTACGTGCTCTACCACCCCAAAGATATCCTGGATGGGTTTCAAAAGAAAAAAAAGATTTTATTAATTTCCAAAATTAATACAACACCTTGAGGATTACCACAACCCTCTTACAACACCTTTAAGGAGATTACCACAATCTTCCTTCACCACCTTTGAAGAGTACCACACTCTTCAAACACCTATCACCTAGATCACCCAAGTGTATTCTTACCACAAGAATACTCACAAGGATGTCTTGTGTTGAATGATGACCAAAATCAAGATTACAACTCAATAAAGATTGATACAATATGAGTACAAGTGTAATCAAGAATTGAAAGCCTAGACCTCAAATGTGTGCAAGTGAAAGTGCTTAGGCTAATACAACAAGATATATGAAAGTGTTTGCTTGTTTGCTCTTTTGCTTGTGTAATGTGTTGTGTCTTGTTGCTTGAATGAAGCCTCTATTTATAGGAGAGGTCTTGGCTTGATTTCCGGACATTGGCTCCTCCTCGGGGAGTGATTTTCTCGCAAAGAAACCATATAAAATCAAGATTATAGTGTTAGAAATCAATCCCACAAATTAGGGAAAAGTCATGCAAAATGCAACGGATAGTTTCTTTGTCAAAAAAAAAAGGGTTCGACCGGTCGCGAGAGATAAGTTGAAAATGAAAACTCTGCGATTTTTACCTGAGGGGACCGGTCGAAGGGGTTCGACCGGCCGCCTTGTGCTTGACCGGTTGGAGGAGATGAAAATATATTACGAGAAAGTCAGAACTCGGGGGCTCCCGTGCACGGCCGCCCGGGTCGACCGTGCCGCCCTACCGGCCGACCTCCGGGTCGACCGGTCGGCCGCCCCCCCATTTTCCTTCATCCGTTTTACTTTCAAAACTCAACTCAGTACGGGTTGCCCTATGTGGGACCTAGAGCTGAAACAAATGTGATGTCCAATTTTAAATCGAAAATAAACTCCAAGAAATACTCCAAAAATAGTAAAAACATTTTAGATCGATCGGAAGTATTGGGACAACATTTAGGGACATTGTTTTGGTATAAAAACTCATTTTAATAAAATCATCAAAATCATGATAAAAACATTTATCTAACAATCATATATATATATATATATATATATATATAGGGATTGGTTCAAATGAGACCAATCCCTTTAGGTTAGTCCGTAAGAACATTTATGGACTCTTGATTTAAAATTTTGGATGGTGTTGATCATTTTAGTTAATTTAGGCATATAAGGGTATAATTGTACTTTTATATTTAATTAGTTATATTAATTGGACGGTTATTAGCTATATTTAAGGAAACATAATCCTACATTTTCAGTTACCCGATTTTTAGGGAGGAAAAATCATCAACTTCAAGCATTTTTTTTCAAAATTGATAATTATTTCCGCATATTTGTGAACAGTGATTTTATTGTATACTTAGTTCAGTGGACTTGTATACTTAGTTATGTTTTATTGTATATTTAGTTCAGTGGATTTGTATATTTGGTTCAATGGAATCGTATTCTTAGTTATATAAGTAGTTTAGTAAGTAGTTTAGTGAATTTCTATACTTAGTTCTGTGGATTTGTATACTTAGTTCAATGGAATTGTATTAGTTATATAAGTAATTCAGTGTAATTGTATACTTAGTTTAATGTTTCTGTATACTTAGTATTATTTTAATGTATAGTTAGTTCAATGTAATTGTATACTTAGTTAAATGTTTTTGTATACTTAGTAAAGTTTTAATGTACAGATAGTTTAGTGTAATCGTATACTTATTATTTATGTATACTTAGTAATGTTTTAATGTATAGTTAGTTTAGTGTAATTGTATACTTTTCATTAATTGTTGCACGATTTTGTTGTCATATTTGAATAATTTGCAGGTTCGAATAGGAAGGGAGAGAAAGGAAAAGTGAATCGCTTGATTATGGGGACGTGATCAATAAAAAATCATGTCCCTAATTTTTAGGAAGCGGTTACTATATTTAATTTCCCGAATTCCTATTTTATCCCTTCTGTTGTATACTTACTTATGAAATATTGTATATATTGTAATAAATCTTGGCCATTGATTTACTATTTGGATGGTGTAGATTTGGTCCTACGGACTAACCTAGGAGGATGGTCTCACAGATCCCCCTATATATATATATATTAACATATTATTTTTCAAACATAATTTATGGATTATTATAATGCAAGTGATAATCATTAATAAAGACGTGTCAATCAATAATGTATGAAACACCATTTTAAAAATAAAATATCTCATTGAATATGAAGTGATTGAAAAATATGTCACACCTAATATTATATCTGATAGGGCATGCTCCCCATGAAAATACACATACACCTATAAACTTGTGCGTGTGCCGTATTTATATGCAGTTAAAGTGGGAAGGATATGCCTAATGCACTTGAGGATCTATATCCTCTATATTTTCACTAAGTAAATGAAAGAATTTGAGGCCTTTAAAATTAACTAAAAAAACCAGATTCTAAAAGTTTTGTAAGTTAATGTCGTAACACTAAAACATATAACACACTCACACAATAGAAATAAAATAATACTGTGATTTTTAAGTTGTTTAAATTTTCTCAATCTTAATTCATGAGATCACGCCGAGAGAAGAAATAATCCACTATTTAAAAAATACAACTTATTACAAATACAAATAGATTTACAAATACAACTTATTACAAATCCACTATTCATCAACTCTTGTATTCAACTAAACTCCGAATGTATCTTCCAGAATTTCAACTTTATTGGAATTCCTCCAACTTCAAAGCCTTGAATGGTTGAGTCGGTCCACACCGTAGATTTTCACCTTTTTCTTCCGAAGAATAATAAAAGTGAACAAATTATTTTTGAAGAAGAACTTGTATGCTCAAAGTATTTGTTTGGATATATTCTTTAAGGGGTTGACTTCTCCATTTTATAGCCTTCAAAACTGAATCCTTTTCTCAATTTCTAGAGGCTTCCTGGTTTCTAGAGGACGGTAACAACCTATCAACATAAAGACGACATAACACAATCATTTTCTTGTGGGTGAAAAACATGTAACAAGAAAGTGATTAAAGTTGAATAAATAACAATTAAAATTACTGAATCAATTTAGATTAACAAATCAAGATTATCAGCAATATTCATATAATTGAAAATATGTCAAATATCAAAAGCACAAAATCATAAAATCCGCTCAGAGTTTGTGCGACCAGTGTTGCATCACACAGAGTTACAACACCATACTTTGCATTGTGTACACAAAGACCAAATTGGTCGAACATATAAACATTAACAATAAATTTCTCATGGACTAGGAGAGAGAAAGAGATAAATACATTATATATACATATACCTATGCATACATCTATATATGAATTAGATGTGTACTAAAAAAAAAATGAATTAGATGTATGTATTAATATATTTATCTCTGTCTCTCTCCAACTCACAAGGAAATTCACACAAATTAAATATTGTTGAGGATCCATTTTTGTGCACTAAATCTATCGAGTAGAATATATATACATTAAGTACACTAAATTTGTGCAAAATAATTTTTTTTGGTTATAAAATGAGTAATTTTCTGATTTTTCTCAAAACCAAATACAATTTTAAAAGCCTTACTGAAGGAAGAAGAAGCAAGCCCGAGGGCACAGACAAATTGGCAAGTGATAAGGTGATTTGGGTAGAAATACTTTGACATCACTGGTTCAAATTCGTGCAGTAATAGTTCTTTGCTAAAATACTGCAAAAATTGTTATTGGGTTCGTGATTCGTTGGTCCTATCTCTTACATGGCTATCATTCGTGTATATACTTCAATTTACAATTAGGCTAAAGGACTTCTTGTATAAGTGAAGGTTTGCTATGCGGACTTTCCCCTCGTCAAAGAAAAAGAAGCAAAAGCATCAATCTCCATCCTCCCAATCCTCTCCCCACCCACCCCCCAAAAAAAAGAAAAAATAGCTTAAATTGACCTCAACCTCATCCTTTATTACCAAGTGATTGCTCCAGGAAATATTTCTCGAGGTTTTCGCTTTTAATATTTTATATATTTCCTTGGTTCATAATTGTACCTAAATTAACTTTCTTGTAATTTTTTATCATATAACTTTTAAGTCGGACTAGACACAAATTACTTTTGTTTTTTAAATTCATTATTCTAATCCAAAAATCAAATTGGAGCGTGGGGGTCTTTCATTGGATCCTTATCTTTTGAAGATAAATATGAGGATTACGATATAATTAGGGGTCAAGGGAGGGTACTGTTATTAGTATTACCTTTACAACAAAAAATTAGAGCAGTTGAAATCATTAAGAAGTGACATAAATTCCTTTCATTTTTTGAAAATTCTAAGTATCATCAATCTAAATAATAAAAGTAAATCCAATTCATTATGTTGCACTTTTTTGCTCATATTACAGCTAATTGTTGAGACCCACAGAAGTACTTTGTTTTACCTTAAATTTTCTAGTGGTGAAAAATTTCTGAGTGTAAATCGAACTAAAGTAGGCCGTGTGGTCAAATGAAACCGAAATAGGATTCCAAATTGGAATCGAAACCAAAACCGTGGTCAATGGTTCTAAAACTACAATCGAAATTGTGTAGGCTTCTTCCTTCCGATTTCTATCTCAAAAATCGTGATAACCAACAATCTTGTTATGGTAAATACATATTAGAATAAAAGTTAAATGTTTATTATGATGTTTTATTTTCGTAACTACATGAGACACATTTAAGATCAAATATTGTAAGCAACTACGTGAACTTTGATTCTTCATATTCTAATAGTATATAAAGACAGTTTAATAATATTATTAATATTAAGTATAAAACATTATTGAATATTAAGTCTAAATCTTTTTTTTTTTTTTTTTCGTTTTTTTAAACCGAAATTGATAAACTATTTTAAGAAATAAAAAAACTATCAAAAGATAATCAAACGGTTTCGGTTAAAACGAACCTATTCGTGGAGGAATCGGTTACAACCTGGACCGAAACCTTAGGTTCTAAGTTTGGAACCTAATTATGAGGCAACGGTTTTGATTATGATTCCTTCAAAATGAGGAACCGTAATCGACGATTTTGGAACCTAACCAAAGATTCGGATCGTGGCCACTCGAAATTGAAGGCTTGTTCGGTTGTTCCAATTAGGATACAACATTCATATGTCATAATGGGACAATTGGCAAAATCGCAAGGAATTTGGGTTGTATCCACTTAGGTAGCATCTCATTACCCCACATAGAATCAGAGAATGTTTGTCATTTGTCAGATAGATCATTAAATTTCACAAATTTTTTATTTGGATACATAAAACAATTAAGATATCATGAATCAATATATATCTAATTGGATAACGATGGCGGAGCTGGGAGATCCTAGTAGAGCGGACCGATACACGAAAGTGGAGTTGACAAAATAAAAGATCCAAAAAAGAAAATTTATAACTATTTTTAAAAAAAATAAAACTTCTAACTAATTTTGTTTTTAAAATATAAACTAAATGGGTTGAGCAAGGATCCAAATTGGCCCAACCCTAACTCCGGCAATGCTAGATAACTACGTACAACAATCATTATGTCAGAAGTTACATAGTATTAAACTAATATAAAATTAGACAAACATATACCCTTTATTTGGATCTAACGAAAATACATTTGACTCCAAAGTCCAAACGAGTCATGTCGACATGAATATTAACTGAAACAATCCAAAGAATATGGAAATAAATTAATTAGGTTTTTAAATTTTCCTTATTATATTACATCCCTTCGGAGAAGGTGGCACCGAAAGGAGATTTGCATTAATCCAATCAGTTCTTCAAAATTGAACATGTTTATTGTTTATTCCTAGATGAAAAATTACTGAATCCCGAAACTATGCGCGATATTCTACATTATTTTCTAAACTATTTTTTTTATTTAATCTCCTGAGCTACACAAAAAATTTTACAATCCAATCTCATCATCCCGCCAACATAATATTCCCGTTAGATCTGTCGGTGGGAGGAAGAGATGGGAACGTAGAACTTTCATATAGTTCAGGGGATTAAGTAGAAAAAAAAATAGTTTAAGAGTAATGTAGAAAATCACGCATAATTTGGAGGATATATTAAAATTTCTTCTAGCAATTAAATCAAGTTTAAAATTCATCTAACTCTTCCACAATTCATATATTTACTAGCTTACCAGGTTCGACTTTTTCCTGTGTGCGCATCTAATTATTGTAAATGCTTGAGTTATATGTGCTCGTAAATCTTGTGTACGCTTGTATATGTTATAATCTCATTGATTTTGTCAAAATGATGTTTCGGTTTGTTGTAAAACAAGAAAATTTTAGTTTACCGATAGAAATAATTTTGTCACTAAGTTATATTTTACAGTTACCTACAGAACAAAATATATTATTTTTTTCTCAAAATATATTGACAGATTACCCACAGTTTTTTAATTTATAGACATATTTTTTTGTAGCTATTTACCAACAATTTAAGATTTTGTAGGTAAATATTTTACCTACACTTCACAATTTTTTAATACTTACCTACATATTTTTATGTAGGTTAAACTAGTTTTTTCTTGTAGTATTGGGTTCTTGACCATTCTATTGTTTCTGCGTCAAATAAATAATTTTGCTTGAAAGAAATATCTACTTTTAGTGTTTAGATAAGTTTCCAGAGTGAGGGTATTTGTTTGGAAATCATGCATAATAACTTGTGAAAATTATAAAATAATATAATTTAATGTTTTATATTTATACATATACACAATAATTATAAATATAAATACCCACGAAAATTTTAATGTACCTCTATGCTTAACTTTTGGAATCACCCCTAAACTATTTTCTTCTATTTAACCCCCTAAACTACACAAAAATTTCTGCGGTCCAATCTCATCCTCCCTACCAGCGAATCTAATAGGATTATTCTGTCGACAGTGAGGAGGAGATGCCGTAGAAATTTACATATAGTTAAGGGGATTAAATAGAAAAAAAAAATAGTTTTGGGGGTAATGCAGAAAATCTCATATAGTTTTGGAGCTCATTAATTATTCCTTCTAATTTTTGATAACTAAAAAATTGTATTTTTATTAATCAATTCAAAATCATCAAGATAAAATATTCTGAAACGAAATGAAAAAAGTCCAAATAAACTCCCACCTTCCAAACAAAGGAAGATGGAGAGACAAAAATATAACTTAAAGCATCGAATCAAATTCTTTATTGGATGAGTGACTTGTTGCACTTTCAAATCAGGTTTGGACGATTAATACCAGTCTTCTTTCTCATTTACAAATCTACCAAAAACTGATGAGAACTCTAAATGAGGGTGTAGAAGAACATATATACTAATATCTAAAGAGATCTAAAAAAAACATTAAAAAACGAAAAAGCAAACTAACTCCCAGAATCGATATAAACAATTAAACATACTAATATATCTGAACATGTTTATTGTTAAGACTGAAGAAAACAGGTTTAATAATTGTTAGTTGTAGCTTTGTCTCGGGGAGAAAAAAGCTATCACTTCATTTGAAATTTTGGTAACAAAACGAGTTAAAGTTTGCATCACTATATTAGATTTTTCAGAATTTTGTTGCGAACTAGAGGGAAACCAGCCAACAAGACCCACATATATTTGGGCTACAATAGGCCCAGACATTGCTGTCTATTGAACTTTTGAAATTTGGGCTTGCTTGGTCCAGATAAACATTTTCATTGGTTAACAACCAGTTACTCAAATTGTAACATATTCTCCAATTTGTTCTTATTGATACGTGAAGTTCGGATTTCTTTTACATATTTTTGTTGTTTCTTTTTTAAAAAAATATTTCGTAATTATTCACAACGAAAAAAATATTTCGTAATGAAAACGTAGGAATTTTTTTGTCGTTTCGACATTAAACGGTCTACATAGGTTTCTTGTGAAGAAGGGGGGGTCACTTACTCACTTATTGGTTTCAGAAGTTCAAAGAATCACATTTTAATTTGGCTAAAATGGAAAAAAAATAAGAAAAAAATAAGAAAAAAAAAGAAAAAAAAAAAAAAAAAAAGAAAAGAAAAAAAAAAAGAATGAATCGTCGACAGCAGGATTCGAACCTGCGCAGGCAAAGCCCAACAGATTTCGAGTCTGTCTCCTTAACCACTCGGACATATCGACAACTTGTGAAATGCCTTATGACCTAATATAATATAATCAATGTAGCTCACATTTTAACTTATTAAATATGATATAGTTGTGCTTACTAATCGCATGCGACATTCATATAATTTATTTAACAAAAAGTCAAAATTACCTTTCTTTTCAAATGGTAAATTTCGTAATCAAACTATTGAAGAAATCAATGTAGCTCACAACAAGTGTCTGTCTATATTTAGCAGTTCAATGCATATTGACTTGTCTATGATTATTCAACATTTTCTTCATTTAACCTATTTTAATTAGTCGAGGAATGTGAAAAAGAAAAATTATCATAGTGTTTGGGAATTGGGATCAAGTAATTAGTCCCTTAAAAAGCTAGAATTATAAATTTTTTCACTTAAATTTGAACATATTTGATATTTCCCCTTAAGTTTACAGTTTCATGGATTCAAACACACCACAAAACCTCCATCAGTATTTTATCTTTTTCTAACTAAACTTTGTTTTTGGTTTTTTTTGAAAGTCTAACTAAACTTTGTTAGTTAATTTACATAAACACAACTTAATCCAAGTTCTGAAAAAGTGTTCAGTTTCATCTTTCTTCCTTTTCCCTTTATTTTTTTCCACATAGTCATCATTGAAACACAAAGGGAACAAGAAGAAAAAATAATTGAACGCAAATCTCAACAAATCTAATAAACTACCTTATTTTCTTGCAATTATATCATTATCAAGCACTTTCAAGTTTCAACCCCTGTTTTCTCTAGGGGTGTCCATTCGGCCAAACCGAACCGAACCGAACCGAAATTTCGGTTAACCGAAAATTCGGTTGGCCAAAAACCCAAACCGAAACCGAACCGAATTTATTAATTTCGGTTCGGTCAAAAACCGAACCAAAATTTCGGTTTTTCGGTTAAAAACCGAACCGGCCGAAAATATTTAATAAGTCCTACAAAATGCATGAGTATATCCTACAAAATATTTAATAAATCCTACAAACCAACCCGTCAAGATATTTAAGAACTTAGTTATGATGGATGGCTCTGTTTTATAATTTTAAAAATTTAAGAACATATATGTTTTTATGTATAGAAAATACTATGAAGACTATACGTATACTGAATGCACTAGGAATAATTATGATTATTCACATGCATTATATTTCACTGATGCACCCAAGATGAGGTATGACAGCATAATACCATATTAATTGATGATTTTAATTGAAGCATTTAATTAGTAATGGAAGTTATTAATACCACAGTGATGGTTTGGATATGGGAAAATATACTTTCGATTTTTTTGAAGCAAAAATTGCTTTTTTTTTTCTATGAGTTGCTATTCAACATAGCAACTTATGATATATATATATATAAATATAAATAAAAAAAATTCTAAAAATATTTCGGTTTTTCGGTCGGTTCGGATAACCGGCCTTCCAAAACCGAACCGAACCGAAAACCGAAATTCTGAAAATATGAAAACCGAAAACCGAACCGAAATTTTCGGTTCGGTTTCGGTTCGAACCGAATTTTCGGTTCCGGTTCGGTTCGGCCGGTTAACCGAACTGTGCACACTCCTAGTTTTCTCAACAACTTAAAAGAAGGAAACTTTATTATTTATTTTTTTTTTAAAAAAAAGTGTGACACAAATTGCAAGGCACTAGCTCATGAATTTAAAACAAGTTTGATTTGACTTTTGAATATTTGAAAAAGTGCTATTTGCTTCAAGTCAATCCAATTGGCTTCAAACCTATTTAGTGCTCATCCCACTCCTACTCCTAAATATTCCTAAGATCAGATGGATGGATGGATACTTTTGAAATTATGCCATTGTCATAATTTCGAAGAAAATTTATTGTTTCATATATTAATTTTGGGCAAGGTCATGACCGAAGTTCTTTGTCAACAAGGAAGAAGGGCAAACAAGTCTTCAGAACGGTCTCTGAATACGCAAGTCTGACTTCAATTAGAGAAAAATGTAGGGTTAGGATCCTTCCTAAATAAGTAAGGCCTCGTTATGAGTCAAGTAAGAAACTGCACTAGCGAGCATCCTTGTTTGTGTTTTTTGACTTGCTCTGTTTTTCGCCAATTTTCATAGCAGTCCCTAGGCCCCATTGCCGGAAAGGCTCGACTTCAAAACCCTATTCTAAAGATTAAGGATACAATCCAAAAAGTACCTTGATTTAAATTTTTAAATTTATACTCATAGCAATTTATCCCTAATTAAACTCATGATCCAATAAAAATAGCTTAATTTCTTTAAAAAGGTTAAATCTATTGAAATGATTTATTTTATCTTAGGAATAATTACAAAAAGTACCCTTGAGGTTTGACCAAATTACAAAAAACTCACATAACTTTCAAAATTACAAATAATACCCACGAGATTTTATTTTGTCCAGCATTTAAATCCTTCATAAGCAAAATTCATTTCAAAATCCCCCTTCGTATTTATAAAATATTGCAGTTTACTCTTTAATTTTAACACTGAATCAAACTTGATGGTACTTTTTTGTAATTTTATAAGTGAGCTGGGGTTGTTTTTAATTAGGTCAAACATCAGTGGTAATTTTTGTAATTATCCCTTTATCTTATTTGGAATAATACTTCAAAATGACATGTTTTTCTTAAGACTATTTCAAAACGTGGTTGATAATGATTAGGAATATTATATATGGTATTACTCTACCAAATGGGAACGCGTGCTTGAAAACGAATTAAGCAATGATCGCAACTTGACAGAAACGCGATATATCCCCACTAGACGTCCTTTTCCTTTTTGGAACAAAGGTGCCGTTATTCAATATTCAATATTAAAAGCGCACTTATTATAGTCTTGTCAATTTTTGGTCATTGGACTTTGTGGGTCTCTCTTGTGCACAGACCATAAGGTTTACTTCAATTTTTCCCTTCAAATTCATCTTTCCCATCTTCTTTTTGTCACACGTTTAATAGTTAATAGGAGTAGCCTTTTAGGCTTTGTATATTTTTTCAAAATCAATTTTTTTTAATTTTATATTGTTTCAGAATACGAAATGTGACCATTTACAAAAAATAAAAATTAAGGCTTGGGCTAATTAAAAAAAAAAAAGGAGGTTTTAAAAGTTACGAAAAGCCCTTAAGTTTTGATTTGTTTTATTGAAGGGCTAATTGCAATATTCTATAAACGTCAATGGGGTTTTTTTGAAATATTTTTGATTTATGAAGATGAAAAATGTAAGACGAAATCAAACCTCAAAGTTTGTGTGATTTTTGAGGCTTCTTTATAATTAGACTCAACCTCGTGTTTCTTTTTCTTAATAACCTCTTTTAAATATAACATCCCATAAAACACATAAAATTTCAATCTATATTGCTAGGACAAAGTGTCTCGAAGATTAACTGTAAAAGTATTAGATTATTATTTTCTTAATTTATTAACTTAACGGTATTACCCATGGGTGTATGGTATACTTGGTGCGTAGATCAATGACAAGTGGCTTAGTTATACAAAATGAAATACATGTGTGGTGAATGCACACCAAGTGTGACATTTGCATCTACACGACCCTTATAAGACCATATATAAAACGCAATCTATATTTAGGGTGTATTTCATGCCACCCAAATAAACCCTATATTTAGATACCTAAAATCCCTTGTGACCGTCATACTTTATTTAGGTTTCGCCAAACATAGTTAATACACATTGACTATGTCTTAATCATAAATGGTTATTTCCTTATTAATCATGGCATATGTGACGAGGAACAGAAGATAAGGGCCTCCAATATTGTTTAATTAAGTATTTGAAATTGGAATGTTATGATTAATAATTGAATCGTTAGTATCAATATGTCCAGGGACATGATTATGGTTATTTATTATGAGGACGAAGAAAGATTCTCAAAAGAACAATATATAAAATTATATTTTTTTTGGGATAATTACAAAAACACCCCCAATTTTTGGGCTAATTACAAAAAAATCCAGAGATGTTTCAAAATTACAAAAAAACCCCATCAGGTTTGATTTTGTCTTAAATTTAAGGTGTTAACTGTAATATTTCGACAAATATCATAGTGGTTTAAAAATCTCTAGGTTTTATTGTAATTAGCCCAAGCCTCAAGGGGTTTTATGTAATTATCCCTTTTTTATGAAATGAACAACCACTTACTCTTTTCATTTTATACTTGGATCCACTTTCAGTTTCCTCCGCCTCTCCCTTCATCACCAACCACTTTCATGTTAGAATGCTATTAGTTGATGCTTCTAAAAAACGATGCTTATTCGGATCTTTTCTCATGTCTCCGTTGTGACTCTTGCGATTCCCGTTATTTATGTGCCTTGGGACTTTAGGAGTTCGTGATATTGGTGAATTAGTTGGGTGATGATTCTCGATGATTTGACGGGATTGCGGATTTTAAAAGATGAATCAATTTTATCCTGAAAAGTGGATAATTAATAGGGATGTCAAAATGACTCGCCCCAATGAGCCGGGTACCCACTCTGCTCCGCCCGTTTGGGCCGTCCCGGCCTAATGTGTACCCGCCCGCCCCGTTTGGGTTGGCCTGTCTCGTGACCCATGGCGGGTCAAGGCGCGGGCGGCGTCTGGGTATCACTATCACTTCCCCCGATGGGTTTAGGGATGGCAATGGGGCGGGTCGGCCAGTACCCATGCCCGCCCCGTGCCTAGAGCAACGGGCGGGGGGTCGACCCGCCACAGTCGCGGGCGGGGCGGGCGACCCGTGCGTTCCCCCTGTTTTGAATTAAATTAAATTAAAAAAATGAAAAGAAATGAAAAAATATATACATTTATAAAATATTATTTACAAAATCTATTATTATCAATTTATAAATATTAAATATAATATAAGAATGCATAAAAATTATATTATAATATATATTATATATGGAAAATATATATTAAAATATATTTTTTAACTTAAAAATATAGGTGGGGCGGGTACCCGCGGGGCGGAAGTAAGACTCAGACGGCGGGGCACGGGTCGGGCCAGAGCGGGTATGTTCGCCTTATTTTTAGCTTCACCGCAAGTGTACGGTGTAGTTTATAGAATAGGGTAAGCAAGGTCGTATCCACGGAGACTAATAAATTAGTGCGCTAAGTATTGAACCAAAATAGTTTTATTTTTATTTAGACGATCTTAATTTGATGATTGTTGTGGAGGTAAAGACAAGAATAACCACAAGAATACAAGATACTAAGAATAATGGAATTATCAAGAGAATGAAATGGATTCCCGGATTATGGTTTCAATTAATATTCCTCTTGTTGTCCGATTTAATCAAAGCCAAAGTTATTATCAATACGCCTATAAGACGATCACAACGGTATTTTATCCTCCCTCTCGAGATGTATATAAAGTGTAGATTGAAATATCTATGCTAGCATCTCTACTCAATATAAGATACACAACTCCCAAATGCACAAAAGATCAAATATCCTCACAAACCTCTCGATTATGCAAATATTCATGTCAAGTACTCAAGATCTAATATTGAAGCTCATCTCTCGAATTATGAATCAATATATCAAACAAGTTAAATCATTGGCCAAGTGATAAAACAAGAATAAGAACAAAGTACTCAAATAGGCTTCAAGATAATAACTTCAACCAAGATTAAAACATTCAACAAGAGTTCAATTAATCTACTACCAAAACCCGGAAATCACAAGATGTTTAGCTACTCATTACAAATAAACAACTCATAGACAAATTGTTCATATTCATGACAAGCTAAAATGAAAGATTAAAGCACAAAGAATGAGAAAACTTAGGGAAATGGATAATCTCTCGATTTATCTTCAATCCTCAAGCTCCGATTCGACCCGATTCTTCTCTTGATTCTTCCTTGATGAAGTTGAGCTATTTCTTGTGTTCTTGGGTCTTTTCCAGACCTTTCCTCCCCTGGTGTGCGCCCCAAGAAGTGGTATTTATACCCTTTTTGAAGTCTAGGTCAATTTGATGTCATTTTTGGAGTTTTTCTGCAAGAACGCACGGGTCGTGCGCGCCCACGCACGCACGGGCTACCCGTGCGCCATCCCGTAGAAAACATCCAGGTCTGCAGAGGGGCGCACGCACGGGTCGTGCGTCCACTCATGGGTTACCCGTGTGCCACCCAAACGTCCAAATTTGCTCGCGGGGTCTTCATAAGAATTGTAGCCCTTTCTCTTAGCTTTCCATAGCCACTTGAATCACCTTAATATCAATTTTGTAGAGAAAGTTATGACCAAAATACTAAACTCGCCGATCTTTGGAAATTCCATACGCGTTTGGATGTTCCTTGAGATAAATCTCCTAGTTGTTTGATCATCCATGCTTCTTTTGACACACGACTCATCACTATGACTCTATAATCCATATAGTTGGCTTCCAATTGGGTGTAATCGCTCGATTCATGATGATTCTAGGTCGCAATGCTCGTATTTGTCACAAAATCACTCCAAATATCGTTAAATTCCTACAAAACGAGCAAAGCGTAATATCTTTCCCACAAAGAGTGAATACAAACCATTTCATATGAGTTTATGCATGTATAATCATCATTTTAGTCATATTTATACCTCAAAATACATGCAAAACTCACACCTATCAAAATCCCCCAAACTTAAATTGTTGGCCGTCCCGGTCAACGCTTTTAAAAACTGACAACACATGATTGGGAGTAATGAAAAGTAGAACGCACAACAACTCCATAAAATTCGCATTGTTTATCGTAGGTGTCAAGCAACGAATCAACCAAGCCTTAAACATCTAACATAGAGCACACATCAAAGAAACCATGGTAAATGTTAAGAATTACGCCTCACAAAGATTAAGTGTATACTCTCATCTCAAATAGATATAGGATGTGTTTACACTCAAATCAATTCAATGTTGTAGAATTACCATATGCTTGCAAATCGTCTCATCTCTCCGCCACTAGAATGTATGCAATTTGTGAATCAAAAAGGACTTTCTCATTTGGTTGTAATGAAGGCTCTTTGGTTAGGGTAGGAATTTTGGATAAAGTGACTCAAACTCGAGCATATAGACCGGTGAGCATATCAATCATCTACATTACAATCCCATATGCTACTCCAATCATCCCTTATTTTCATCAACTTTACTCATCTGCATCTTCTTTCTTTCCTTTGAGAATCACTTCAAATTACAATCCTTGGCCCCCAAGTTCATTTAAATGAAACTCATTCATAAAACTGATTTTTTTTTGTCTCTTTTGTGAGTTTTCAACATTCTTTTCTTCTCATTTTCTTACCCTTTTGTTCCCATCAACCAATTTTTTTTTTAACACCACCTTCTAAAATTTTGATTTCACTCATTCACCCTCATTCATTCCCTTTACTCAATACTATACGCTCGAGTATAGGGTAACATATATATCAATGATAAGGCTTGAATTTTGGCTATCACAAAAGATTAGGCAATAGGCTCAAATTGGCTAACTAAGGATTTCAACATCATTAGGTAAGCAAAAGGCTTGAAGAGCTAACAAAAAAAATGGCCTTTAATCATTTTCACACTTCGCATACAACATGTGACTTTGACAGATACCGAGCAAGTTCTAGAATTCTAACAACATGAATGATACACTCAAATCAATCAACACAAGACTGCATATGATGAAAGCAGTAAAGGCTCAAAAGCTCACATGCTTGCAAATACGTAATTCAAAGCATCAAACCATGTTCTCAATATCCACATGCTCAATATCATCTATTCATAGCTCAATCAACTCATACTCAACACCCAATCCAATCAATACAAAATTTTCAAAATAGAGCACGAGAATCTCAATATTGGTCAACTCACTCTCTAAACTCTATGAAAGCAATAAACGTGCTAAAGTCAAACGTGCTTCTAATGCAATGCAACCTAAAATGCTCTACATGAAACTACATGAAAACACACAAAAATGCAATTTTTTTTTTAATCCACACATTTCATATCAAAATAACTATCTCTCCCCCCCCAAACTTAAATGAAATTATATCGCACGTAAGAAAAGATAAAATTTCAATATAAAATCGTGTGGATTTACGATTCATCGTGCGGGTGGTGGCCCTCCTTGCATCTCCTCATATCGCTAGGACTTCTTCCTTCAACCATCACTTCAAATTTTGTACCTTAATATTATCTCACCAAGGACGCACGGTCGCGGCGCCTTGCACACGGGCTGCCCGTGCTTCATGCTGAAGCCATATTATTCCTCCCTCCAGGCACGCACGGGCGTGCGCCTAGCGCACGGGTCACCCGTGCGTGATGCCGTACAACAACACTCAGGTTTTTTTTTTTTTTTTTTTTTACAAAAAGAAAACAAACAAAAACAAAAATCACACCACAAACCGTTGGGTTGCCTCCCAACAAGCGCTAAATTTAAAGTCTTTAGCCGGACTTTTGTTTTACTCAACCGGGATCCAAAAACAAGTGTCGATCATGCCACGCCTTCGTATTTTCCAACAGTATAGGTGATCCTTCAGTGTATGTAAGATGTGGATGATTAAGGATCACAATGTTGATGGTCTTTTGGAAATCAAGAAATGTGCTCCTAATGATAAAAAATTGTTTATAAATCATAGTAAAGATATTTCTATATTTACTCACATTAAATATCATGAAGTCTGTAGAACATGTGAATTGATCACCATTTTCAAACATTGTTCCTTCAAGTGTATGCTTCTTAAAATTTGATACATCCAGAGTGAAGCTTACATCTGTGAGTGCACATATTTTTTTTATCAATATGAGGATCTTCAATTGAGTGAGAGATAGAAATACTCCCCGATTTAATTTGACGTGGCTCCTCGTATTCGAGACTCTCCATTGATGAATGACACTACATTGTTCCTTTGAGTTGATTTCAGTGGTGCTTGAAAATTGGCTCTTTTGTTGTTGTCTACCAATAATCGTAGCTAATAGGCCTACTTGAGTCTCAAGATTTTTTATCGAATCGCCATCTCGTGTCACTTGCAACTCTATCCTCTGTCCATCCTAGCCTCTCGTGCATTGAATCGTCCTCTTGTCTCACTTATAAATGAAGTCATTTGATTCATGAATGAAATGAGGGCGTCTTCCAAAGATGGTTTTGCCTCTGCATTGGTAAACCCATTCATTACATTGGATCTTGATGGCGGTTGAATCACATTCTCCATGCTATCATATGAAAAATCTTCGTAATTTCCCCAATCTGGATAATAGCACGTAGGAGTAGGATTATTCCAATAACTGTAAGAATTCCAGTTATTGAAGTAATTGATTTTCTCCATCTGAGCAAGTGTTCATGTACTACATGCACCAACTCAAAGAAACAAATCAAACATTATAGAGAGAGAATTTACAAAAGAAAAATGAAATAAAATAAAAAAAATCTAAATTAAAAATAATTCTATCTATCGCAATATTAGCACCAAAAATTGTATTAGTCCCCGGCAACGGCGCCAAAAACTTGTTCGCCTTATTTTTAGCTTCACCGCAAGTGTACGGTGTAGTTTATAGAATAGGGTAAGCAAGGTCGTATCCACGGAGACTAATAAATTAGTGCGCTAAGTATTGAACCAAAATAGTTTTATTTTTATTTAGACGATCTTAATTTGATGATTGTTGTGGAGGTAAAGACAAGAATAACCACAAGAATACAAGATACTAAGAATAATGGAATTATCAAGAGAATGAAATGGATTCCCGGATTATGGTTTCAATTAATATTCCTCTTGTTGTCCGATTTAATCAAAGCCAAAGTTATTATCAATTCGCCTCTAAGACGATCACAACGGTATTTTATCCTCCCTCTCGAGATGTATATAAAGTGTAGATTGAAATATCTATGCTAGCATCTCTACTCAACATAAGATACACAACTCCCAAATGCACAAAAGATCAAATATCCTCACAAATATTCACAAACCTCTCGATTATGCAAATATTCATGTCAAGTACTCAAGACCTAATATCGAAGCTCATCTCTCGAATTATGAATCAATATATCAAACAAGTTAAATCATTGGCCAAGTGATAAAACAAGAATAAGAACAAAGTACTCAAATAGGCTTCAAGATAATAACTTCAACCAAGATTAAAACATTCAACAAGAGTTCAATTAATCTACTACCAAAACCCGGAAATCACAAGATGTTTAGCTACTCATTACAAATAAACAACTCATAGACAAATTGTTCATATTCATGACAAGCTAAAATGAAAGATTAAAGCACAAAGAATGAGAAAACTTAGGGAAATGGATAATCTCTCGATTTATCTTCAATCCTCAAGCTCCGATTCGACCCGATTCTTCTCTTGATTCTTCCTTGATGAAGTTGAGCTATTTCTTGTGTTCTTGGGTCTTTTCCAGACCTTTCCTCCCCGGTGTGCGCCCCAAGTGGTATTTATACCCTTTTTGAAGTCTAGGTCAATTTGCTGTCATTTTTGGAGTTTTCTGCAAGAACGCACGGGTCGTGCGCCCACGCACGGGCTACCCGTGCGCCATCCCGTAGAAAACATCCAGTCTCTGTAGGGCGCACGGGTCGTGCGTCCACTCATGGGTTACCCGTGTGCCACCCAAACGTCCAAATTTGCTCGCGGGGTCTTCATAAGAATTGTAGCCCTTTCTCTTAGCTTTCCATAGCCACTTGAATCACCTTAATATCAATTTTGTAGAGAAAGTTATGACCAAAATACTAAACTCTGCCAGTGCTGGAAATTCCATACGCGTTTGGATGTTCCTTGAGATAAATCTCCTAGTTGTTTGATCATCCATGCTTCTTTTGACACACGACTCATCACTATGACTCTATAATCCATATAGTTGGCTTCCAATTGGGTGTAATCGCTCGATTCATGATGATTCTAGGTCGCAATGCTCGTATTTGTCACAAAATCACTCCAAATATCGTTAAATTCCTACAAAACGAGCAAAGCGTAATATCTTTCCCACAAAGAGTGAATACAAACCATTTCATATGAGTTTATGCATGTCTAATCATCATTTTAGTCATATTTATACCTCAAAATACATGCAAAACTCACACCTATCAGGGTACCCGCGAGTCGGGTCAAAATTGCCATCCCTACATGGGTTCCCCTTGTTCTATTTTTGTATTTTTTTAATATATTATATAACATAATATAATTTTATATATTTAATAGTATATTTAACACATATATATATATATTATATAATGACAAATTTTATATAAACAATATGGATTTATAATACAACATATAATATTAAAAATTATTAATAATATAAATTATAAGATAAAAAATCAACACGGGGCGATCGTCCCCGCCCCGCGACCCATGACGGACGTCCCACTCCATTGTCATCCCTAGCTAATAATTAATTTGACGTGAGTTAGATTATCTGAGTCAATTTTTGCCCCTTTTTTCTTTCAATTAGAAACTCCAAACCCATCCGAGAGTTTGTTTAGAAGTTTTATGGTTTACCAATTGTTTTCCCCAATTATTTGGGGAAGTTTACAGTCTCACACAATGGGGATGTAGCATTTAATCTTTTAAATGAAATAATAAATAATTTTAATTATTATAATAAGTAATACTTTTTAAGTATATATTATCACTTTTCAAATAAAGTGTAATAGTTTTAAAGGAAATACCATACAATTTTAAAAGATGCAGTAAGTAATATTTCTACAATAAAACATATCTTTTGAGTTAAAAATGATACTTTTTAAATAAATATTAATACTTTGAAAATAATAAATCATTTTTTTGATAAAGTAATAAATTATTTTTGTTACTTTGAAAACGTATACTTTTCAAAATATCGTGATACTTTTAAAATAAAAAAAATGATACCACAAACCAATACCACAAAACTTCCATCTCCCCTAATGATATCATGCTACATCCCAATAAAATTACTTTGAAAACTTATACTTTTCAAAGTAAAAGTGACACTTTTAGATATAAGAAAAACTAATATTTTTTTATCCACATGTAATCCGAAAATTTTACAAAAATGACATCGTTTTTTTGGGCTGGGTTGTGGGTTGCGGGAGACCTGTCACACAAAAATGGAACCCGTGAGATGGTCATCTATGAGGTTTTGCCCTTCTTTTCACCACATAAAAATGGGGGAAGCAATTTATTTTTCTTATTTTTTTCAATTAGTTGTTTATTTTTCTTTCTTTACGGAAATTTTTGAGTCTCCTCCACGTGCGGTAATCTTTTATCCCTTAAATAAGTGGGGTTTTGTCCATGTGGTGATTTTTTGTTAGATGATTTTGACGTTGAAGAAGATTTAGATAAACCATTTCTGGAAAATTAGTGACAAGTGTGGCTTCGTGGTTTGTCCAACGCTTTTGTAATTTTCTAATTCTACTAGATCAATTAGATCTATATATGTTTAAAATATATTTATGTTTTAGATATGTACATGTTTATGATTTGTAGGCTTTACAATATTGATCTTCGTTATCAGTTGTAAAGTTCCTCTGCTAAATAAATTGGAACTGGAAGTTCTCAGGAAAAAAAAAAACACAATTTGGTAATAAAAAAATATAGTTGACTTCAATATGTTGTGTAATTTACTTTATTATGGCAAAAGTCAAATTAAATTGTCAAAATATGGCAAATTTGGAGGGGGTTGCGTTTTTGTTCGGTGGCGCAGATAGTGGGTGCGCCAGAATAATGGTTGGGCGCACCACTCATATGCACCAAAATATTATTATTTTTATTTAAATTTTCTATGGCTGGAGCATACACGAATTGTGCCAGCTTTTTAAATTTAATAAAAGAAAATCAAAATCCTGGCACAAAAAGGAAGTGCGCCAACCGTATATCTTGTGCCACCAAGTATTACACCAATTGACCAAAATTTCACCATATTTTCACGATTCCAACTCAAATTTACTATATTAAAGCAAATTCCCTAATATGTTCTTAGCACGTGTTTTATTGAATATATTCTCCTAATATGTTCTTAGCACGTGTTTTATTGAATATATTCTCCTAATATGTTCTTAGCACATGTTTTATTGTAACATGTTTTTTCTCTGTCCAAATCTAAATCTAAATTAGATTTCATCTCTATTTTTTTATTGAGTCTACAAGTTGTGGGTTGAATAAATGACTATATATGATATTTTCTTAAAATAACTTTATGGTTGTTTATAAAAAGATTATTTATAATCAAATTTGTTTAATATATATTTAATTAAACTAATGTGATAATAATTAAATTAGTTTTCAAATTAATGTACTATTTATTTAATGGATTAATTAGATTTATATTCAATTTATTAGATTGATAAAATACACTAAGTATTTAGTTGATTATTTTTATGTTCATTGAATTGCATATACACGTAGGTTAATTCATATTCGTTTGGTCAAATTGATAAAACATAATAAACTTTTAATTAGCTAAATGTGTGTTCACTGATTTATAAATACACTTGAAATAATCCATATTTTAAAATGATAATTAATTGATAAAATATACTCTAGTTGTCAAATGCATATGTTTTTGTTGAATTGTAAATTCAATAATATATTAATATATATATATATATATTAATTTCTCAATAAGTAAAATATATTTTAATTAATATATATATATATGTGATTTTAATAATGTTACTAATTTACTTATCATTCTTAAAAGAGGACCCATAGTATGTAGTTTCAAAAAAACATGCACTAATTTTTCAGTAGAAATCGGAGCCGCCGGTAGTCGGCACCTATTAGGTCTATCCTTGTGAAATATACCTACCATTTTTGGGACCTATATAATCATTAGTTGCAAGTAGGAAAGCAAATTGCATACCTTTCAAATAAGAAAAATGACATATTTGTACATATTCATATTAGGATATGACATGATTGGTATTAGAGTTGACAAATTGGTTGGGCGGGTCGATGCTAGCCCGTTCGGCTAAAATTGTACCAGTCCTTCATTTTGGAGTCCCAACTCGGCAACTTCCAAACCCGTCTTAACCCATGAATTACATATGAAAATTGGGCCCGATTGGGCCGATCCAGGATTTTGTGATGGGCCGGGCCAAAACCAAATAGGTCAAACTCTTTTGAGCTTACAATATTACAATTATCTAATTCTATTCATTCATACCAATAACGTCGTTAAATCTATAAATTGCCATGGATTAGAACTAAATAGTGACTAAGCTATAATAATAAATTTGATGTTGCTAGAAGGTACGAATCACTCCAAGTCTAGATAGTTGAGTCTGACGGTCTAAATTTCACTGATCTGTCTAGGAGTTAAGCTAGTCCAAGAGCTGGACATCCAAAGCCAAAGAAATCTTCAAGTGGGAACTAGCCTTGCAAAACACAGGGCAAAAAATCTAGAACGTATAAAAGTAATTCAATCATATTAATTAAACTTACTTACAATTGAATATGAATGAATCTTTTATATTTGGGATGATGGACCGCATGAATTAATATAATAAAGTGAGTTGGGTTGTAGATAGTTAACTTGGCCTCAGAGGCCACTTAATAATATCCAGACCCAATAATTAATTATCATGAATGAATAATTAAATAATAATATATTTAAATAAAAAAAATATAATTACGGTTATTACTCCAATAAAAATGAAACAAACCCCTATTTTAGTTTTCTTCATGGACCTTTTTATTTTAACATACAAAGTTCCTATAATAACTATTTTTTTTTCTTTTGACAACTCCTATAATAACTATTTTTGTTTTCAGTTTGCACGCGATAATATTAATTTAATTTTCAATTACTATATAAATATAAATTAGTCGGTCTAAAGACGTTAATGAAAAGCTTTATAGGGTCAATGGTATTAATGATAGCAGTTGACCGTAGTCAACACAACCACTCGACGCCGTTTTGTCTCCTAACCACCATCAATGGTGACGTGTGCAGATCTAATCCTTACATCCAATCCTTTTAACCATCGACCGTCGGATCCAATCCGCACGCTTGTTTGCTTTTGGGATTTACACAATAATGACAGTAGATAGAGGCATGGTTAAAAAAAATTGGCAAAGAACCAAACACTCTGTGGAAAAGCATTAAATTAGCTGTCAAAATGAGGTAAGCTAAGAGACAGAAAAAGTACAAACTGTCTTCCTAAATAATGTTTTGTTTTGTCTGATTTTATGATTATTAATTTTATTTGTTCACTTATTATTTCTTGTCTCGATTGTGGTGAAAAATATAAACAGAGTTACGAAAAGAATAAAATACTCTCTTCGTCCCGAATATATAATTCAATATTTTTTTTATGATTTTCTAAATATATAGTTTATTTTCTATATTTAATAATATCTTTTCAATTTTTTTACTATTATAATTTTTTTTTAATACGCAGATTATATGATTTACACTAAGCATAGTTATAGTTTCCGATACCTTTTTAATACGTGTGAAAAAATCAAATTGGACTATATATTTGGGATAGATGAAATAAAAAAGAGGAAACTGGAAGTTGCATCGAGGCAATTAATGAACTTATATGTTAAACGAGTTATGGATAAATTTAACTTAATCCAGTTTAAGATCAGTTTGAGCTCCTAATATAATAATATGTTAGTATATCATATATCGTTATGGTATTATTATGAACATTGATAAAATTCCATACATTACTTTGGTTGACATTTTGATCAACTATTAATCATGGGTTTAAAATCCATTTATTCTTTTCAAGTCTATGTTTTATGTATCTCTAAAATTATACACTTTTACATCACATGATCCTAACTAATAAAATACGAATAAGGCTATAAAATATAATAATTTATTGCATATTCGATTCGAGATTGATCATAAAAAAATTGTTTGAATTCGGTTCGTTAGCATAATAAATTAAACTTGAATACCTTTACATTTGAAAAGGATTTGACACTAAAATTAAATTTGAATGACACAGTTAATGAATATGTATAAAAATATTAATTTAGTCAAATCGATCAATGGATATTTTGCTGCACTAAGTTCGTTCGAACAATAAAAATCAAGCTCAAAGACAATTTATAGATTAATGCGATAAAAAAAACTCAAATGAATTTGAACAATAATGTATTTCTCTCAATTTTATTGATATTTTTTTATCTCAAAGAAACTGTTTGAATCTATATTAACATCCTGCAAAAAGTGAGCGAAACACTTGAGCTACAATGTTCTGGTCTCGACTCTCGACCTCAAAATATTCACATACAATATATGAGAAATACAAAACGAACTATTATACTCTTATTGTTCGATAGATACAATCCATATATAATTAAGATTTAAGATCATTATTAACCATTATAAAATCATGAAAAAAAATTAACTTATCTAATTATCATACAAGATTTTTAAGAAAATTGAGACAAGATTTTCACCCAAGATTTAGGTATGGTGGGGACAAAACTCTCATACTTTGAACTGCCGTCTTTATAAAATATTAAAATGTATAAGCTAAGTGGGGGCTGTTTGTTTTATGGTGTATTGATTGTTCTACGTTTGAGCTTTTGTTGTCAGCCTTTGCAGTTGGAAAAATTATTTTTAGGGTTTCGTTTCAAACAGTCCCTGTCTTCTTCAATGCTGTTCCTTTTTTTGTTTCCAAAATATCATTTCAAAACCATGCATGTGACTCCCCAAACATCTCTCAGCCTTTAATAATTTTTTTGTTTTTTTTTTCCTGAATACTAATTAGACTACATTTTATAGTGAAATAAAAATTAAGGCAAAATACATCCCCCCCTAAATTAAATTTAAATTTAATGTATGGACAAAATTGCCTTTGATAACAAATATTTTAGCATGTTTTAATAATTTACCTCAATTTTAATTTTATGTCCTTTATATAAATCTATTTTTTTATTTAGAAAAAGGGATTTGTAACTTAACGAATTCAAATTTTATAAATGTTTTAACTATATATGAGTATATAACAAATATACAAAAATATTGAATGTTGATATTCCGATTTATTGAGTTCAATGTAAAATAACTTTTAATTTATACACTTTCATGTAATGCGAGTAAATATATTTTTGTACACTGATTATACATATATATTTTTCTAATTAAGAAAATTATTTGATAATTTATATTTGTAATATAATGATATATGTAATAGTTTAGCAAAAAAGAAGAAATAATACATATTTTTAGTATTTAAATATTTTGAACAATCATTGCTCTAATAACAACAAGATTCAAATATCTAAAATATTTTAATAGAACTAATTGGGTATGCTTTCAATTTCTTTTATTAATAATATCGATTATTCATTAAAGATGATAATTTAATAATACTATATTTTGGACTATGAATAATATTAAATAAAAAGGAATAAATAAAAAACGTAAATATATGACTAAATTAGATTTAAGAAAAATATATTTATTCATATTTTCTTTCTTATATTGAAAGTTTATTTAGATTAAATAGTTAATACATTTTTTCATTCATATTTGAAATCTAATTCTTTTGTGTATTTGTTGTACATTGCTTTAGTTTTCTTAAAGTTTAAATTACTTGATGCACAATTAAAAAAACCACATTTTGAATTTACTAAAAATGTAAATCAAATAGGGTACAACATTTTCAAATTTTACTAAACATTATGCGGACACATTTTTATTAAGGGTAGTACTTTTGCGGTTTTGCCCATGCATTGTAATGTATTTTGATTGAGGTTAAGTGTACATTTGCAAGTTCAGGGGTAAATGAGATATAAGGTCACATTCATGGGATGTTATTGTATTTTACACTAAAAATTAGTAACCCTGTTTGGTTCAATTTTCACTATTTATAATATTTAGAAATGCATTAAATTTATGGATTTGTAAAAGAAAAAATTGACATCAAATCTGATCCTGTGGCTAGGTTAAATCCAAGATTCACTTTATAAGCCAAATCGTTTTCAATCATTGCAATATATCTTTCATGTACACAAAACTATAAAAATAGATAAATGTTTATTTCTAAATTTATATCTTTAAAACAAATTACATACTAGTTCATATATATTTTGATTTACACAAAATTATATTAAAAAATATTTTCAAACTCTGAAAATATTAGTAATATGTAAATGAGGTTTAAACTAATGTGGAACTACCTCATTGTTACTTGCATGTACTCCATTCCTAGTATATTCAGCTTGAATTTGATTAGGGAAGACAAAATTCCTGTGGAAAACCATCTCTGTTTGTACTGTAATAAAACGAAATTAGGAATTCCCGTTTAATTCGGGAATAAGATGGAAATGGAAATTCTCTGCATCTCTAAAACCCGGGATGGGATATGGTATATCCGTCCCGAATCTATCCCTGTTTAGATAAGATGAGAATTCTCTGTCCTCATTCCTATTCCCAAATTCATAGATAATTTAGTCTTATTAAAGAACATTGCTCTCTAGATTAGATAAAAGATACTCCAACTAAAACCAGTTTTCGAAATACATGACTTGAATAACATTATAAACTTCAACAACCATTTTAAAAGCACAAATCTAAAATAAACATATTTATTTTATTTTTTAAACTCAACCCTAATTTAAATGAAAATCAAAACCCAAAGATTCGTGGAAATAAAATTGTTTATCTTGATTAGGACAGATGAATTAGGGGTGATAAATCAAGGAGAATGTTTGTCTTTGCCTGCTCGAATCTGATGAAAATCTTCGAACAGCTAGCTTTCAACAAATTTTCCCAGATTCTGCACGGAAAAATTTTGCTATTTTTTTATCCCTTTTTTTAATTTCAAAAAAAAAAAAAAGAATTTGTGTTTTTATTTGGGTCGATTAATCGCTATCCCTCTGCACTTGATCCTCTCTGCTTTCTCTATCGTTGATGCCGTGCGGTTTGGCATTTTTTGACTCCCGTCCACTAACCTGCGCTTGCACTGTACTTGCGCAGGTTAGACCCACTTGCTTTAATTATAATTCTTAAATTAATGTAATTATTATTACAAATGTAATGATGAAAAGGGCTGGGGTGGGTGGTGGGGGGCTGGGTGAGTTGTCGGAAGAGTGTAGTATTTTGCCGGATTGGAAAAGGTAGCAAAACACATTATCATGTCTCCATGAGGGGCCCCACTTTGCTACACACAAATTATATATTGGTTTTTGCAGATGTTCCATGGTTAGTGTTTTTTTCCAGTGTTATAAAAATCACTATCTAGTCACGATTAATCTGTCTCGTCTCGAAGTTAGGCTCCAGTTGTCTGTTATGTTTTTCTTTCGATAAGGCCATACTTAACCTCGCCCAGGTCTCCCTTATTACCGGCTTAGGCTCCATCTTGGCACTAGATCTCAGCTTGCCGCCCGACTAGCGCTTAACGCTTTTAACGAAGAGAATCAATTCGATACATTTTATATTTTTATCTACAGATCAACTTTATGTTCCGGTGGTAATATCTCGTGCTTTTAGGACAATTGGCCCGATTTAGTCCCATATGATTGTGTTCCTTCTCATAATATACCCTAAAAAAATCTATTTGTCTAATAAATTTAATTAAGGGTTAATTACAAAAAGTACCCTTGAGGTTTAACCTCATTAAAAAAAACTAGCTTTCAAAATTACAAAAAATACTCATGAGGTTTTATACTGTCTAATGTATACCCCTTCATAAGCCAAAAATATTTCAATCTCCCCTTATATTTATAAAAATATTATAATTAGCCCATTGATTTTATCACCGAATCAAACCTCAGGGATATTTTTGTAATTTTGAAAGTTAGTATGTTTTTTTTTTGTAATTAGGTCAAACCTCAAGGGTACTTTTTGTAATTATCCTTTAATTAATTTCACCAAATTGTTCTGCATATAACAATTTATTATACACTGTTTTCCTGCCTCCTATAAACTGAACTAATAATACACTGTGGTCTAATTTGAGAAAAAATGCAACTAGAATAAATGTTCTGTACTATTGCAGTAAAATTTATTCCAAGAATTTCTTGCCTTTATGCAATTATGATATTAAGGGCCATGATTAATTTGTGCAATGAATAAAGGGCCCAAAAAAAAAAAAAGCTATAGAAAGGCCAAAGAAGCTTCTTTTCTGCATCAACAAAAAACCCCAGCTCTTTTTGAGGGTGGTACCCAAAGCACCAAAACAAGAAGAAAAAGCTTCTCTCCTCTCTTCACTATTTCTTGTTCATTCAATAGTTAGCCAAAGTTTCTAGATTTTTCCCAAACTTGTATTTGAGCTGATTTTTTTTTTTTTTTTTATTTTTTTGATGTCTAAACCTCAAGAACATGATTATATAGGCTTATCAGAGCCTCTACCCCTTGAAAAAGCCTCTGAAATGGAGAAAAATAATGTCTTGAAATTTAAAGAAACAGAGCTGAGGCTAGGATTGCCAGGCTCTGAGTCCCCTGAAAGAAAAGCTGGATTTGATTTTGGGGTTTCTCTATTTGGGAAAGATTTGAAGGATGAGAGTAATATTAGTAATAATGGGTTTTCTCAGGGGCATTTAAGGAACTTTGTTTCAGGTGCAAAGAGGGGTTTTTCTGATGCCATAATAAATGGTTGTGGCAAATGGGGTTTGTCTGTGAATGGTGGATCTGAGGGTAATTTGGGGAAAAATGATGTCTTGTTCTCTCCAAGAGGTGTTAATGGAAGTTGTAAAGGTAATAACAGTTTGCCTGAGAGTTCTGTGAAGGAGATTGTTGTTCCCCCTGTGAAGCCTGTTGAGGAGAAGAAGAATGAAAATGGCAATAATGCCCCTGCTTCAAAGTGAGCTTATTTTTTTTCTCTTCTTCATGTTGAACTCTTTGTGCTTAGTTCTAAAGATAGAATATAATAATTGCCCATCTTGTGAATGAGAAATTTAGAACTGAGAAATTGCTTTTCTTGATATTATTTATTATACTCATGTTTTTAGTTGTCTTGTCTTCTTTCAATTTTTGGACTTGATGAGGTTTATTTTGTTCTAAGAATTTTTGCCCTTATATTTTGCTCTAAAGTGTAGTCCTTGTGCTATGAATTATTTAGAGTTCATGTCTGAGAAATCAATTATTGAGAAAAGTGTGCTTTGTATATAAGCTGTTTAGAATCATTCTAAAGTTATGCTTTTAAAGATAACTATTGGCTTTTGATTTATTTGGATATCTGCTTTGTAGTTACAGATTTAATGTAAGAAGTTTTAAATGCTAGAGGAAAAGTTTACTTATGTTTTAGAGTAAATCACAAAAACTACCCATGAGGTTTAGCCTAATTACGAAAAAAATCCAGTTGTCTTTCAGAAAGGTATTGCATAACACCCCCACCCTCCTTTTGAGGGGTGTAATTTGTAAAATAGAAACAGATGTCAAGGAGGTATTTGTAATTTTGAAACATATTGTGTTTTTTATAATTAGACTGAACCTCAAGGGTGTTTCTTGTAATGTTTTATGGATTCTTGAAGCTGTTATTTGACCTGTTAATAGTTATGGTATGTTTTCTTTAACAGGGCACAAGTAGTTGGATGGCCACCAATTCGATCTTTCCGGAAAAACACCCTAGCCACCAATTCACCCAAAGTTAACGATGTTGGAAAATCGGGACCCGGTTGTCTTTATGTTAAGGTTAGCATGGATGGTGCTCCATATTTGAGGAAGATTGATCTGAAAACTTACCGCAGTTATGCAGAACTTTCATCGGCTCTTGAGAAGATGTTTAGCTGTTTTACCATAGGTATATCCTCTTTTACCATATTTAGAACACGATCGATGGTTTCTTGTTCCAAAGTGTATTTTTGTTGGGATAATTACAAAAACTACCCCTGAGGTTTTGAGGTAATTACAAAAAAAACTAGAGAAGTTTCAAAATTACAAAAACTACCCCGAGGTTTGATTCTGTCTTAATTTTAAGGGTCAACTGTGATATTTCCATAAATGTAAAACAAATCAAACCTCAAGGTCTTTTTCTGTAAATTTGAAATTTTTTTGGGTTTATTTGGTAATTAACCCTAACCTTAGGGGTAGTTTTTGTAGTTATCCCTTTTATATTAGATTCCTATGAATTCATCGCTAGTATTGATTCTTGCATGGATGTGGTGCAGGGCAATATGGTCAGGGACTCGGAGGGCAGGAACGTCTTAGCGAAAGTCACTTAATGGATCTTCTTCATGGTTCTGAATATGTGCTGACTTACGAAGATAAGGATGGTGATTGGATGCTCGTTGGCGATGTTCCATGGGAGTATGTTCTAGTCCCAATTGTCTGCCATACATCTTCCTTCGGACATTTACGGAAGTAATAATTACAAATACTACCCTTGAAACTTAGCCTAATTACGAAAAAAACTCATTTATCGTTTATAATTATATATATACCCCTTGACATATGTTTCCTTTTTACAAATTGCACTATCGGAGGGGTATTCATAAAACAAATACAAACCTCAGGAGACTATCTATTATGCTTCAAGCGGTTATTTGTAATTTTAAAAGATAACTAGCTTTCTTCGTAATTAGGCTAAACCCTATGGGAAGTTTTTGTAATTAACCCTTACGTAAACCTTTTTCCTGGATATGTTACTAAATCAGTCACAATAATAAAAAAAGGGATAATTGCCAAAAAAAAAAAAAAACTGAGGTTTGGGCTAATTACAAGAAACCCAGAGGTCTTCTAAAATTGCAAAAAAGAAAAACCCTTGATGTTTGTAAGATCAAATCAAACCTCAAGGAGGGTATGTAATTTTCATAAACCTCTGGGCTTTTTTGTAATTAGCCCAAACCTCTGAGTTTTTTTTTTTTTTTTCTGTAATCATCCCTAAGGGAAAAAAAATGAATGGAGCAGATAGTAGTTTCAAATTTTGTGTTGCATTTAGTGTAACCAAAGAGAATTCTCAATAACCTTGCATCTGATTTTCAACAAACATGTAAGGTATTGAAAAATGTTGTTCTTAATCTTCAAGTATTCACTACATTTTTTTTGTTTGATTTCAGGATGTTCACGGATTCATGCAAGAGATTGAGGATCATGAAAGGCTCGGATGCAATCGGGTTAGGTATGCCCGACAAGTTTCTTTTACACACTACATTTTCTGCCTCCAATGTTTGTCAGTCGCCACTCTAAAATGACCGTGTGCTGCAATTCAAGAACCAAACTAGAAGTTGATGAATAGTAGCATCACCTTTTATTTAGGGCTAATTAAAAAAAAATCCCCTTAAAGGGAGTATTTGCGATTTTTATAAGATAACTGGATTTTTTCATAATTATACTAAACCTTTGGGGTGTATTTGTAATTTAATCTGTTTATTTATATAACATGAAATGCATATTCTGGTTCTCTTGCTTGCAGCTCCAAGGACCATGCAGAAGTGCCAGAGCCAAAACTAGGGCAGAGCGTAACCGAGTTTCCAAAAATCGACAACGATTTTATTTTCTTCTTCTTTTTTTTGTTTAAATGTTTAGCTTTAGTAGATCAGTAGTATGTGGCATGGATGGAAGTGCTTGCTTTCCATGCAAGACAATATAAATTGGAGACATCCAAATGTTTTGCCAGTAATGTGTTCCAAATATGTATTTGCCAACTATAACTTATATGTAAATGGAGTCCTGGTAATTTGCAATTGTGCCTGCCTTTCCATCTCATGTTTTCTGATTGCCCTAATTCCAAGTGGACAATCATCAAATATTGGACATGCAGCCAGCAATGTGTTTGCTATTGGTGGGTTTATTTCCATTGAGTTGCTTCCAATTTATCTCAAAGAGATATTCTATATTCCAAAAGGCATTCCATCTTCTGTTTCATTGCATGTAGGGCTGAAAAACGAACAAAATTATTGGATACTCGATTCAGGATCGATCGTTAAAAGCTCGTTTGAGCTTGGTTCGTTAACATAACGAACCAAACTTGAACACATTTTCCGTTTGATAAGATGTAAAGCTCGGCTCGAGCTCGACCCGATTAGTAAAAAAAGAATAATGTGTAAAAATATCAAGCTGCTCGAGCTCGATTCGTGTTTGGCTCGACTAAGGCTCATTCAAGCTCGATTCGATTAATGATCAAACCAAGCTCAAACAATTTTTGAAGCTCGATTAAAATTCAAACATGTTTGAACAATATTATGTTCGGCTCTACTCAACTCGACTCATTTACACCCCTAATTGCATGAATTAATGCCTAAAGTATGTGAAAATTACCATATTAATTTTCAAACATAAATCTTGGGTATTTTATAAGACAAATTATGCCAATCAATTAAAAAGACGTGCCAATTATTTGTTACTTTGTAGAGTTACTAGAATATAAGATGAAATACAATATCCGAACTTAAATTTGGACGAGGTCATTTATTTGAAAATGGTATTTCATCTTATATTTCATCGCACGTATAGTTACCACGTGTATAAAAAAAATACCATATTAATTTTCAAGCATAATTTGTGGGTTTTTAGCTCTATATAACTTTTAATAAGTCAATAGTCTTCGCTTGAGAAAATAAAATTAGAACACATTTTATTACTGTTCAAACACTCTCAAGCAAACTATATCCAATTAAGGATCAACTAGCAAGTGAGAAATCATTGTAAAAAGAACCATGAGAAACATTGAAAACATCTGATGAATGAGAAGGATTGATAATAACGTTTTATCTATCGGTACTCAAAAGTACAAATAAAAGAACACCTGACATTAAAGTGACTTTGAAAGTGTACTAAATAACAGCATCCCAAAGCCAAAAATAAACAGAAAGGGGAAATATTGCCCGATATTAACAAATTCAAAATTACAAGCACAAACCTACCATATCCTAGAGAGTTGCGTTTAAGGTTTAGATACCTGAAGATATACCATTTGCGTGTATCCATTAAATACAGAATTGTCGAGCCGTGATAATCCAAGCCTTCGAAATAAACCGTATCTACCGTCTTCTACGATAGGAGTAGGCGCACGTGCTGGGTCGTATCTCGTCTGATGAGTAAGAGAAGGGCCAGCCACTGGTGGTAGTTCCCAGTAAACATCTAGAACCGACTCCACAAATCTGCTGTTCTGAAAATGTTCGGCATAGGTAATTGCTTTGTTACTGTGGTTAAAATCGTCGCGCATATGCCCCCTTACGCCCCACCATGCTTCTCCTGGCCCACAAAGCTCTTCTATATCAACGGCTTTCTCCCAGAACTTCCTTCTTCTGTATCTTATCCTAGCTTCATCACTATCTTTGAAGCAGCTATGTCCACCACCTGGATAAAATGGATAACTCCAACTTTAAGCATACAAATCATTTTTACAAGTCAACCATAAAAGGATAATGTTGTAATGATGGATTAAATGCACATGATAAGTAACATGAATAACAGTAATGAATGGTGAAAAGGATGAAGCGGTACAATTGATGAGCGGTCATATTTAGGCTACTTGTCATTTGTTCCATTGGAAATATTAAAACCGGAAGTTTTGGATTCATCAACCTTAACTCCCTTTCCAATAATTAATTGCTTGACAACTATAGAAACAAACCACCTATCTACAGTTTCTTGGGCTGTCTCGCATCACAAGCTCTATGTACACACTACACAATTAAGAAATTTGGACGTTTTTCCCGGCTCCATTGGAGAGTTTCTGTTTTGCATGTTTTACCATTGCTCTGTTCTGTTGCACTCACTATGCCCTTCAACCCATAGTTAAGTCTGAATATCGTTTTCGGAGATGTCCATAACTAATTTACAAAACCAGTTCCCTGAATAATTTTCTTCATCTCAACTAAAAGGACAACAAAGCAAAAAAGAAGCAAATATAGCTAAAATAGAAAGGAAATTATGCATGTAAACAACAAAAATAAAAGCATCTCCCCACTGTTGGGTTCCCAAGAAGAAAGTTCAAGTTAGACTGGAGGGTGCAGGAGAGAAGTATCTAACAATATTTCATGTGTAAAATTATGATTGTGATTTTGTTCCAAGTTTTACTGTAAATGTTGACAGCAAGTCCATTTTTGTGCTACATAGGCTGCAACTGGTACAACATTGGTGAAAAAAACAAAAACCCGCCCACCACCCAGGTGCTACAAACTTTTGCAAGAATTGGCTTAAATGAAAATGCCTACACCAAACAGAACATTTTCATAATATGACAGCATATAAGGGTTCAACAGTGAAATATATGTTCAGTCAGTATGCCTTAAATTACAATACACAAGCGAACCATCAACCTTCATCATAAAATATAAAAATTATATGGGCATTCAGGAGTAGTGGAGTACACATATCACAGCTTCATGCCTTTACTCAGACAGGTGACAATTGCATATAATCTAAACTTGTTAAAGCAAAAGGACCTCATTTAATAGTAAAAGAGAAAAAAGAAATGGCGCGTTAGAGAAGGCAGGTAGCAATGGGAGTCCAACGCTGGTTACGAATCTCGTTGATGCCATGTTCCTTCTTGATGAAGAAACCTATCTCCCCAAATTTAAAATCCACCTAACAGTCTTTGTTTCTTTGTAAACCCATGATTTAAATAGCTAGGTGACTATAGATAAGGTATACATGTTGGCCAAGATTAAACGGCTACGTTAAATAAAAGAAAACGCACCTCTTATATAAAACTGATCACAAATTTGTCTGAACGAATAATGGTCCCCAGTTCCAGTATCATAGTTATCCTCAAAAACTAGATGCTGAAAACCAGCTTTCAGTGCTTGCTTTAATCTACTCATCCATGTGGCAAATAAAAAACAGAAAACTATCAGAATTTTATGCAGTGGGAGAAATTGTAAGAGTGGTTTTTGAGATTATTGCTAACATACTAATTGAAATGATTAGCATAGTGCATTTAAGAAACCATATCTACCTCTTTAGTTCATTTTGGTGGTCATCAAAGAAGATGAGAACCCGGCTACGATCTTTGATCCCATGTTTTCTCATCACTCTTCCCCAATCCATGCTTCCAAAATCCACAAAGTCCTTTCCAGCAAAGTACGTGCAATTTCCATCAACATAAGCAGGCCCCTTCTTCAGGTACTTCTCAGGGTGACGCGGTGAAAGTGATACAATAGGTGTATCAGGCATTGCTTGCCTCAAAACCCACGTGGAATGTCCTTTAAAAGCGCCACTCTCAATCATCAAGTCTGGCTTCAACCAACGTGCCATAAACCAAAGTCCAAAACTATGATCGAAACCCATCCCATACATGTTGTTCTGAATGGGTCGGGTCTCATATATTGGCACGAACTCCTCAATACCTCTGAGCAAATCCTTGGATGTCCATTCCACATTTTTACCACGTTTCGATCTGCCTTTTGACAAGGATAACTATTATATGAATATAACAATTTTACAAAATGTCATTTTCTACCAGATCGCAAGATTAGATATCAACACGCTGAACATGATTATAAGATCACTGCCTTCTGTGATGGTAAAATTGTTGAACAATTCTGCTATAGAATTTTCCAAATGGTACACACTAAATTCTCAAGTGAACAAAAATAATAAAGCAATTGAGCACTTCATCACTAATACTGCTTATTTACCAAGACAAAACAAAATCGGTACACCAATAAAACAATAGGTAATTGTAACAATTACAAAGCAAAGCAACTACACCATCACTTTCTCACAGACCAAAATGACACAAAGTTAACAGCAAAGAAACAGTGACACAACTTGTAGCTGAATTCAGGTTTTTTTCACTACCCAGAGCATTTCATTTTACCTTTTCTCATAAACGAGTTCCTCAAACAGGAGTAAAATAAAAAGTCGTAGCTTTTCTAACAAACAAAGAATATTATAACTAAAGCTAAGCCTCAGATCTCAGTCATCAAAAGGAAGAAAAAAAAACACCAAAGATAACGATGGGAATTTACCAATCTTACCACTAACAACTACAAAAATAAATTAAAATCATGGATTATTACATTGCAATACCGTTACTAGGACTTGGAAATGAGTTAGCAGTAAACATCCGGTTTCTTAAAACCCAAATACCCTAAATTAGAAGGAAAAAAATAAGATTAAAATAAAAAAGCAAAAGAGATAGAAACTTACACCAGGGAACACCAAGGGATCCGAAATCCGACTCCAGTTCATCAAACCCGAAAAACCTTAACCGTGAGATGTGATCGGAGGAGGAAGCCGAGATGCAGACCAAATCTCGCGAGCTGATAATTACAGACGATATAATCACGATAATTAACCCAATAACAATAATGGGCCACAGATATCCGGTTCGGGTCAAGTAATTGGTGATCCGCACAGCCATGGATATGTGCTTTCGCGTCTTGGACTCGTCGCCTGTTTCATCGCCTCCTTCGTCTTCGGCCGCTCCGGCGTCCTCGCTGGCGTGAGGCGGCCGCCGTATGGAGAGGGCTCTTTCGAGCATTTGCTTCGCTGTTGTCATTTCACGCTCACTGTGTGTTAAGTGTGTGTCTGGGGAAGGCCGCTTAAGCTAGACTGTGCACTTCACTGGTAGTGGGTTTTTAAGAAGGATGATTAATTTATGGGGAAATCTCATTTCTAGCCCCTTAAACTGGGTTAATATGAAATCCACTCCCCTTTACAGTTACTACTTGCTAGCCCTTGGCTCACATTAAAGTTATAACTGAGATTACATATAATAGTGTGATAATATTTCATGAATTTCTTTTAAAGACTTTTATTCTTTTATTTTAATAAGGGTTTATTATATTAATTTTTTTTTAAATATTTAGTTCAAGTATATAATGTCACGCCCCAACCCGGAGCCGTGACACAGTCAAACGAGGATAGGCCGGTTTACCTAAGCCGGCCCGAAGTAAACCAATTATTCATTCATAAAAGTAATTCAATCATAACAGAAAATTCCCAAACAATGCATAATGTCAAAGTAGTCTAACTCTGAAATGTCGCAGCGGAAATAACAAAGTACATCATTGTTCAAAAATATTTCTACGGATCCTACGCCCGTCTATTACAAATTTCTCTATTGTTCGTTCATCAAAACAACATAAATAAGATCAGTTGACTCAAGGTCCTAGAAAAAATATGGGGTCACGCAGGTAGCATCAAAGTCTTCACACCTTCTTTCTTCCTTCCAAGCAGGTCTCATCCTCCTGGTTGGGAAAAATAGGCGGAAGTGAGACAAAATTTCTCAGTGGGTGTAGTAAGTGTGTGTGCAAGTGGGGCTTAGATTTTATGCACCGAAATCGTTTCATGAGTTTTGAAGCAAGAAACGTGCAATGACATTTTCATATACTTAATAATTTTATTAGTATTATTTAACAAATCGATCAATCAATTCAGATCGGTTGGTTGCGCACGAAAGTGTGACGCCAACTCGATCGATCCCATCAATTCATATCGCTTGGTTGCGCACGAAAGTGTGACGCCAATGCAGACCACCTTATACAGCAGAGAAGTATTGATCAAACATCATCTCCCGAAACAGTACACCTAGGGATGGCAATGGGTAGGATTCTATATCCTCCATCCCCATACCCATTTATTATATTCATATGCATACCCATACCCATACCCATACCCATCGGGTATTCAGTTTTCATACCCATCCCCATACCCATCGGAGGATCGGGTATTCATACCCTACCCATACCCTCTTACCACTTACAATTGTATTTTTTTCAAATTTAAGTTATTTCTTTTTTTAAAGAGAAATTTGAGTTATTTAAATAGAAATATAGATATTTACTAAATTCTTAAGGAAACAATAAGGAAAAAAGAATACAGATAAGAATTAACGAACTATATATCATAAAAATATAGCAAAATATTAAAAATGATTAAACAAAAGTATTAGTGGGTTAGTAGATTTTGGTTGAGACTTGGGGAAAAATCATTTTCTTTAAATAAATAAATAGAGTTGTATAAATAAAAAATATATATGTAAAATATTATAAATAAATATATATGTAGATATATTTTATATATAATATTATTATTTAATCGGGTATCGGGTAGGGTATGGGTAGGATGTACCTAGACCCACCTCCATGCCCATACCCAAAAATACCCATACACACGTACCCATTTATTTAATCGGGTACAAAAATACCCTCCATACCCTCCTCCGTTAGGGTCGGGTATCGGATCCTCCGTCGGGTTCGAAGGAAATTGCCATCCCTAAGTACACCTTAACCCTCTTGTCGATAGGGCTGAAGCCGCTATCCCAGTTGACACGACGTCTCCACAGTAGAGCCAGCTAAGCTCGAAGAATGCCATAATCATGATTATACCTAGAATCCTACGACCCAATCACCCGCCATACTCTCCTGTCCAGCTTGAGGTTGGGAGTTGGACGATGGAGGCCGGTATGAGACTATAGTCAAGCTACCCATCCCAAATCCGTCAATTCATATAAGAGAGTTGCACACATAAAGTGTGACGCCAACCCGTCAATTCATATAGGAGGGTTGCACACATAAAGTGTGACGCCAACTCGGTCAGTCAGATAGTAGGATCGGCGCGTTCATAGACTTGTCGCGCCGATATTCAGTCAGTCAGTCATTGACACGACATATATATCGGAGGGAAAATCTAGCCGGTTTTATTCTTTGATTCTATGTATTATGCCGAAGTTCTTAATAAGGTTCGGATTATGCGGGCGAGATAGTTGCCTTATTATCATGACAATTAGTCGGTATAAAAATCCCGAATAATATTCGGATAATAGTTTTTTAAAAAATAGAAATTTTAATTAAATAATATATTTAATTTATATAAATAAACTGAATTTTTGAAGATAAAATAATTCCTATAACCTTGGTAAATTTCTATTTTAAAATAAAATATTTTAATTACAGAGAAAGATTTATGTCGGGTTTAAAAATTCCACATGTTGTGATCCCGGACTCGGAAAAGGACAAGGTCAGTCCCTAATTTTTATAATTATTATAAGGAATCATATTTTCTGGGTCTCGGGGTCAAATTTTTGAAAATAGTAGGTCAGTCTCAGTTTTCTCCAAATTTATTATTTTGACCCGATACTTTAAAAAATAGATATCTCTTAAACCGGAAAAGGTTTTAACGAGATTCCAAGTATAATAATTTTTTGGGGTAGTAAGTATGTAGGTTAAAAACAGTTTTGAGGAATTTCCAGATTTAGTACCGATTTTTTGGAAATCCCATTTTAACCTCAAAGGTAATTTTTACCGTTAAGGGCTCGTTTGAAGCCCGTTTTTCGTGAAATTTGGAATAAAGGTCCAGAATATTAATTAAAATAATCTCATAAATTATTTTGGGACAGTAACTTTCCAAATTTTCGAAATTTACAGTTTAGCCCCTTACGGTTGGAAAATTTCATTTAAGTGTCTAAAATTCATATATTCGCATTTGTTTGACCCGGAGGGTCCCAATTATTATTATTATTATTATTTATTTTACAGTAATTTCAGTCCAAATTTTGAAATTTTTACAGTGGTTCCACAGTTTTTGTATTTTTCATTTTCGGCCCTAAATATTGCCTTATTTGCAAAAGTTGCCCAACACGGTTTTATTTACAAACACATGGGTCCAGAATATTAACATATCATTAAAATACATATTTTCATATATCTCATTCATCTTGAAGATATACAAATATAATAGACATATAAAAGCTATTTTATAACATAAAAGCACTTTATATCATATTTCCAACACACAAACATGTAAATTTCGAAATTTTCAGAAATAAAAAGACTGAAAATTTCCAAAAAATATGTAATAAAATGAATCACATTCATGTCAAAAGAAAGCATAATAACATACATAAGCTATTTTTCCTATGCAAAATCACTTTTTAACATAAGTTCATATACACATAATTTTTTTTTCTTTATTATTTATTTTTTTGATTTTTTTTTGAATAAAACTAAAAATTTTTTCCAGACATTTATATAAGAAATTGAACATGTATATCATGCTATTTTTTATGCAAAAGTAATGAGTTTTAGAAGATCATTCACCCACCTCTTCTTTATTCTTGTAAGGTTGCTTCTAGCTTTTGTAAGTCTCCTCTAGGTCCCCTCATTACTCTTAGAACAACCCCTATGTAGTGATTTAGTGTGTCAAAAGTTGAAGAAAAATGGAAGAATAAAAGAAGGAATAACAAAAGTATTTTTGGGATAAGCTTACATTAACCTTAGTACTTCAAAATCTTCAACTTTAAGCCTATGAGTCTTCCCAAAATCAGCCCCTCTTCTTCAATCCTACAAGTCGAAATTTCTTTAAGCTAAAGTAGTAGTACTAAGAGCATCACCAGTGGAGGTTTTTTGGGAGGTTTTTTTAGGGAACAAAGCTGTCAAAAAAGCTCACGTCCACTGGGAGGAAGGGGTTTGAGGTTTTTGGACAAAAATCAGTTCGTAACTACGAACCTGGTTTTTTCGAATAACTAAAAAACAATTAAAAAGATTGGGTGATGCGTGTGAGAGCACGCCGCACTAATAGCAAGCGTCTCTTTCACGCGCGCGTAGGGGAAGGCCCATTTCCTCAAGTAGCAGCAGTTAAAGTTGCACCAAACCCTTCTGTTTTTTAAATATTTCTATCATTGTTTGTCAAAAAAAAAAAATTCTATCACTTCACTTTTGTAAATAATTTTATCCTTTGTTTTTTTTTTTTTGAGGAAATTTGTTTTTGTTTTTAAATAAAAAAAATAACTTAGAAGTAATTAGTAACTTGGGCCACAGCCGTTACATGAAGCGGTAACAAATAGTTTAATTTTATATTTTAATTATATTTTATTTTTTAACCTTTATTTTTCAATATATATATATATATATAATTATACTTAATGTAAAATATAAAAATATGTTATGGTGGGACCTATCTAAAAATTGTTGGAAATTTTTTAAAGAGATATGATTTGAGTGTGGGGCCTATAAAAAAGTTGTTGGGAGATTTTTTGATTGTAGAGAAAAGTGTGAGGTTTTTTGCTTTTGATGTGGCAGTGATGTGACAGTGTGGGATCCACAAAAAAGCAGGTTTGTGGATTTTACCACTGGTGATGCTCTTAACCTTAGTACTTCAAAATCTTCAACTTTAAGCCTATGAGTCTTCCCAAAATCAGCCCCTCTTCTTCAATCCTACAAGTCGAAATTTCTTTAAGCTAAAGTAGTAGTACTAAGCTTGGTTTTGAGAATGAGGGGTTGGAGAATTCCTTACCTTAGGACTCCAAATTTTCGAAATTTAGGTGTAGAGAAAGGGATTGATTTTTTTTTTTTTTGGAGAGAGCTTTGTGTGTAAGGAAAATGACAAGGTATCCCCTCTTCTTACCTCCATATGGCTGGGGTTTTTTAACTAAATATTGTAGATGGGGGTAATATTTACACAATTATAGTATAAATGGGGTTTTTTAAAAAATTAAACTTAGTCGTTGATAGCAACAACGACCAGATTTCAAATTTTTTTTAAAAAAAAAATTTAAACCAGTCGTTATTGCTATCAACGACTGGGAATTTTTTTTAAAAAAAACCCACCCCAGTCGTTGATAGCAATAACGACTGGAAGCAGGTTTTTTTAAAAAAAAATCCAATGCCTTGTTTCTTCTGGAAAAATAAAACAATAAAAAAACTATTATTAAAAAAAGGAATGAGATGGACAAGTGCTCAAAGGGATAAGAAGGCATGTGATTGGAGTTCATAATAATTTATGACCAAAACCGCGATTTAAAAATTAGATAGAAACCGCACCACTTTGTTGGTGCAGTTATGGTTTTAGATTTTAAAAAACCGCCAAAACCGCATCATAATCACCCCTATTATAACCCCAAAATTCCGACGTCATGTCTTGCGTCCAGTTTCTTCCTTGGCACGTGTCGTCTGTCTTAGGAGTGGCAACGGGGTGGGTTGGGGCAGATTTTGGCATTCCCATACATGCCCCACTAAAGGTCGGGCATGATCGGGGCGGGAACGGGTATCTCCATTTGTATTTTTTTAATTTTTAAATAATAGTTTTAATTTTCAATTTATATATTTTAACAAAAACATATGATCGGGCCGGGGTGAACTGGGGGCGAGGCAGGGGCGGGTTACCCAATCGAGTTCGGGACATTTTGCCATATCTAGTGTGTCTGATTAATTTAATATCCAAATTTTTTATTGTGGGCTCTTTTCTTTTGATTTCTTTAAGGATTATAATATGGGTTTTTATCCAAATTTATTGTCTTCATTACAGTCAAATTTGTCTGCCACTAACCCATATTATAATCCTTAAAGAAATCAAAAAGAATTTTAGGGTTATAAATATAATAATGAAGAATACGTATGCCACAATAAAAAGCGTTGGATTTTTTTTTTCAACAAAACCTGCTTCCAGTCGTTATTGCTTTTTTTTTATTGCTATCAACAATTGGGGTGGATTTTTTAAAAAAACTTTCCCAGTCGTTGATAGCAATAACGACTGGTTAAATTTTTTTTTTTTTTTTGAAATCTGGTCGTTGTTGTTATCAACGACTAAGCTTTAGTCGTTAATAGCATCAACGACTAAGTTTAATTTTTTAAAGAACCCCATTTATACTATAATTGTGTAAATATTACCCCATTTACAATATTTAGTTAAAAAACCCATATGGCTGCCCTCTCCTCTCTAATGCATAGCCATCATTATTTTTTCTTGAGCTTGAAAAAATGGGGGCTCAAGTCTTGGGCAATGGGAGGGTGCATGGGGTTTGGGGTTGGCTTGTCTTGGGTTTGGGAAGGATTGACATGCTAGAAAAAGGATAAAGGGAAGATGACAAAATTGTTAGGTGTCATTGGATATGCTTTCATTTTGAAAATTTTCTTTTTCGCTAGAGAATAGTGGAAAAAAATCCTGATGAAAGTTTTTGGAAAATTTTGAAAGTGTGAATGAATATGTAATGATGAAAGTTGATTTGATTTAAAAATAGTAAAATAATGATTGGATGTGATTGATAGTTAGAAATGTGTGAGTGAGTGAATAGTGAAATTTGTGGGAGAATGTGTAATAATGATTAGTTTTTTGTGAAAAAATATGTAGATGTGATTGGTGAAAGAAAAAATGGGAAAAAGTGAAAGTGAGAGAATAGTATATTTTTTGAAAATTTTCATAAACAATCGCATTTTTGGTAAAAAAAAAATCTCCAATGGAACGAAAATGAAATCTCATTCATATCCAATCGCAGCCTTACTCCTCCCTCCCCCCCAAGTGGCTGTCCACTTCATGATATCCTCCGGAAATGGATCCTCTCCATTGAGGGTGTATAAATTTCTTGTGCATTTGGAGAGAGAAAGACACATGTGCACCTATACATACACTTATATATATGTATGTGTATATATAGGTGTATGTATAGATGCACATGTGTCTTTCTCTCTCCAAATGCACAAGAAATTTACACCCTATAAATGGAGAGGATCCATGCTCATATCCTCCCCTATTTTTTTTTTTTGTTTATTGTAGTGATATTCCAACCCTCATATCACATTGAATACCTTATATCAATGTCCTATACTCCAATTCCCCTATATAAGTCAGATACCGTATTCTTATTGTAGTGATAAGTCACCATATCTTATGGTTTGGTTTAATAAGTCAAATGATATTAGTTAAGTAAAAAAAATATAACATAAGATAAGTTAGTGATATAATGCTTTAAGGATGGTTAGAATTTTTTTTTTTTTTTTTGAGGAAGAAGGATGGTTTGAATTAGCAATTAGTAAGTTAGGGAAATAAAATAACATTAATATCTAGATATCAAGAATTATAAAATTAAGACTATATTTTATTAATATCAAAATGTGATACTTAGTCACACGATACAATATCAAAACTATTACAATTTGATTAATCAAAATTCCGGAGTCTCACATCTAAATTTATTCGCTGACATGATTTATGGATAATTAAGTGAGAATCATCCGCATAAATGTATTAATTTTTTTATAATCGTTTTATTATATTTTCAAATCAATCATGTATTATAATAATTAATTTTATTATATAATCGAAACTCTATCAAACTACTTTTAAATTCATAATATTGAATTTAAAATTTTAAGAAATGAGCCTCAAACGAGTGCTGTCCATTTTTTTTAGTGGAAATGGGCCTCATATTGTAATTCAACTTTCCAGCCCAATTATTGTCATGCTGTCTACAAAGGCTCTTATCACTAACTATTTTTCAATTATATTATGATTATCAAACTTTGTTTTATACTTTTTTTTCAGTGCATATCTTGATTCTAAAATCTAAACTTTAATTAAAATTTCTAAAAATATTTTTATTTTTACATAAAAGAAAAGGCAAGACAACAAAGTAAAAAGCATTTGAAAACAGTGGAAACGAAGAATGAAAAGGAAAAGGTATAATAAAATTTGATTTTAATTTACTGCCTTCATCCTAAACCTTAGCTTGATGATCAGTCTAATTTAAATAATACTAACTGATGTAAGTATTTGAGATATAGAAAGGGGCAAAATTTCACAACCCTTAATAAATTAATTTAATAATCAAATAATTCGACATCTTAAATTTTGATGTACCCAATGGAACAATACTTATGACAGAGTCTTACAGTACTATTTACTTTGGCAAACTGGTCCCCAAACTGGAGATATATCTTGTTAGGAACAAACATATCACTAAAAGATGAATGCTCTGGTATTATATTTATCACCAACCACACCCAGTGTAGGTAACTTAATTACTACTCATTACGCAACATTATAAAGTGTCACTATGGGAAAGAATTAAAAGAGCTTATTTGTGAGAATTTATTGTCAATGTAAATCATAATCCAGGGATGCTTGTTCTGTTAATGAAAGTTATTTAAAAATTGGAAAATAAAAACAATACAAGAACAGGGGCATATATAGCCACCCAACGCTATTACCCCTAGCGCAATTTTTTTTCCCTAGACTAACTATTTTTTCGTCCATTAAAAAGACACACATATATATATATATATATTTATTTATCCTTTTTACCTTAGAAAAAATGAAAAAGAGATATGGGGGGAGGTGCAGGGAGGTCCCCTGGATCCGCCCCTGTAAGAAGCAAAAAATACATAATGGGCAACAATTTAATTGTTTAAAGCATGCATATGCATTGGTGTGGCCTTTAAAGTAAATGCCAGCAGCATGTCATGATATAGATCACATTTCTTGTTAATTACTTTAAAGTTCACATAAAAGTTAGCTATGGAAACTGAGAAATTGAAGGCATGCAGTCTCACGAAACATACATCTATATATGTAGTAATAATTTATCTCAATGCAAACTAACATCACACTTATCTGTACAATTCATCCCACAATCGGATATAGGTACAATTTCCTCATATTCGGATGAGATATTCTCCCAATTATTTTTCATTAAAAAAACTGAAACCGTACCATTCCCAAACTAACAAAACCTACATACTCTTTACAAAGTTATCTTATAATAACTAATTGTGGATCCGATGTGGGTCGTGTCATTATCGTCCCCTTGACAAAAGGATGTCGCGGACGGCTTTCACTTCGGACTACCACCAGATTGTCCTTTCCTGCAGCGCACCGACTCTCAATAAATACACAAATGCTAAGAAGCCCTTAAGACCAGGATTCTAACTCCACCGCAAAAGCTATATATTCTTTACAAAGTTAACTTAAAATAACTACTTGTGGATCTGATATGGGCCGTATAGTATCATTATCGTCTCCTTGACAAGTCGGATGTCTGCAGACGGTTTTTACTTCGAAATACTACAAGGTTGTCCTTTCCTGCAGCCCACCGACTCTCAATGAAAGCACCAATGATGGGCTCTTAAGAGCAGGACCCTAACCCCACGGTCCCACCACAAAAACTAGCTCATGAGTGGAGGTTTGTTTGTGCCCAGTTTAAGTATCAATTTATAATTGTTTGTGGATCCGATGTGGGATCATATCACCGTACCATTCCCAAACTAACAAAATCTACCCACACTCTTGACAAAGTTAACTTAAAATAACTACTAATCTCTTTTTGAAACCAAAATAACTACTAATCTTAAACAAAATACATTACACTCCAATTCCATATATTCATCCACCTACCTTCATTTGTATTTCAACTCATTACTCATCTCATTAACTAAAGTATCCCACCAATTTGTTGGTATTTATTTCCTGTCTCTCTTTAATTGTACAATGCCATTAATTTTTGTATAGTAGAGTACACCTATTTGTTTCTCAAACTGTAAATGTATTAACAGTCTCAGTGCCATAACCATAACAATTATAAGCTACCAATATTTCCACTACTACCCCTAATTAACTTCATTTATACCTTCACTGTTCCTCCTCACCATTCTTCTTCCTTTTCACACAGACATTAACACAAACACTTTCAGAGCATAAAAAATATACACAGAAACAGAGTATACCTATTTCGCACAAATGGAAATGGCTTCGTCTCTAGAGGATGGCCCTCCAAATCCATCTTTCGCCATGAGATCAGGAAACGCCATTAAATTCCCGAGAAGCGTCTCCACCAAAGAACCACCGCTCTCCGACGCCGTATGCCTTCCTCCCCGCCTGAGCGCCGCCACCGCCGCCTCCCTCTCTCTCTACCACTCTCAGCCTCCGACGCCTCGCCTTTCGTTCGCCACCGACGCCTCCAAGCTCGACGCCGTCGACCCCGCCGCCTACCGCTGCATCTCCTCCGTGCTCAAGAAAGACGGCCAGATCCTCTGCGTCGCCGCCGCGAACGGCCTCGTATACACCGGATCGCAGGGGAACACCGTCCGCGTGTGGAAACTGCCGGAGTTCACGGAATGCGGGCAGCTTAAGACCAAAGCGTGCATGGTGGTTGCTCTGCAAGTTTCGAACGACAGGGTTTATGCTGCGTACGCTGATTGCAAAATTAGGGTTTGGCGGCGGTCGTGGGAAGGGGTTGTGAAGCATGTTAGAGTGGCCACGGTGCCGGTGGCTGGGAGTTTTGTCCGGAATTACATTTCCGGCAAGGATAAAACGGTAATTTTACGCTTTGTTGGACTTACATTCGCGTTTGATTTCACGTTAATTTTGGATTATCCTTAAAATACCTCAAAAGTTAATTAAAAAAATAATACACCATATAAGAGTAATGTTAGTCGTTTTCATCTTCGAGTTTTGGTGCTACGTGGGAGCATTTATAGTTCTTAGCAATCATGCTTGTTGCAGCAGCTGGCTACTTAATGTGTGGCTGGTCTTTTATTTTAATATGGTATTTATGTTATAATTCATAAATAGTTTTAAAAAGATATATTTTTATATTAATTATATATTTAATAAAACCAAATGGCAATTGAAAATGTGAAATGAATAAGGCATTAGCTAGTACTAAAAGGACAACATCGACATCAAATGCATTCTTGGTTAATTACACTTTGCCCTCCAAACTATAGTGATTTTTGCATTTTATACCGAATTTGAAAAATACACATTCTACCGTCTGAACTAGATGATTCATTGTACTTTACCTTTGAACTAGCTAAAAATTGACATGTGTCAACTCATAATAAGTCCGAGTCGCTCCCGTGCAGAGGTTAAATGCAAAATGTTTAAAATTAGATATGGAAAAAAGAAATTTCCAAAGTTACAATGGCCAAAATGCAAAAATCAATGTAGTTGGAGCAAAATGCAATTATCCCCATGCAGGCTGGTCACATGCAATTCGGACTATTTTACCTTCTAGAGTTCTATTTCAATAACATCAATAATGTCAATTGCATTAATGAATGACGTTATTTATACTATTTTATATATTATCTTCAAAAAATTATTTTATATATTTAGTTGTCATTGTGAATTTGTGATGATGAAATATGAAGCTACATGGACAGGGTAATTAAGGAGTTTGTTGAGCTCGATTAATGGTTACACTGCCTTATATCCTCCAATTATTTTCCAATTCAATTTTGACAACTTTTTATTCAATAATTCACTTTATATTAATTTTATGTTCCAAATTTAATATTTGATATTCAATAATGCACCATTTTAATTTTTATTGCTCTAGGATCAACAAGCTCTAGTGGTTGAGACGTGTGTTGAAGGGTGAATGACCCGAATTGGATCCGAGTGTGTCCCCTCCCATATTTCCCATTATACTAAAAAAAAAAAAAAAAAAAAAAAAAAAATTGTACTGCTCCTGTTAAATTTCCTTTCTAACAAATTTGATGATATTTACAGACAAAACATTTAGGGCCAATATCATCACTGGCAATCAACACCTCCGACGACATTTTGTACTCAGCATCCCTCGACAAGACGGTAAAAGTATGGCGAATTTCCGATTTCAAGTGCATCGAGACCATCCAAGCCCACCCGGATCCAATCAACGCCATCGTCCTCGCCGACGACGGCGTACTCTACACCGCCTCCGACGACGCCACCGTGAGGGTGTGGCGGCGTAATTTCTGTAGCGGCGCCCGGCCCCACTCGCTTGCCGTGACTCTACCCACCAAATACTCCCCCGTCAAAACCCTAGCCCTAACCCACGACGGCGGCGTGCTGTACGGCGGGTGCACCGACGGATACGTCCATTACTGGCTGAAGGGGTGGTTCTCCGGCCAATTGCAGTACGGCGGCGCGCTGCCGGGGCACACGCACGCGGTGATGTGCTTGGCCAGTGTGGCGAGTTATGTGGTGAGCGGATCTGCTGATTCGACGTGTAGGGTTTGGGTGAGGGAGATGGATGGGTTCCACACTTGCATTGCGGTGCTGCAGGGACACCGTGGGCCGATCAGGTGCGTGGCGGCGTTTCCTAATCGTGTGGCGGCGGAGGAGAGTGCTGAAGAGGGTTGTACTTTGTGCACTGGGAGCTTGGACGGGGTGCTGAAAGTGTGGCGCGTGAGGAACACCGCCAGCCAAACTCGTGAGTCGTCGCAGAATGCTCGCGAGTATTTTGAGTTGACTTGAGGTCAACTGATAGTTTAATACAACGTTTTGGATTAGATGATGAAATTGGAGAATGTTGGTTTGTGATTACTGAAATCATATATACATATCAACATATATATAATTTTTGCTTCTTTGATTTCTTAAATTTTAAGATTTGCCCTTTTCAGAAATTGTGTTCGCATGGGTCGATTGGATCTTTTTATTGCTCAATCAAGTAGTGGACCTAAAGTACGAGAGTGATTTATGAAGTTGATATCCACTAAAATTGTAAATGTTATTTTGCGTTCAGAATAATTTCATATCGGTGCAACATGGTGAGCCCGCTCTTCCTCTTCCTCCATTTCCCGTTTTGCTCTGTTCGTGTGTGGCCATTTGTTTCTTGGCCCGATTTGATTGTTGGTGGAGGCGGCCCCTTCTATTTAAGGGGCAGCGTCTTCTTGGAAGAGAATGGTTCTTGGGCGTTTTTGGAGGTTGTGGCTGGTGCTTACATATGCTATGGTGTTGTGGGGGGAGGTTTTTCCGGCTTTCTTTTTTACTTTTTCCCTTTGTTTCTAGATAGTTTTAGTTTTTATGTTGTGTTTTGTGTTTTCGTTTCTTCTTCTTGTTGTTTTGTTTTTTACTTTTTCCCTTTGTTTTTGTTGTGTTTGTTGTTCTGGTTGATGGGCGAAGCTCATAGGCGGGCGGTAATTGTTGTCTTATAGTGTGTGGTGGTTGTTCGTGCCCGGTGTGGTGCAGTGTTTGGTTTTTTTTTTTTTTTTGATAACTCACTTCCAGTTTTAATATCACTACGCCCGAGACAACAACTCCGCTCCTCATTCTTCGCCGCAAGGTAAACCGCGGATGTGCACGCACGCCAAGTTCTAACGGTCTCGTACGTACAACCGATCCTCCTGCGTAAAGAGAACAATTATGTTCGACCAATCTACTAATAACGATCTCTCCCCGAATCGAACCCACACGGATGCTTTATTCAAGATGAGTTCCCACCAAATCTTCACCAACTCGCATATGCCTTGGGAGCAATTTGATGGAGCGAGGATAAGAACCCCGACCTCCACCCCACAAACAATTTGATGGAGCAGGATTTGAACCCTCGACCTCTACCCCACAATCGTGGTGGCCAGGTGCGTGTTTGGTTTGTTTTGTTAGTGTCCTCCTGAGGAGTGCTTCTTCTTTTTCCGAGGATTGTTTTAGTCTTTCGGGTAGGAGTATTTGAATTTCTCTTACTTCTTCCTTGGCCTATATTTGTACAAGGAGGCACTATTACCATTGGCAACGGATGTTTGTATTAGATTGAGTTTGCAATAAAAGTTCTATTATTTGAGGAAAAAAATCACATCTAAGTTGTTTTGAGACAGAGCTAGATGAAAATCAAATATTGCAACCATTTTGTTTAGGGTGTCAATTTCGGACCCGACACGCAAACCTAACACAAAATTAATGAGTATGAGTCCAGGCCTCGTGGATCCAGGTCAAAATTGGGTCGAACTCGAATAACCTGTCAATTAAACATGTCGGGTTCGGGTCAACCTACTATAACCCATTTAACTCGTCTAACCCGTTTGTGAATTTAAAAGAAAATTAATTGTAAGAAAAAACAACAAACAATACATATCCTTAAAACTTAAATGATAAAACCTCCTTAATTGTGTATTTGTTATTATTAATTTATTATGCATGCCTTTTTTAATATTGTCCTTAAAATATGATTAGTATGTTATGTTATTTCATTTTTTTTAGGAAGAATTACGTTATTTCCTTTTGTATGTTGTGAATTGTGATATTTTTTTATTGATTGATTAATGTATGATAGTGATTGATTTTAAAAAAAATAAATTTATTCAGTTAAAATTATTAAATATATATAAAAATAATTTTATTAGACGGGTTACGCGGGTCGAGTCCGGTTTACCTGTGAAATAAGCAGGTCGGGTTCGGGTTCAAGAGTCTGACACGAATAATTAAACAGATCGGGCCTGGATCAGTTGTTTTTTACACGCAAACCTGCGAACTCGGACCTAACCCAAATTAACATCCCTAATTTTGTTTCTTTATGCATGGAATCCATTATAAGTGAAATTTTTGGTATGCTGTTTTTAAATGATTGTAAAGGAGCAAACAAAGACATTTGAGGTTTGTGATCTCGAAGAGTTTGCGGTAGTTTTTCACTCATTGTTGTAATGAGTTGTAAGTTTCTTTTGATTAACAAATGTAATTCAATTTTGATTCTACAACAGAGGACATTTGAGATTGGGCAAGTATGGTCAAGTATGGGTTTGTAAATAAAATCCAATCTTAAATTTAAGAGATAATTTCAGTTTTAGTACCCCAAGTTTACCTACCTTTTGGTTTTAGTACCCCATGTTTCAACTTAATCAACATTGGTATCTAACATTGCAATTTTTAATCACTACCACTACCTACCGTTAGTTGACCGTCCAAGACTAACGGAATGACTGGCAATTGAGGGTGAATTTGTATTGAGCCCTAATTTACCGGTTCCCTAATCAATTTATCATGAAAGTCGAGTTCTTCCCCAAATTGACAAGTCCAAAGCCTTAAATTCGAACCCAAACCCTAAGAGACAAACCTGAAACATCGATTGAGAAGCTGGAAGGAAAGATCCATGGCGAAAAGAGGCAAAGAAGATTATGCACCTGAGTATCGTAAGTATTTATTTTGTCTAGGGTTCTAAGTAAATTCAAAATATAGTTAAATTTGTTTCAGATTTTTTGCTTTTTATTTGTGTTTTTGGTGTAATGTAGATTCAATTGAACAAAGTACTCTTTTTACATTAAAAATTAATCATGATGGGATGATGCAACCAGAACCAGTTAGACATTATGTAGATGGGTCTGTCGATTATTTTGATAATGTTGATGGGGAATTATTTGGGCTAATTGAATTGAAGGATTTTGTAACACAATTAAGTTATGGCAAGGAAAAGGTGAGATTTTGGCACCAATTTGGGAATAGCTTGCACATGGGTAGTAGGGTTTTAGAAACTGATAGGGATGTTTATGGGATTGTAGAGCAAATAAAGTGGAAAAGGGAGCAAGAAATTTACCTAGAGCATGTTACTGAATCAGATATTGACTTTTCATTCCTTGATAATGTTCCTGAATCACCAAGAATCTTAGGCCTTGTATGGTTATGTTTCCATGAACCATTTCCAGTTTCTAGTGTTGGAAATAGAATTTTGAGAATTTATTGTTTTTCGTGTGAAAACTGGAATTATGTTTGGATGAGATAATGAAAATGAGTTTTATATAGGTTTCAAAATGAGATTATGTTTGGTTGAGTAATTTTGAAATATTATTTTATGTATATAATAATTTGAAAAGTTAATAGTGGTTGAATTTTTTAATTGTATATATAATATTATATTTGGAAGATTGTAGGTTGGTGGGTCCCATTAAATATATATAATTAAAAAATAGTAATATTTTAAGTAGATGGAGTTGGTAATGGAGGGTCCCACATGTATAATTGGATGAAAAATGTGAGAAAGTGATTGATGAGTGATGTAGGGTATAGTATAAGGTTGGAAATTGAAAATATAGGTTTGAGATGTTGTTTTATGTGAAAATTGGAAAATGAAAATGATGATTTCCATTGGAAAATTTAGAAACAAACATGATTTCATTTCTATGAATAGTTGGAAATTGGCCCTTGGAAACATAAACAAACAAGGCCTTAATGTTCCATCTCCTAGTGAATCTTCAGATTCATTATTTTTTAGTGATATTGATTATGACATGGAGGAAGATGATAGGGAGTTTGAGAAATATGTTGATCCCAATGTTGAGTGGGAGGGTGATACAGGGAAAGGAAAAATTGTACAAGATGAGGACAGGGTTGAGGGGGATTTTGAAGAAGCTGAGTTAGATAATGATGACTTTGAGAGTGATAAGGGGTCAGATGAAGGAGAAAATACCACAAAATTGACTAAGTACAATCCCAAGACTGAGAATAAAAATCCTGATTTAAAACTTGGACTTGTGTTTAGTTCAAAAAAAGAAGCTAAGGAAGTAATTGAAACACATACTCTTAGAAGGGGAATGATAGTTAAATTTGTTTCAATGATAAGAGGAGACTGAAAGCTGTTTGCAAAAAAGAGGGATGTCAATGGTATGTCTATGCATCACCAATGCAGAATGACAAATCATGGCAGATTAAGGGGTACAATTCAAATCATAACAAGTGTTCATGGAACTACAATAATCCTAATATGAAGTCTGGTTGGACTGGAAAACAATTTGTTAAAAAATTTAAAGATAATCCAAAATTGGGAGTGAGTGAGTTTAGAAGTGAACTCTGTACCACACTTAAAGCAAATGTTTCTAGGCAACAAGCATATAGAGCAAAGATAAAAGCCATGGAAATTCTTCAGGGAAGTTTAACAGAGCAATTTAGCAGAATTAGAGATTACTGTGAAGAGTTGCTTAGAAGTAATCCTGGTTCCACAGTTGTCCTAAAATTGTCTAATGTTGAAAAAGAGGGAGAGCATCCCACATTTCTGAGGTTATACATTTGTTTTGAAGCATGCAAAAAAGGGTTTAAACATTGTAGGAAGGTGGTAGGTGTTGATGGATGTTTCTTAAAGGGTCCTCAAGGGGGGCAGTTGTTAACTGCAGTTGGGGTTGATCCTAACAATTGCTGTTAGATAAATGTTTTTATCAAAATTTTGATGATTTTGTTTTAAATAAGATTTTATACCAAAACAATGTTTTTATATGTTGTCCAAATACTCCTAAATGATTTAAAATGTTTTTACTAATTTTTGGAGTATTTCTTAGAGTTTTTAATTTGATAAAAATTGGACAACACTTTTGATGGTTTTGTTTAAATTGGTTTTTACACCAAAACTATGTTTATAAATGTTGTCTAAATACTCCCGAATGATTTAAAATGTTTTTACTAATTTTTTGGAGTATTTCTTGAAGTTTATTTTTGAAAAAATCGGACAACTTTTCAAAAGGGAGAATGACCGGTCGCCCAAAGTGGTCGACCGCACTGAAGATAAGAAACTCGAAAGAACATGCGGGTTTGAAAAAAAGGGAGAGGGGACCGGTCCGGGGAGGGCCGACCGACCGCGCCCTGGGCGACCGGCCGACCCCCCGACCGGCGCACCCCGCAACCCCTACCTGGATCGCACTATTTTTTCAAACGGTCGAAATCTTCAACTGGGCAACCGGTCGCCTCTATGTTATTTTTTGACAAAGAAAATTCCAACCGCGTAACTGTGATGCAAAGAAGATTTGCTTTTCAATTTTGTACAATATTTCTACATCTTGTGATCTTCTTTTTGTAGACAAAAGTGAAGATAGAGGAGCCTATGTTGGGAGCCTATGTTGGTGAAGCTTCCCTATAAATAGAGGATGAATTGAAGACACAAGATACAACACATACAAGCAAAATACACAAATACACAACAAGAAATCTGCAAATTGTTCAAGCTTTCATTTTTATATTCTTGTTGTAATAGCCTAAGTACTTTCACTTGCACATCTTTGAGGTCTAGGCTTTTTGATTCTTGATTACACTTGCACTCAATCTTTGTATTGGTTTCATAGAGTTGTAATCTTGAATTTTGTCCATCATTCAACACAAGACATCCTTGTGAGTATTCTTGTGGTAAGAATACACTTGGGTGATTTAGTTGATAGGTGTTTGAAGAGTGTGGTACTCTTCAAAGGTGGTGAAGGAAGATTGTGGTAATCTCCTCAAGGTGTTGTAAAGAGGATTGTGGTGATCCTCAAGGTGTTGTATTAATTGTGGTAATTAATAAAATCTTTTTCTTTTTTGAAATCCATCCCGGAGATACTGGGGTGGTAGAGGATTAGGCCCTAGGTGGGTTGAACCTCTTTAAATCAACGAGTGTTGTTTAATTTCCGTATTTACATTCTTGTCATTTACTTGTTGATTCGAAAAAGAGGGTGATTTACGAAAAATCGGCATAATCTATTCACCCCCCTCTAGATTATCGTAGCCACTTGGACTAACAAGTGGTATCAAAGCCAAACTCTTTGCCTAAGCTCATTCCGAGTAAAGAGGAAAGATCCATGGCTACGAATGAAGCTTATCTCACCACCGGCGCCTCCACCAACAAGCCACCACTATTCGACGCCAACAACTACGCATTTTGGAAAGACCGCATGGAGTGCTTTCTACAAGGATGCGGATTTGATATTTGGAATGTGGTCATTGAAGGAGTTGCTCAACCAACAACAAAATTGGAGGATGGTACCACTACTCCCAAGCCATTCAAGAAGTACAATGAAAATGACAAGAAGGCTTTCTCTCTAAATGGTAAGGCCTTAAATATTTTACATTGCTCTCTTACCGCCACCGAATATAATCGCATAAGAGGCATACGGTCGGCACATGAAGTTTGGGAAAAATTAGAAACCATTTATGAGGGCACAAAGAAAGTAAAGCAAGCAAGAAAAACAATGCTTGTGAAAGACTTTGAAAATTTCAATATGCATGATGGTGAAAGCATATAAAAAATGGTGGAAAGGCTTGACAACATTGTCAATCCTCTTGTGGCTCTTGGAAAGGTCATCTCCGAAGAAGACAAGGTGACCAAGGTATTAAACGCCCTTCCCGGCTCATGGTACGAAAAGGTGACGGCAATCACGGAAACTCAAAATCTTGAGACACTCAAGTTTGATGAGCTCATTGGGAATCTCCTCATTTATGAAGTATATCTCAATGAGAGGAAAAAATCTCAACCATCCACCTCTAAATCGGGTACGCAAAATATTATTAAAGGCTTAACATCTTCTTCTAATAATGTTTATTATGCTAGTGATGAGGATGATGAAGAAACGGCGACTCTTGTTAGAAAATTTGCAAAATTTGTAAACAAAAATAAAGCAAGAAAGCCAAGAGACAATTCTTGCTTCAAATGCGGAAAATCCGGGCACTACATAGCCGATTGCCCAAAATTAGCGGAAGAGGAACAAAAGAAGAAAAATCCTTTTCCGAAAAAGAAGGCGTTAAATGCGGACGTCAAAACTTGGGATGAATTACTTGAAACAACCGACGAGGAAGGAGAATCCGAACATGGTCTTATGGCCATAGACGATGAAAATACCGAGGTATGCTCTAATGCTTCATCTTCTTCCCTAGTTGATGAATTACAATGTGATTTTGATGAATTGCAAAACGAGTTTCAAAATTTGATTGTTAAATACAAGAATTTGAAAAAGGAGCATAAAGAGCTTAAACTAGAAAAGGATAAATTATTTACTTCTTATGACTCTCTTTGATAAAGCTCATGCTATTACTCTTACTATGGTCCGTACTCTTGAAACCGAAAAACAAACGCTCACAAATGATATTGAAAATTTGAAAAAGGATGTGCATCGATTCAATTTAAGTACGGATAAAGTCACAAAAATTTTAGATGCACAAAGAGGTGAGCATTCTAAATTAGACTTGGTTATAAACCTTTTCAAAATGCTTTTAAGAAAAAAAGACCAAGGTCCAACCTTTGTACGTCTTTAGTAGTCCTCGTATTATTACTTGTTTTTATTGTGGTAAGAATGGACACTATGCTAGCAATTGTAAATTGAAGAATAATTTTAGCTATTATTGGAGAGCTAAAGGTCTCAAGGCTAACCCCCATGGACCCCAAAATTATAGGGTACCTAAAAATAATTCCTTTGTAGGTTATAGGGACTATAACAACAATGGAAGATTCAAAATGGCTCATGGACAGCGGATGTTCTTGCCATATGACCGGAAAGAGAGAACTTTTTACCAACATCAAGCTCCAAGAAGAGGGTATGGTCATGTTCGGCAATGGCAAAGGAAGAATTCTTGGAAATGGAGAAATTGGTAACTCTTCTTTCTCTCTTAGTAATGTACTTTTAGTAGAAGGGCTTAAGTTCAATTTGATAAGTGTTAGCCAACTTTGTGACTCAAATTATAATGTTGTTTTTAATAAAGAAAAATGTCTTATTTCCAAAAATGATAAAATTATTTGTGAAGCAATTAGAAAAGGCAATCTTTACAAAATTTGTACAAGTGATTTGGTTAGTCAAAATGTTTCTTGTCTTGTCGCCAATAATGATTTAACTAGCTTATGGCATAGGCGACTTGGACATGTTGGATACAAAAATTTGCAAACTATTTACAAAAACCAACATGTAAAAGGACTACCCAAATTGAATTTTGAAAATCTTGGCTTATGTGACACTTGTCAAAAGAACAAATTAGTTAAGAGTAGTTTTAAGCCCAAAAATGAAATTTCCACTACCAAACCCCTACAAATGCTTCATCTTGATTTGTACGGGGATATTGGTACGGCAAGTCTAAGTGGAAAACATTACACTTTTGTTATCGTTGATGATTTTTCTAGATATACTTGGGCTCTATTTCTTACAAATAAAAGCGATGCCGTTAATGAGTTTGTTAAGTTGTGTAGACTCATTGAAAATGAAAAGGAAGATACTATTAAGTCCATTCGAAGTGATCGAGGTGGAGAATTTGACGGCGAATTTAGAATCTTTTGTGAAACCAAGGGATATAGTCATAATTTTTCGGCTCCAAGGACACCTTAACAAAATGGAGTAGCCGAAAGGAAGAATCGGACACTTCAAGAAATGAGTCGGTCCATGCTCAATGAATTTTCACTTCCAAAATATTTTTGGGCCGAAGCCGTAAGTATCGCTTGCTATGTCATTAATCGAGTTTATATTCGTCCTAAAATGAATAAAACTCCATATGAGCTTTGGAAAGGAAGAACTCCAAGTATTAGTTATTTCAAAATATTTGGATGTAAATGTTTTATTTTGAATACTAAGGATCAATTAGACAAACTTGATCCTAAGACCGATGAAGGAATTTTTATGGGGTATTCAATCAAGAGCAAAACGTATCGGGTTTACAATAAGACTAGTGGAGTTGTTGAAGAATCCATCCATGTCAAATTCAATGAAGCTTCGGGTGTTGAAAGGATACCCAATGATGAAAGTGATGAAGAGGATATTATTGAACCCATTGTTCAACATGAAACTCAAAATAATCAACCTTCAAGCTCAAATGTTCCTCAAGATAAAAGGTGATACTTCTAATCTTCCCGTAGCATTGAAATTTAAGGAGATCACCCAAAAGATCTTATTATTGGTGATCCCTTGATAAAGTAATGACTCGAGGAAAATTTGCCGAGAAAGCTCTTATATCTCAAAAAGAGCCTAAAAATGCTAAGGAAGCTATTGAAGATGAGGATTGGTTTTTAGAGATGCAAGAGGAGTTGAATCAATTTGAAAGGAATGATGTATGGGAATTAGTACCTTGTCCTCCATCTCAAACAATTATTGGTACAAAATGGGTATTTGAACAAGCTCGATGACCAAGGCAATATTGTTCAAACAAAGCAAGGTTAGTAGCTCAAGGTTATTGTCAAGAAGAAGGTATTGATTATGATGAAACATTTGCACCCGTAGCACGTTTAGAAGCTATTCGTATTTTACTTGCCTATTCTTGTTTTAAAATTTTCAAGCTTTACCAAATGGATGTAAAATCCGCATTTTTAAATGGTATTATTCAAGAAGAAGTCTATGTAAAACAACCTCCGGGGTTTGAAAATTTTTCTAGGCCTAATGATGTTTATAGACTTAAAAAGGCCTTGTATGGTTTGAAACAAGCACCCCGTACATGGTATGATAGACTTAGCTCTTTTCTTTTGCAAAATGGTTTTACAAGAGGTAAAGTTGATACTACTCTCTTTGTTTTTGAAAAAGGGCAAGATTGCTTATCAGTGCAAATTTATGTTGATGATATTATTTTTGGTGCTACTAATGAATCATTGTGCAAGAAATTTTCTAAGTTAATGCAAGGTGAATTTGAAATGAGCATGATGGGGAGCTCAACTTCTTCCTTGGACTTCAAATTAAGCAATGCCAAGAAGGAATTTATATTTCTCAATCAAAATATACAAATGAGCTTTTGAAGAAATTTGGCATTGAAGAAGGAAGAACCGTCTCTACCCCAATGGAAACAAATGTCAAGATTGACAAAGATGAAAAAGGCAAGTCGGTTGATGAATCCAAATATAGAGGTATGATTGGTAGTTTACTTTATTTAACCGCAAGTAGACCGGACATTCTTCATGACGTATGCCTATGTGCTCGTTTTCAAAGCAATCCCAAAGAATCTCATATGAGTGCCGTTAAAAGGATTTTTCGATATTTGAAAGGCACTATTCAATATGGTTTATTCTATCCAAAGAATGAAAATTTTTCTCTTAAAGGTTATAGTGATTCGGATTATGCGGGAAATATTGATGATCGGAAAAGTACTTCCTGGATCATGTCAATTTCTAGGTGATTGCCTAGTTTCTTGGTTTTCAAAGAAACAAAATTGTGTTTCACTTTCAACGGCCGGGCTCTAATATATTTCCGCGGCATTTTGTTGTACACAACTTCTTTGGATGAAACAAACCTTAGCGGATTATAAATGTTCTTTTGAAAGTGTTCCTATCTTTTGTGATAATATTTCCGCTATAAACATTGCTCAAAATCTGGTTCATCATAACCGTATTAAACATATTGAGATTCGACATCATTTTCTAAGGGATTTTGTTTCAAAACGAAAAATTGAGATATCTTTTGTACCATCTCAAGATCAATTAGCGGACATTTTTACAAAACCGCTATCTTCCGAGACTTTTGCTTCGATACGAGCTCGGTTAGGCATAATGCATATTGAATGAGGCTTACGTTTGCATTTTGCACATCTTTAAAACTTAGGGGCGAAAAATCGGATTTTTGGTTGAAAATTCGGATTTTGGAAAAACTGACAGACAGTGGGCTGAAAGGGTTGAGGGCAACCGGTCGCCCTCAACGTCGACCGGTCGCTCTAAGCATAAAATTGGATAAAAACCGTTCTGTCTTCAACATTCTTCATTTTAACTTACTTTGGCCATTTTTCGTCCCCTTCGCCAAATACACTAAAATTTCACTTCAAATATATTTTCTTGTATATGTTTCATTTTTTGGACTTCATTAAGCTCGATTATCATCATCATTGCTCATCTTTACCGAATAAATGGTAAGAATTCTACTACATTTGCTCAATTGGGTTGAACCCTTGAGATTTTGACTTATTTGCAAAATTCTTGATGCTAGTTTCATATGAATGTGATGAGCTTAATATTTATGATGTATTGAATGTTGTTTGAACTGAATTGGTGATGAAAATTTTTGGCTTAAATGAATTTCAAAGGCGTTATATACTTCTAGTTTTATTCGACGCACGCCAAGTGTTCGACAAAATGTTTCAATGAAAAATTCATCACCTACGTGATTCTCTCGATTTGAAAAGTCATATAAGTTTATAGAGATCATGTTTTATCAATCAAATGAGCTTTTGCAAGTCAATTGATCAACTTTTCCTTTTTATTTGGAATTTAAGCTTCAATTTTCAATAAGCTCGATAAATCGATAAATTTGCGCTTTGATATGAATATTTGATGTTTTTATCGTGCTAACATTCTTTTTGATGATTCCAAAGGGGGAGAAATAGGAAAAATGCTCATACGCTCAAAGAAGCGAAAATAAGCTTGCAAGAAAAGCTATAAGTTAGGGCTCTTGAAAGCTATAAGCTGTGAACAATGCTTAGTCCATTTGATGTATTGTGGACTTTTATGCATGACTAATGATGTTTTGTGACAGGGGGAGTTTATAAGCTCATGGAATTCAAGCTTAAGTTGTGAAAGCTAAGCTTTTAGCTATTAGTTGTTGCTTGTATACTTGTTCTTTATATGCATGTTGATAGGGGAAGCTTGTGCAAAAATGATTTTGAAAAAATCTTTGCTCCTATCCTTGTGTGCTTGTACTTATGATGTATCTTGTTTGTAATTGATTGTTGTTTTAAGATCGGAAAATTTGTTTTGTTTTAAAATCGACCTTCTAAAATTGTTTTGGTTTGTAATCATCAAAAAGGGGGAGTTTGTTAGATAAATGTTTTTATCAAGATTTTGATGATTTTGTTTTAAATAAGATTTTATACCAAAACAATGTTTTTATATGTTGTCCAAATACTCCTAAATGATTTAAAATATTTTTACTAATTTTTGGAGTATTTCTTAGAGTTTTTAATTTGATAAAAATTGGACAACACTTTTGATGGTTTTGTTTAAATTGGTTTTTACACCAAAACTATGTTTATAAATGTTGTATAAATACTCCCAAATGATTTAAAATGTTTTTACTAATTTTTTGGAGTATTTCTTGAAGTTTATTTTTGAAAAAAATCGGACAACTTTTCAAAGGGGAGGTCGACCGGTCGCCCAAAGTGGTCGACCGGTACCTGAAGATAAGAAACTCGAAACAGAACATGCAGGTTTGAAAAAAAGGAGAGGGGACCGGTCCAGGAGGGGTCGACCGTGCCGCCAGTGGTGGGCGGCCGGCCGCCCCTACAACCCCTACCTGGATCGCACTATTTTTTTCAAACGGTCGAAATCTTCAACGGCAACCGGTCGCCTATGTTATTTTTTGACAAAAAAATTCCAATCGTTGTAACTGTGATGAAAGATTTGCTTTTCAATTTTGTACAATATTTCTACATCTTGTGATCTTCTTTTTGTAGACAAAAGTGAAGATAGATGAGCCTATGTTGGTGAAGCTTCCCTATAAATAGAGGATGAATTGAAGACACAAGATACAACACATACAAGCAAAATACACAACAAGAAATCTGCAAATTGTTCAAGCTTTCATTTTTATATTCTTGTTGTAATAGCCTTTTCAAGTACTTTCACTTGCACATCTTTGAGGTCTGGCTTTTTGATTCTTGATTACACTTGCACTCAATCTTTGTATTGGTTTCATAGAGTTGTAATCTTGAATTTTGTCAATCATTCAACACAAGACATCCTTGTGAGTATTCTTGTGGTAAGAATACACTTGGGTGATTTAGGTGATAGGTGTTTGAAGAGTGTGGTACTCTTCAAAGGTGGTGAAGGAAGATTGTGGTAATCTCCTCGAAGGTGTTGTAAGAGGATTGTGGTGTTCCTCAAGGTGTTGTATTAATTGTGGTAATTAAAAAAATCTTTTTCTTTTTTGAAATCCATCCCAGAGATACTGGGGTGGTAGAGGATTAGGCCCTAGGTGGGTTGAACCTCTTTAAATCAACGAGTGTTATTTAATTTCCGTATTTACATTCTTGTCATTTACTTGTTGATTCGAAAAAGAGGGTGATTTGCGAAAAATCGGCATAATCTATTCACCCCCTCTAGATTATCGTAGCCACTTGGACTAACAATTGCATGTTTCCAATTGCTCTTGATATTGTCGAGAATGAGAATGACTTAGGCATTGAAAACCAATATTCATGGACCTTTATTAGTGACAAACAAAAAAGTCTCATTCCAGCCTTTGAGTACTTATTCCCTGATGCAGAAAATAGGTTTTGTGTGAGACACTTGCACACCAATATGAAAAGGGATGGATTCACAGGTCAGTCAATAAAAAATGCTTTGTCGGCAGCAGCTAGGGCAACTAGAATTGAACAATTTAATGCAAGAATGAATGAATTGAAAGAGCTCAATGAAAATGCATATAATCAAGGTTGATAAAAAAACCACCAAATCAATGGTCCAGGTCTCATTTCAGTCCCTACCCCAAATGTGATATTCTTCTCAATAACATGTGTGAGAGTTTCAATTCTTGTATCCTTTCTGCAAGAGACAAACCAATCATACTATTGATAGAAGGGGTTAGGACTTTATTAATGTCAAGAATGCAAGTGAACAGGGATAAAGCTAGGGAGTGGGATTGTTTAATTTGTCCTAGAGTCACGAATGTGTTGCTTAAAAGCATGAATGAGGTTGGTGAATGCATTCCAGTGAAATCAGATGACTATCACTTTCAAATAAATGGACCATTTGACCAACACAATGTGGATGTGCTTCAGAAGTCCTGTTCTTGTAGAAGGTGGGATTTGACAGGGATTCCTTGTAGACATGCAGTTGCAGCTATATGGTGCAGGAATGAGAACCCTGAATCCTATGTGCATGATTGCTACAAAGTTTCAACTTATTTGGGAGTGTATGAGCATGCTATAATGGGAATGAATGGTATGGAGTTGTGGCCCAAAGTTGATTTACCAGCTCCTTTGTCACCTATCTATGAGAACAGGCCTGGTAGACCTAAGAAAATGAGAAGAAGACAGCCTGATGAGCCACCTGCACCTAACAATCCTACCAAACTGAAAAGGACTAAAAAATCCCTAAAATGCAGGAGATGTGGAGTCATAGGACACAATTCTAGAACTTGTAATAGGAAAAATAATGCTGGTTCTACCGTTGCTTCAGAAGTTGCACCACAGCATGAGGAGGCTCATCTTGGTGATTCACAGCCTGTAACACTTTCAAGTACTCAAGGAAGTAGTAATCCTATCAAGTCCACATCTTCAGGAAGGAAGAAACTCCCTGTAAGCATGTTACTTATGTACATTTATGAAAATTCTTTTCATTTTTACTGAAGTAGTTATTAATTTATTATTTGTTTCCGTTTCAGGTTAAAAGAAAAAGAGGTTCTTGCAATATCAATGTTCATGTGGGAGGCTCCACAAACAGGATTTCTAAATTGAATGTAAGTATCTTAAGTATTTAACAATATTTAGTTTTTTTTTCTTAAATATTTTTACAATATTTAGTTTTTTGTTTTCTATTTTTGTAGGTGAGCCAATCAAACAGAGTTCATACTCCAATTATTGTGAGGGGTGGAGTGAACTACATCACCATGCCAAACCTGAGATCTGCTATCAATGGTGAGCCTTCAAAAAGAGCATCAAAGGGCAGAGTCCCTGGGAATGACAAAGTGTAGCATTTCACATTTGAAGTATTGTTGTGGGATTTTTAAGAACAATGTTATTTATTGTATTTTAATTGTAGGATGTGTGGATGTTTTTAAGAACAATGATTTGTAGGATATTTGTGGGATTATTTGTAGGATGTTTGGATGTTTGGATGTTCTGTATTGGATGTTATGTATTGTGTTATGGGATGTCTATGTTATGTATTTGAACAATTTGTAGGAAATACATTTGAAGTATCTGTTTGGATGTTATGTTTTTAAGTACATTTCAAGTATCTGTTTGGATGTTTGGATGATTTGTAGGATGTTCAAGAACTCTTATTTGAACTTAGTGAGCCAATTTATGTTTTGAACTTTGTGGGATAACTCTGTTTCGTCATTGAAACCAACAAAGATCTATTGAGCCAATTACATTTCAACAAACAAAGTACACAACTACATTATGTAAGTGCATAACCAATAAAGACTGATACAATTACAACTAAAATTACAACCAAAGATCTATTTTTTTTCTTCAATTCAACAACTTCTTTCTCCAACATCTCAACCCTACTATTAGCCATCATAATCTCGGCTTCCAGCTGCTCTTCTTTGGTTTGAGATTCTTCAAATTGTTGTTGCAACTTGTTAATTTTGGCTAGTAACCCAGGTATGATTTGCTTAGCTCTTTGGCACAATTCCTCTTCAGCCCACTTGAAATGACCACAATATCCATCTTGCTGGAGAAAAAAAAATTCAAAATAAATTGCTATTCAATTAAAATTGAACAGTGCAAAAAACGAAAAAAAAAAATAAAATAAAAATTACCCCAAATTTCGGACAAGACTAGAATTTTCTACCAGGATTGGCTTTGGTCCAAGAAGTCTTCAATGATGCATTCAATCCACAACAACAATACATTCCTTCATTGTTCACCGAGCTAGAGGATTTGGAAGAGTTTGGAGTGAAAGAATTCTTCATTTTAGCTTGAAGGTTGGAGAAATAAGGAAGAATGAAGGTTGGAGCAAAAACAAAACAACATTTGAATACATGTTTACGTGTTGTAGCAAGTTTTCAGGTTGTCTTGGTGTTAAGTTGGTTTTTATACCAATGTATTGAGTATTCTAGACTACGATTTTGCGGTGTTTTTGAGTATTTTAGTGTCGTTTGAGTCGAGTTCGTGTCATTTATTGTCGTTTGTGAGTCGGGACTAATCTTGGTAGCCGAAATTGATCAAGAATGATGAAAAACGTGTTTGATGGTGAAGATCACATTTTAAAAGCTGAAAGAACGGAAAATTATCGACGGAGTACGCACAGCACAAACGCGTTACTAAAAACCCCGCACGCAGTGGGGGGGAGAAAAAAGACAGAAGATAAGCATAGCAAGGGAGGGACTGCAGCGCCCATACATAAGGGCTGTAGCGCCCGTTAGTACAACAGCAAATATCAATCGCACGTTGCGGCTAAGACGGAGAGTAAGCAGCACAGCCAGCTGGCAAAGATGCGGGGAGCAATTAGCAAAGAAGCGTGCGAGGGAAGCGAGCAGGCCAGAAGACGCGCTTTGCTCAAAATAGCAGAGATCAAAACAAAGAAGCGACGAGCGTGTCACGCAGCAAAGCAGCGCGCGATCGGCGAGGGCGATGGGCGCGATGCAGCCGCGCCGTGAGCAAAGCAGACAAAAAATAATGAGCAGCTGGCTAAAGGCTGCAAAGAAGGATGGATTTAGGCTTCAAGCGCGAATGGGCCTGAACGTACGCTGAGTTATATTTTTGGGCCTTTTGACGCGATTTCGAGGGTTTCGAGCCTATAAATATGAGAAATGACGTACAAACAGGGGGGTCGAACATTATTTTGAGCACAACGCAAGGCAAGAGACACAGAGCTAGGGCTCGGGACGACAATTGGAGGCACTTCTCGTCTGGACACAGAGATAATTCCTTCCCTTTTCTTCTCAATTCTTTCTTTGTTTTTCTTTGTCGATTTTTGAGATGTATAATTATTTCTCCATGGGTTTTTGTACATCCATTATGAGCTAAACCCATATTTCTAGGGGATTGATGTAACTTACGTTTGAACCTATGTTTTGATTTCCAATTTATGAAATTCGCATATTTATTAATCTATTTGTGCTATTTGATTTGATTGCATCTGGATTATCGATCAATAATTTAGATTGTTTGGCATGTTTAATTTGACGCCGAGAGAGTAATTGAACATCTGGACAAAGAATAGCATAACCTAGGGTTTCATAGAATCGAGAGGTTTATGAATCTTTTGAAGCCTATGATAGAATATTCATTGGGCGTATTAGGGTTTAATTTATGATTTTTATAGAGATATCGAAATCAGAAATTGGAACCTAGAATCACTTGGCACTCGAGAGAGGAAGTGATAAACGATAGGAATATTGGCTTATAGATTGATAACTTGTGATTAATAAACTGGATTGAAAACATAGGGGATAACTAGGTGAAATCAATCCTCTAGAATTCATCTTCTACGTGTTTGATAAATTGTCTGAACCATTTATTGGCTTAATTTTAGTTTTATTTTTAGTTTAATCAATCATCATCTCTTTCCGATTTCTAGATAGAATTAAACTATTTTAATTATAGTACTTAGTATAAAATTCGATAACAATCCATGTGGAGACGATAACCCTACTTTCAAAATCTATACTAAAACTTGACACCGTACGCTTGCGGTAAGATTTTCGCGATCAAGTTTTTGGCGCCGTTGCCGGGGATTGTTTTATCCTATTTTAAACTAATACTATTACCACGTAGTCTTAATCCTAATCTAGACTAGTATAGGAATTAAAATTTCGTTTTTCTCATTTGACTTGTCTGTTTATGCGAGATTCCAAAGATATTAATTTGCTTCATTTTGATCCAGAGATTGAAAGGACACTTCGAGCAATCCGAGCAGCAAAGCGAGCACAGAATCGAGCAATGGCAGACGGCGTAGACAATGAGAATAACGGAAATCGGGTCGTAAACATGCCACCACAGCCTGAGGCACCAGAAAGGACAATCCGGGATTATTTTCTGCCCACCGTGAACCAGAATTACTCCGGAATTATGCGCCAGCCCATTAATGCAAATAATTTCGAATTGAAATCGGGCCTCATAAGCATGGTTCAGTAGAATCAGTTTGGGGGGAGTCCATTGGATGATCCGAATACACATCTGGCCACATTCTTGGAGATTTGCGACACCATTAAGATGAATGGTGTGACTGATGAGGCCATTTGGTTGAGGCTTTTCCCATTTTCACTTCGGGATAAGGCCGGCATGTGGTTACGACGTTCGCCCCTGGAGTATTACGAGTGGGATGACTGACTCAAAAGTTTTTAGCAAAATTCTTCCCTCCCGAAGAAGACACTTCAACCAAGAGCGAGATAGCCCGGTTCAAATGATTGATTTTGAGCCGTTATATGAAGCTTGGGAGCGATTTAAAGATCTGTGAGGAGATGCCCACAACATGGATATGCGACCGAGAGGGTTCAGATTTTTACAACGGGTCAATGGGCATACGAGGATGATACTAGATGCGGCATCGGGAGGTACATTGATGGCTAAAACACCGATCGAGGCCTTACTTTTACTTGAAGAAATGGCCACAAACATCTATCAATGGCCCTCCGAGAGGTCGTTGGCTGCCAGGTTCTTGGTGTTCTTTCTTGAGCTTGATCTGAATGTCGCTTTGGCGGCTCAAATCTCGAATCTCGAGTCCGACAAAGCAATTGGCAATCATGAATACGGCAACACACCACAGCAAGCCGCACTCCCACCCGCCGCCGTTCACACAGCTGCCACTCACGGGGCCGAGCAAGTCAATTATGTGAATAATCGGGATTTTAATAACCGAGGTAATTCATTACCAACTCACTACCACTCAGGACTTCGCAATCATGAGAATCTTTCTTATAGCAACAACAAGAATGTATTGAATCCACCTCCGGGTTATCCAAACACATCCAGTTCCAATGCACTCGGAGGTGAAAAGAAGCGGTCGCTTGAGGAGATGCTCGGCTCATTCATCGGAGAGACCAGGAATCGAATGAATAGGAGTGAGGCGCAGATTGATGGTCTGAATACTAAGATGAGCACAATGGAGACGCATATTAGGTCGATCGAGACACAAATGGGTCAGTTGGCTACAGCCGTGAATTCATTGCAGCAGAAGGGAAAGTTCCCAAGTGAAACAGAGGTTAATCCGAGAAAGCACTGCAATGCAATTTACGCGGAAAAGGAAGCAAAAATTCAGCCTGCTCCCGAAGAATCACCTATTTATGCGAAACTAGTGGAATCCAAGAAAATGAAGTTGGAAGAATTTGAAACTATCTATCTGACAGATGAGTGTAGTGTAATAGTCCAGAGTAAACTACCTCAGAAAATGAAGGATCCAGGGAGTTTCACTATTCCATGTACTATTGGAGGAGTTTGCTTTGAGAAACCACTTTGTGATCTTGGGTCCAGTGTGAATCTGATATCTCTTGATGATGTGACGAAGTATGGGCTCGGGGAGGTGAAGCCGTCCAACATCACTTTGCAGTTCGCTGATCGATCCATCGCCTATCCGTGGGGAATCATTGAAGACGTATTGGTAAGAATTAATAAATTTCTTTTCCCTGTGGATTTTGTAGTGTTGGACGCGAACGAGGAGAAGAAAATACCTATAATCTTTGGGCGGCCATTTTTAGCCACAACAAGGACTTTGATTAGTGTAGAAACGGGGGAGCTAACATTGCGGGTAAATCAAGAGAAAGTTGTATTCACCATCCATCCAACCAATAGGCTAAAATTTGAATTAAAGGATGGTAAGCAGATGGTTGGGAATATTCTTTGTCAAGACATTGGAGGTTGGGAAGTTTCTAAGGGGAATGTGGATAACATGCCTATTGGAGCCCCAACTTGAGGATAATCGACATAGTCCGGTCAAGATCAAACTTAGCGCTTCTTGGGAGGCAACCCAAGCCCCTTTTTATTGCTTTCTTAGTTTTAATATAGTTAGTAGTTGTGTTTGCTTTGTTATGATTTTTTTTTTTTTGCATTTTTAGGAGTAGTAAGTTGCATCATACCCCACCCCTCTTATTTGTACAAATCCCACATATCCCACTCCATCCTCACAAAGGAGCATTATGACACCACACACACCATCTTCATCTCATTCACTCATTATTTGGTAAGTTTGAAACTTTCCAAAACCCACCCCATTTTCCCCATCTTGTGATTGTTGTGTGGTTGGCTTGTAGTAGTGCTAGGATAATTGTTGTTGATTTGTGGATTGTGGATTGGTTGCTCATGCTAGACTTAGGTTTGGTGCTGATTTTTGGGATTGAATTGAGTTATCCATTGCATTCACTATCTTTGCCCAAATTCATGCATATGAGGTGTTTGATGAAATGCCCCAATGATAGTTTCAAATTGTTTAGTGCTATATTGCATTTCTATGCTTATCTTTTTGACATGGCATTATATTTTCTACTTGGGTGCATTATGTATGGGCTTTGATTTTCGATTTCTCACCCATAACCGAATTCCTTGGTTCCACGAGTTTTGTTTTCTTTTCTACCTTGCTAGGTTGCAAAAATGCGAAATCAAAGAGCAACTGGACTAAGGCGAATGAGAAGAACAAGACCACACCTCGGAGGCATACAACACCCACGGGCTTGTGCGCTAGGATGCATTGTGAGCTTATACGAGACACCTCCTACACGTAGTAGTACCACATGACTTAAGGAGCCTTCGCTCCTCGGCTACCAGGAAAGTCTGTTTTCCCACCTCTCCATTAGGGACAATGTCGTTTTAAGTTTGGGGGGTGTAGTCTGTTTTTATTCTTCGAGTCGAGTCTTGAGTCAAAAAAAAAAGAAAAGAAAAAAGAAAAAAAAAAGAAAAAAAAAGAGTCTAGAGTCGAGTCGGGTCATTTGTAAAACTGTGAAACTGCATGACTAAATGAATTTGTTGAATATGAGTTGAACGGTCAAAAGAGCATGTGTTTGAACTGTGATTTGATCTTCTTTCCATTAATTCCATCTATGTGCTTAACTCTGTTGATTTATTTGGGGATGAATTGTGCGATTGAGTGTTTCTTTTATGATCCCACCGGATTCTAGAACTTGTCTGATCACTAGTCGAGGCGAAATCCTAGGCGAAGTAACATTGAGGAAGTGATTTAGGCCATCTTTGAACAAGCCAGAGCCTAAAAGCCTACCTTTGTATTATATTTTCCCTAGTGTCCCCCTTTGAGCCTTATAAACCCGTTTCTTTGGCAACCAATCTAATACCTAGAGCTTAAATGTGAAAATCCTAATTACCCATCACTCATACACACAAAGTATAGAAAAATATTGGAAGTTAAGAGGGTATAATGAAAAGGGTATGTATTTGATTGAATGAAGTTGCCCGAGAAAAGAAGATATGAAACCCCGTGCATGCAAAAAGAATAAGTTTGGGGGTTCCGAAAAAAAAATAGAAAAAAAATGATGAGAAAAATCAGTGGATTGAAGGTTCATAAATATTGGGGATGTCAAAAAGTGAAGGGTAGTTGCTAATTGATGATTCGAAGTGATAATTGTGTGTTTGGGTGATTTGAGCTACTTAATCCTATATTTCCCTACCTTACCCTAAGCCCACATTACAAGCTTTAAAAGTCCTATTGATCCTTGTGTTACATTAGCCTACATTAGTGGAGATTAGTGTGAAAGACAAGCCTAGGAGTCCGGTAAGCATCTTATCTCTATATTCAAAAAGTGGATCATTTTGAAAACACTTGATTGCGTGAATCTATCTGGATAATGAAAACGGAGTTGGCATGAACATTCCACCTTCATGATCACTATGTGAAAATACGTGCTTGATTGATAGTGAAACGAAATTTGACGAATGAGTTTGGTTGTGAAGTTTCGCAGTTAGTTTGTTGAGTCAGTCGTCTTTATTTTTTTCTTCATCCATGTTTGTTGATTTTCAAAGTCTGTAATTGCTTGAGGACAAGCAAACGTCTAAGTTTGGGGGTATTTGTTAAGTTGGTTTTTATACCAATGTATTGAGTATTCTAGACTACGATTTTGCGGTGTTTTCGAGTATTTTAGTGTCGTTTGAGTCGAGTTCGTGTCATTTGTTGTCGTTTGTGAGTCGGGACTAATCTTGGTAGCCGAAATTGATCAAGAATGATGAAAAACGTGTTTGATGGTGAAGATCACATTTTAAAAGCTGAAAGAACGGAAAATTATCGACGGAGCACAAGCTCCGCAGCGCCAGAACCCACGCGCCGCAACGCGGGGGTAGAAAAGAGTACAGTAAGCATAGCAAGGAGGGGCGCTGCAGCGCCCATACATAAGGGCTGCAGCGCCCGTTAGTACAACAGCAAATATCAATCGCGCTACAAAAGACGGAGAAGCAATGACTTTGCAGCAGCATTGGCAAAGATGCGGGGAGCAATTAGCAGCGTGCGAGGAAGCGGCGTGGCTGCGGCAAAGACGCTTTGCTCAGCAAAGGCACTGCGCAGCGAGATCAAAACAAAGAAGAGACATGTCACGCAAGCGGCGAGCAAGCGCGAAAGGCAAGGGCAATGGGCGCATGCCGCTGCATGTGAGCAAAGCAAAAAATAATGAGCAGCCATGGCTTTCTTGCGCAAGAAAGGATGCAAAGCGCTTCCGCGCGGAATGGGCCTGAACGTACGCTGAGTTATGTTTTTGGGCCTTTTGACGCGATTTCGAGGGTTTCGAGCCTATAAATATGAGAAATGACGTACAAACAGGGGGTCGGACATTATTTTGAGCACAACGCAAGGCAAAAGACACAGAGCTAGGGTTCGGGATGGCAATTGGAGGCACTTCTCGTCTGGACACAGAGAGAATTCCTTCTCTTTTCTTCTCAATTCTTTCTTTGTTTTTCTTTGTCGATTTTTGAGATGTATAATTATTTCTCCATGGGTTTTTGTACATCCATTATGAGCTAAACCCATATTTCTAGGGGATTGATGTAACTTACGTTTGAACCTATGTTTTGATTTCCAATTTATGAAATTCGCATATTTATTAATCTATTTGTGCTATTTGATTCGATTGCATCTGGATTATCTGATCAATAATTTAGATTGTTTGGCATGTTTAATTTGACGCTCGAGAGAGGTAATTGAACATCTGGACAAAGAATAGCATAACCTAGGGTTTCATAGAATCGAGAGGTTTATGAATCTTTTGAAGCCTGTGATAGAATATTCATTGGGCGTATTAGGGTTTAATTTATGATTTTTATAGAGATATCGAAATCAGAAATTGGAACCTAGAATCACTTGGCACTCGAGAGAGGAAGTGATAAACGGTAGGAATATTGGCTTATAGATTGATAACTTGTGATTAATAAACTGGATTGAAAACATAGGGGATAACTAGGTGAAATCAATCCTCTAGAATTCATCTTCTACGTGTTTGATAAATTGTCTGAACCATTTATTGGCTTAATTTTAGTTTTATTTTTAGTTTAATCAATCATCATCTCTTTCCGATTTCTAGATAGAATTAAGCTATTTTAATTATAGTACTTAGTATAAAATTCGATAACAATCCATGTGGAGACGATAACCCTACTTTCAAAATCTATACTAAAACTTGACACCGTACGCTTGCGGTAAGATTTTCGCGATCACTTGGACGGTCAACTAACGATAGGTAGTGGTAGTGATTAAAAATTGTAACGTTAGGTACCAATGTTGATTAAGTTGGAACATGGGGTACTAAAACCAAAAAGTAGGTAAACTTGGGGTACTAAAACTGAAATTATCCCTAAATTTAATGAGTTAGGTTGGAGAAATTATTACTCCATTAATAGTTGATAACGGTGAAATTAACATGTAGATTAAAAATCGATGTAGATTAAGAGAGTTGGCAAACCTCAATTTAAATAACAGTGATTTTAAGCTTTTAGCTGATTTTTTTTTAGTATTTGCAAATGCCAATTTTTGCTTTTGTATTATCTAAATCTAAAAGTTGGGAGGGGGTGTTTCTATTTTTAGAAAAGTACTTTTGTTACTTTTTTTTTTTAAAAAGATTGGTATTTTTCTAAATAAGAAGAAATTTGTTTTCAACATTATTATCCTCAAATTTTATCATACTCTAAAATTGTATTTTCTAAGGAAATGCTCGTATCACTCATATTTTGGTGTTTTTGTCTTTCTATCCAAAAGTTAATTTTAAAAGTATATTTTTCCCAAACAGTTCAACTTTAATTTTTGGAAATACTAGCAATTTATGATTCTAAACTATTTTACTTGTATAATATTATAAAATATTTCTTAAAAAGACAGAATGGTTTGCAAACACTCCCTTAAAGAAATCCTTTATTGAGAACACATTATTTGTGGCAAAATCACGTGAGTCAAAAATCGAAGACGAGACCGAACTAAAAATATATCACAGAGATATACCTTTCTTGGGCTCATGCTTTATTTATCTAGACCAGTAGAAAAGTTGGGAATAAACTTTATGATATTTTCCAAATTATTTATTGATAGCTGTCTGCAAAGGCACCAATATGGACATCTGGGAAAAAAAAGAGAATGAATCGGATCCATGAAGGTCTCCGCTGTCTTTACCCCAAAGCTTTGAATGATGTGAATAATCGGATGTACCTCAACAAGTTAGGGTCTTGAGCTGCCATAGACTGAGTCAGCACACGAGAAATCGAAATTCTCCTCCACCATGTTACCAAGGTGATTCGAAGTTTCGAATCTCCACGCTAGGATTGCCAGCAAGCAGACAACACGTTACACAAGTCCTTTACCAATTAAGCTATACCCACCCGGGTCACCAATCTGGACATCTGAGTTCGGTTAAAAGCGATCCTGAAAAATGATGCCCAATCTGAAATAACTCATATGGGCTCATGTTAAGCCCAATCACTTTTTTAGTCATTTTACTCGATTTTCATTTTTCATTAATTTAACGCCAAGGAAAAGCAAAAAACCAAAATAACAGAACTGATAAACGTATATATATGTTTGCTGCCACCATCGCCGCCGGCACAGAGTCGCGAATGATAGCTTGTAGGTCTCTCTTCAGGTATTTCTATATAATTTACAGTTAACTAACATTATTTGTTTAGTCGCTGTATTATATTCCACTAATTGGTTTTTGCAGAGGTAACCTTCTAGCTCGGAGAAGTACAAACACTTGTGAACAATCAAATCCCTTGCTCTACTTTCAGGTTCGGAAATTGGGATAGAATTTATTGAATAAATGCATATTCCTCTCAATTTACGTTGTTAATTCATGTCACAGAAGTATAAGTTTTGCCATGGTTTTATCTGTGATCTGAAAATGGATGTTAGAAAGGGAAAGAAAGTTGATATTGATCGGAAAAAGCGGGGAAATGTGACACAAACATGGAGGGCTGTGTCCACTCAGCCTAATTTCCATGACGGTAATCTTTCTTTTCCTTTGCATTACAATACTTTGCAGGGTAAATATCTTCGTGGGGCTATTAGATGGTGTCTTTAAAGAATGCTGATGACATTTAACGTGTATATAATTGGCAATCGATCATGGTTGTTGCAACTATGTATTCTTTCAATTGTATTGTGTTTGATTTATCTATAACTGGAATTTTAGCCTGACCGTTTTGAATTTTATCTATAACTGGAATTTTTGCCTGACGTGTTTCCAAAATGGTTGTTTCCTACTACCATTTTGTTCAATATTTGGTGACGATTGTGACAACCTATATGATTTCAGGTGATAGTGAAAAGGGTAAGCTACAAAGTCGACTAGAAGAAGTGCATCATGCTATTTCTTCAACTGTTTCAATACCTGAAGGTGAAAGTAGCAATCCTGATATTTTCAATGAGCCAGTTGGCCCAGATACATGTCCTGTAATAGAAGGTAGCAAGGATGATATATCATCAGATGAAAAGTTAGTGCCACCTGAGAAACATTCAGTGTCGATGGAGGTAAGTTCTTTATTGTATATTTTCAGATGTTTATTTTGTTTGTCTTATCCATTGTATGAGACTGATTAGTTCTTTTCTGAAATGTAACACTTAAATTTTTTGTTTCTTCTTGACTAACTTGATTTACTGTTTTCCAATCAATTACATAACATAATAGGGAAGCGAGGTCTACTTTTATAGGGATTTTTGGACACTTCATCATATAGCTTGAATCCTATTTTAAGATGTATACCTGGCAATGTATGCATTATGTAGTGACTGAGAGTCACTGGCAACAAAATCTCTGTTTTACTCTCGTTCCATTTCTGTTCGCTAAATCAAAAATATCTCTATGATCATGAAGAAAAATCAGTAAGTTTGAAAGATATTCTGTTTTGAAGTCCTACCGGTAAAGGCGTCAATTTGTGACACGACACGATTACCCCACACGAATTTAGCAGGTATATGTACAACCCTTTGCGGGTTCGGGTCAAATTCGGGTTGGGGTCGGACACAGTTAACACGTGAAAAAAGGCCAGGTTAGGTTTACTCGCGTGTCAACACGATTAACCTATCTAACCCATTTAGTTGTATAGTGGACATGTTATTTTCATATTTTGTTATGTTTTAGTTGGTTATATAATGTTAGACAAAATATTGAATGCATTTTCTAGTAATTTAATGTATTTTATTTGTAATTTTAGCTTTTTCTCTTCTGTTTTTTTTTTTTGAATTTTTTCATGTCAAACTTTAAATTATATAATATAATATTTTAAAGCTAGCTGATTGGCTTGTAAGCAGTGCATTACATTCATTTTTAATAATATTTCGCATTTATCCAAAAAACTTTAAATTATATAGGTGTTTCGTGTTGTGTCAGATTACCCGTATCATAAATAGGTCGTGTATCTTGACAAGAATAATTTAATATGTCGTGTTCGGGTGCGTGTCAAACATGTAATAGCCGTGTCATAACACGACCCGCAAACACGAAACACGACCTGATTGACACCCCTAGTCCTATGCAAATAATTGGCCAAAACTATATTGGGTTTTATCGCCTAAAATTTAGTACCAAGACATTAACAGTTTTATGGAAGCAAATTCCTTAAAAAGCTTTGCTTCTTCAGCATTGAATAGTTCTAAGAACCTTGCATACAAATAGTTGAAATTAGTGTGATTTCTGCATATTGGCCTACACGACTCCATGAGTGGTTGCATCTGAGATCACCTGTTTTGAACTTATCAGTTTGTTCTTCAAGAGGGGGAGGAGTTTGGGCCAAGAAGTTTATTTTTGAAAATTCTGGCATGTGGCAACAAATAGTCCTATAGTTTTATTTGTTGCTTCAGATTGTTTGGCTGCCTTGGTTTTGCGACCTTAATCTACGGGCCAAAAGAAAGCTGTTGGCCACCGACATCAATTTGTAGTTTGTTTACTTTATAGTTTTTTCCTTGTCTACTATTGGAGTTTGTGCATCTTACTTGCTGACTTAAAAGGTAGCTGAGTCTATTTTTTGTACGTGCAATAACTTTTGCAGAAATGTGGTAAGTCTTGAAAAGAGTCAACCTTTTAGTTGTTTCCTTTATCTATCTGTTTGTCTACTTAGTTTTTCTGTGTGTTCCCTAAGCTTTACTATGGAACGTTGGGTTTTGTTTTGGGTGTTTTGGGAGAATGTATTGGAAATTGTAATGTATGCTTGGTTTTATTTTGGGAAAATGAAAATTGTTTTGGGGAACCAAACATTCCTGTATCATGATTATATTAGTACCAGATCCTATAGGTTACACATGATGGACTGAAAGTATTTGGTTGAGTTTTATTTAATCATAGATAAGGGGAAAGTGCCACTAGAGATTAGAAGGTGCGCAAAATATTTGAAATGCTTTTCAAAAAATTTACTCCTGCCCTTTGTATTGCTTACTTATTTGTCTCGACACTCCTCCCAGAATCACGCGTCCTATATATTTACTTGATATTATGTGTCAGTGTGTTATTAGTCTTCCGTTAACGGATATTCTGATTTATCTCATCTTGTGTATGTTTGCAGGTAGGACGGTCCTTAATGCGTTTCATCAAAGGCAAAGGGTATGTCCCTTTACATTTACTCTTGTATTGATGGAAACATGTAATATTTGTCATACATTTTGAACAGGGGAGGCACTCAGGAGGAAATTGAGGAGGAGATGGGGGTTAAAATTATGTTTTCATCATCTAAAACAGAGGATTTTATCAGTGAGTTCTTGTTTCTGGACATGTTATGTTTATTTTTCTGCATTTAGATTAAGTTTCTGTTCAGAACAATGTTACTCAATGTATATAATGAGTTTTCTCAAATGTTCTAAAGTTTAATTTTATTGCAATACTCATTTGTAAATCATTTGATGTACAAGCTTAAATCATGACCATGTAACATTACTACTTGTAGTTGGGATCTTCCCTGCCGTTTTCAAATTTGTCTAGATTTTCCACCTTTATAACCTCCTAGTTGTTTATACTGCATAATTACCCCATTCGTGTTTGCTTACTTACTCCCTATCCTATGACCCCATATAAGATGCTTTCTTTACTAATTTATTAAACTAAATATGTCCTTCATATCCAATTTTGTGTCTCCTATACAACTTTTCTACCTACTATGGTCGTTTTGATTTCTCAGATATGAAAAGCTCATCATATGTTTGTGCTTAGTTCTGAGAGTAATTTCCATATTAGACAGCTGTATTCTGTGGTGGCGTCTCCTACATTTTAGCCCAAAAGGAATGTGTTGTTGACACTCAAGTTATTAATGTTCTTTTTTATGCTTTGGATTATTTTTTATTCTCGGTTGATCATGGATAACCATACTATTGTTGTCAGATCAGCTGTTTCCTGAAAATTGACCTTTTCTAAAGTCCTGATATGTGAAGTGTTCTTTTCCAAATTGTGATGAATATGTCTTGGTTGCCGGCTGCAGTTAACAATCACATCTTTTTTCCTTAAATTTACCTCTTATTGTTCTGGGACTTGATTCTTGTTCTACCATGTCATTTCAGTAACCAAATATTGTGAAGATACATGGAGTTAAGTAATCATGTCTTATCCCTTCTGATTAACTTAATCTGACAGTGTATCTTTTATTGCAGTCATTGAAGGCAACTCTGCTGAAAGTGTTACTAAAGCATCTGAGAAAATACAAATTATTATAGATAAGGTTCTAATGTTAAAGTTGTCATTCATTTCTGTTCTATTGGTTTAATTTTCCCTGGCCAAAATTATGCGATAGTTAATCGCCATTATTTTATGGTTTCATTCATTTCCATAAATAATGGGCCATTTTTACTAAGATTTCTGTAGTTGTTTTCTTTTATATCATGGGTGAGAATTTGAGATAAATGTCAAACAGTATGTAGATGTGCTGACTAGGGTAAGTTTCAATGTTGTGCTTCAAAACTGAATTCGACAGGAAAATTGAATTGTTTTGTACATTGATATAGATATTACTTGTAAAGTTATGTGACCTTTAACTATGTCCCCGGTCTCATTTATCACAGAGCATTTATATTGGGCTTGATTCGCATTTCGCCCCTAACCACGACTCATCCATCTGAAGTTAATTTTATTAATTGCAACATATTATAATACTCAGACAAAATATGCCTTATGTGAGGCACATCACAGGGTGGTGACGGAAGTGGTTAAACATGAAGTTTTAGGTCTATGCCTTTTAAGCTATCATTTTGGACATGCACTTGGTTTGACACTACTATTTCAGATAGCTTGGTTTGGTAAAGGGGTCCAACCATGTTACTAAATTGATCCTTCTAATATTGACCAGAATAACTTTTCTTGTTATACTAGCATTGACCGATGCAAGTTTTTTCTAATATTTTTTCCAGTTGATAATTTGATAGATTGCTTTTCCTTGCTCATTAAATGAAATACTGCTAGGGCAAAGATTTAATTGTGGGATAATCACTTCGTCTGATTCTGAAAGAAAAAGCTGCCCACTGCAGCAAGAAGCTGACGGAAACAATTAGAAGCTAGCAAAGCCACTACTCTTCTTCTTATAACACCATATTTTGGTGCTGTATCTGGTGGACACTCCCATTCAAGAATAAAGATCTCTGAGGAAAAACATTAGACATTATTTTATGGTCAGAGCTGGGAGCTACCGTAGGTATTCCTATGAATGCTAAGCAACTGTGCGTGGCATAAGTGTTTTCAAGTAACAAGAAATGCTTCACTATTGTGTTTGTTGTCAAAACTCCAAGTGAATAAATTGGCCAATATGATGATATGTTTACTAGAACCTGTAAGCCTTACTTTTACGATTTTAATATCATTAATTGTGACAATTGATTAAAATATGTTTGTGCTTCCAACAGGCAGTTAATAGTCGTGATCTCGACTATTCTCACTTTGTTTCACTTCCTTTGGCTATTCACCCTGGACTAGTTGACAAACTTGTCAATTTTCAGAATACAATACTTGGAATAGCAGCATCAGATAAAAATAAGAATGTGGACAGTGATGCAGGTGGAGGTACTTCAGATGAGGAAGAGGAAGACCAGCAATCAATTAAAGCTTCCAAAGTTCTTGTTGAGTTGGAAGCGGAAGAAGATGATTCTCATGTTAAAGTAAATATAATGAGCGAACAGCATTCAACAAAAGCACCTCTAGTGGCTGAACTCAAAGCTGAAGACGCTAGTACATCCACTAAAGTAAATCTAACCGATATTCCTCTCGTAAGTTACCGTCGTAAAGAGCCAAAGGCTCCTGCCTCAGAGACAAGTTCTTCTAAATTAAAGTTAAAAGGTATAGAAGTTTGCGATTTATTGCCTTCGTCCCCCCCAAACCAACAGCCCTCCTGTGCCGCATGCTGGGGACCTCCTTTGGGTTCAACTTTTTTGTGTTTCAAGAAAAGAAAAAGAAAAATATGCCCCCTTATTGATCACATTTTTCAAAATGCAATAGGTTACAAAAAGTCCAACTGTAACATGCACCTATTGCTCCAAAATCTGGCAACTGATCCCCATTTCTTAGTAGCTAGCGAAACACTTCTCATCAGTCCCTTCATTTATGCTAATTAGCATGAAAGTTATTTTTTCTTCTCTTGGAGTGAGAATAATGGAAATACGAACCTTGCCCAAAAAAATAACTGAAATACAAATCACACCATAAAATACCCTCCTTTGCAACATATAGAAGAGTTTTTCATCTTTTAAGTCTTCCTCGCATTGATCAGATCATCTTTTACATGCAGAGTCAGGGATTGATAAGTCCATATTTATCAAACCAAAAACCTTTCACTTAACTGTCCTCATGCTGAAGTTATGGAACAAGGACCGAGTTAAAACAGCTGCAGAGGTTTTGCAGGTAAAGTTCTTTTTAATAAACATATACAGCTGACTAATGATTTCTATTAACAATGCCACTATTCCTGCCTTCTAGAGTGTCTCGCCAAAAGTAATGGATGCTTTAGAGAACCGTCCAGTTTTGATCAGACTTAAGGGATTGGTAAGGTTTCCTCTGAGTTAGAGTTTTAACATCTGATCGTCATTTATTTCACTCCTTTTGTTTGTTGCTCTTTGCTTGAAGTTCTTTGAGAAAATATTCTGCCAGAAACTTATGTTGCTCATATTTCTCTGGAACTTTCTTTGTGATATCCCATGAGCAATATGCAATTTCTATGAAACAAAATATGCTGCTTGTTGTATTTATGGCCATATCTACAGATTGTTACATGCTCTTTCTTGCCTTATTCCATGAACTTGTATTCTCATAAGGAGAGACGTACATGAACACAAACATTAAGACATGCATTAGGTATATGTGGCTCCAAGAGGCAAGAAGTCAGAGTTAGTGAGTTACATGCATTAACACAGCTGAATAATAGATGCGCCCACCACTGGACTTAGTAGGGTGGGGGAGTATGAGAATTGAGACAACTCTCGTGTTCTTTTGTGAGTGGCCTTATTACTCTTCTAAGGTTTTGTTTCCAATCTTCTTGCAGGATTCCATGAGAGGTTCTTTGGCCAAGGCTCGTGTCCTTTATGCTCCTGTAGAAGAAATTGGTGGCGAGGGGCGACTTTTACGTGCTTGTCGTATCCATATTTTCTGGCTCTGTCTTACTTTAATGTTAACTTAAAAATTTAATTTTTTTTAATGTATTACTACGTGGATAATATCTTTTGATATTCTTAAACTTTCTTAGAAGTCATTACTGACGCATTCGTGGAGGCTGGCTTGGTCATTGAGAAAGATGTGCAACATAAGTTAAAGGTACTTTGTATCTTATTATGGTAATTTATTTTGAGTGTAGGAGAATACCCTTTTCATACTCACTCAGTTGGAGATTTTAACATGTTGGCAGCGCTTCAGTTAGTAAATATTGGAGCATCTCCATTTGTTTCTAATTTGATGCATAAAATATTAAACCCTCTCTCTCTCTCTCTCTCTCTCTCTCTCTCTCTCACACACACACACACACACACACACACATATATACATGCATACGCACATAGAAACGAAAATACCCAAACACAAACGCCTCTGCTCCCTCCAACCTGGGAACTATTACAGGCTTGATCTTATTGAACTTCATTATGTTTTCCTAATTTTCTTTTCTTTTTAAATATCATATATTTTCCCACTTACAAACAGGGCACTTGTTGTATTGGCCCTTACCTTAGTTCGCAAATTAGCAGATAATCCCATCCTTTTACTGGGGTTCAAAGTTTTTGAATTGGAGTATGGTTCAGAAGGCGATGGCTATGTCAAGCATAAGCCATAACATCTCTTGAACTAATTAGTAACGGTTGTGTGGATACTGAATCATATGTGCATTTTCTTTGTGGCCATATCTTCTCTCGAAATTTTTAGTAATGATTGTGTGGCTACTGAATCATATGCATTGTTTTTTTTTTTTTTTTTTCTTTTTGGCCATATTTTCTCTCCTGCGATTCACCAAACTGATCACACTTTAATATTAAGTGCTCTGTTTTGTATAAATGTTCTCTTTAAGTATTGACAATCTGAAATCTTCCCCTTACTGTGCAGTTGCATGCTACGGTTATGAATGCAAGTCATAGAAAAAGGTGCTACTCCTGTTATTTTCTTTACTTATTTGTTGGTGTGCATAGTCATGTCACTGGCTAATGGGTTATTTGTTTCTCATGTTGAAAAGTCTCAGAGTTTTCTCTGTTTTCACCTTTGTGTCAGCTAATGATTATTCGGTGCCTTTTTTAGAAAGAAGAGAACAAGAAAATTCGACTCATTTGATGCCAGAGGCATTTTTGAGCTATATGGTTCTGAGGAATGGGGCGAGTATCCTATACGCGAAGTTCATCTTTCTCAAAGGTTTGTGTTCGATGAGAATGGCTACTACCACTGCTGTGCTTCAGTTCCCTTTCCTGACGAAATGCAAGTAGATTGAATATTCACCTTGGTAATTTGACTACTTGTAATTTCTAAATAAGAATAATAAACAATATTTGCAGACTTTTGTATCCCTGATGGTTATTATATTAAGTTGCATTATGTTTTTTATTTTTTTGGCAAAGAAGTTTTTACATGAAAGACAGATTTATTTGCAAATTTCGCAAATGAGAAAGAATGAATTCACTCATTGTCATGCTTATTTTTGGATCAAAAAGACCCACATCTAGCCTTATATACCTAGTGATGAGAGGTCTTACCAAATATTAATTTCAAATTGTCAGAGCATCTAAATGTTCATTCACTTTTGCATGTAGTTATAAAATGAGAAATTGAATAAGATAAATGTTCCAGATGGTGTATTATCTGAAAATTGCTTAATGTGGGCTATTGCTATTCTATCCTAAGCCATTCAACACTTATAAGACTTTGATAAATATGCTACATGAAGTTGCTTTCTCTCTGCTGCTTCTATTATTTCCAGACCTGTTTAGGAATCACTAACCTGGATCTTCCTCTGTACCCAAGAAGGTGATAACACTGGACTCATTATGCACTCTGTAGTTTCTGAGTGATGATCATTATTTTCTGATCTATCTCAGTTTAATTTCTCTACAACTTTGACTCTCCACACCTTAAGGCTTTGATCTAGGCTGGCACTGCAGACTAACAAACCTTCAACACTTTCATTAGTATCCTTAGCAGCAGATAGGCACTTCACCGGTCCATGATGACCATCAATTACCGCAAGACTTGAATGTAAGGAATTACTGTCCTCTCGTTTCCATATCCGTATAGTTGCGTCCTCTGAACCACTAAGGATTAAATCTTCGATTGTCACTAAACAAAGAACGGCAAAATGATGACCCTGCAACCTGCAAGAATCCCGCATGATTATATCTCCCTGAAATTCTTTCCTTTTCCCAAAAATTTATCACTCCATCAGTTGATCCTGAATACAGGAAGCAAGCACTAGGTGACTGACTTAAAGCCAAGGCATTAATTGAAGATGGTTGAAACACAAGTACCATAATAAGAATATGTGAGCTTTCTCTGAAAACCCTTCTCCATATTTTCAATGTGCCGTCAGACGAACATGTGAAAACACACCCATCGTCTTGGTTGGTCACGATTGCATTAACGCTACCTTCATGAGCGACAAATGAATCAATTTGTCGTTTTTCCGAGATTTTCCACACGTTAACTGTTTGATCCGTTGAACCTGTAAATAAAAGCTTCTCCTTGTTGTTGTATGCAAGACACGAGATAGAAACTTTGTGCTGACGATTATTCTTCTTTGGAAACGAGAAGAATGATCTTCTTCGAGGCAAGGTCATCATCTTCTTTAGTCGAAAGTTTTCTGTTGGTGATATTTCCCATGCACGTATTCTGCAGTCACCGTGTGTGGTGAAAAGCAGTTTTCCACAAGCTAAGATTGCTCGAATCTCACGAGATGGAGATTTGATATGACCCATCTCTGTGCAATCTGGTAGTTTCCATGCATGGATTTTACTGCTAGACGACCCTGTAAAAATGGAGTCTTTTGTCACCGTTATAGAAAAGATGTTACTTTCACTGAAATGGAGTGATGCTAAGCAATCATATAAAAGTGGTGGAGACGGAGAGGTGTGCATGGGAGAACGTGTCCAGTGCGTCTCCGGACTCATTGGACAAACTGGGAATGATGCTGCAGACACACAAGAAATTCTTGCAGATGCTAGCGAAGAATCACTCTCATCGTCGTCGAATGAAAATCCTACAGGTAAATTTGTGTTTCTTCTTTCTTCTTCCACAAATTTCCAGGTGTTTTCTTCTTGACTGTGCTCCATGGAGTTGGGTAAAGAAAAAGTAAACTGCTAGTGAATTTTGATGTGACTTTGGGACGGCTTCGTTTGCTATTGGCTTACTTCAATACCAATCCGAGGTTATGGGATATCAACAAGTAACAAAGTCGAGGCATTATATCGGTAAGTTTAGCAGGTGGTAAAAGTCTTTCAAATTATAGTACGAGGTATAAAGCCTTTTTTTTTAAAACAAGTTACTCAGTCTGCTATGGATTATGGATTTTTTCTTTAATTTCTCGACATATGCATAAAGAGCTGCAAGAACTGGTATGGCCTGGTGGTCCACAAATTTAAATGTCTTTAGTTTTCATGTCTTTAGTTTTCTAAGTTTAATTGGGTTTGTGGTTCCATGATTTACTGGCAGATGGTAAGGTGGGTGATTGCAGTTACTTCATTAATATGACAGAGTTGTGTGTTGGTTTAGGAGTAATGGTTTGATCTACCCATGGTTTCTTTGTTATACAATATTAGGGTCTGTTTACAAAAAAAAAACACCAATTATCTTTAATGTATTACGAATGCTCCCTTGATGTTTGTATTTGTTTTACAAGTGCCTCATAAAAAGGTGTAATCTGTAAAATAGAAACAAATTTCATGGAGATATTTGTAATTTTGAAAGATAATTGGATTTTCTCTGTAATTAGGCTGAACTCTAATAGTAATAATAGTTTACCCTATATTATTACTGACATCTTTCAGCATGGTCTCTCGACACGTAGAACAATTGATCCCATATGAATCAAAGATTTGCAATTTTGGTCCCAATGGATTTATTTTAACATGTTTAGTCCCATATGAATCAAAGATTTGCAATTTTAGTCCCAAAACTAACGGAAAACTTAACTTACCGTTAACACTATTCTTATGGGACCAAAAGTGCATTTATCACAAAATTAATCAAAAAAAAAAAAACAAATTGAAAAATCTGAAAATTTGTCTAACAATTATTAAAAAGTTATCAAAAATCCAAAATTATTCAAAAATCTAAAAAATTTAAAAATAAAAAATCTGATAATTTGTTTATAAAAACTAAAAATAGTAATAAAAATTAAAAATTATCATACAATCGGAACATTATAAAAATAAACTCAAAACTCTTTTTAAAATTTTGATTTTTTTTTAATTCAGGAAATTTTATAAAATTATTCAGATTTGAATATGCCAATTTTGGAATAGTTTTATGATTTTAAATAATTTTTTGGTTTTTTTTAAACAAATTTCAGTATTTTCTTGAATTTTTAGATTTTCTTAAATAATTTTATTTTTGTAAATAAAATCTATGTTTTTACCCTTTTGGAATTTATTAAAAAATCATACCTTTTTGGTAAATTTTTTCAAAAGTCTCCAACAATTTTGTTTTGAATCCCATTTTCAGATTTTTAGATAAATTTCCTTATGTTAAACAATTTTCCAGATATTTTTAAACACATATCATGTCTTTTATATTTTAATTTTTAGATTTAAAATAGTTTTTGGATTTTTTACAACTTTTATTAATAAATTATAAATAATTTTAAATTTTATTGAAACAATTTTCAAAATTTTTAGACAACTTTTCAGATTTTCCAAATATTTATTTTATTTTTTTTAAATTAAACTTTAGATAAATGCACTTTTGGTCCCGTAAGAATAATGTTAACGGTTGGTTAAGTTTTCCGTTAGTTTTGGGACTAAAATTGCAAAGTTTTGAATCATATGGGACTAAATGTGCTAAACAAAATCTGTTGGGACCAAAAGAGCAAATTGTGGGACTAAAATTGCTTGACCCCTTTTTTTATGGGACTAAAAGTGCAATTTCCTCTTTTTTGTAATTAGCCCAAACCTCAGGGGTGTTTTTGTAATTATCCCGAAAAACACAGATGATTGTGGTATTCATGGATTATTGAACAATGCAATAGTTTGGCAATTTACATGACCGATACAAAATGCAGGGAATGGGAAGTACATGTGCCTAGGAGTAATTTGCCTGCAAATAAATAGGTTAAACCTACATATTTAAAAGGGTTTATTGCACTTTGTCATTCAATACTATCTTCTCAATCATTAGAGTGTTTTCTCGCTCTTTTTTATATGTTATTTATAAATCCACACACATGATTATTTTTTTTGGATAATTTTAAGAAACAGAAATCTGCAAAATATTTATAGAAATTGAACTGCTATTATAGGCTAAGCAATCACTTTAGCTGGACAGCTATAATCATTACTGTAGAACATTAATTAATCTTTATAGCAATTAGGTATCCTCCACATTCATTTGCTGTCAAAGGGGTCTGAAATTTGGTTTACATATGAAGATGAGATGGGTGACAAAGTTTCCTGGGAATATTTATTTAGCTTTGGTCTCTTCACCAAGTAGCTACACTAGCATTAAGTTGATGTGTGGTGAATTAGGTGTCACTTCCTCCGTCCTAAATATATAGTCCAATTTGACCTTTTACACAGATTAAGAAAAGTATTGAAAATTATAAATATGATACATATTTACTTGATTTACCCTTATTTAATGAATACGGTAAATTGTAAAATGCATATTAAATATAGAAGGTCGACTATATATTTGGGACATCCCAAAAAGGAATAATGGACTATATATTTGGTACGGAGTTAGTATATGAATTCTAGTCGAGCCAATTTGTTAGGATTAATTATATCAAGTTGGTGTGGACACCTTTAATTAGAGTTTAAATAGTCAATAACGAGTATTAGATAATTTGTTTTTCAACCCTATCTGACTGTTATATTGAAACAACAGGTCCGATTTAATTCTAAGGAATTGGAAACAGAGTAATGTACAATAAAGAAAGATTAAGAACCTCCATTGATTTTTGAAACAAATAGAAAAGAGAAAGGGAGCCGCTATTTGCACCCCAATTTCTTATAAATACACCCCATCCTTTATTTTTACAAAATTAAAATGACTTAAAATGACTATTATGTTCTTATTGTCAAAAAGAAATTCTAAATACACCAATCTTTTTTTTTTCCAGATTTTTTTTCTTCCCTAGGGTTTCAGTTGCTAATTTTTTATTTTTTGCTATCGTGCTATTTTAACTGTAGAATTAAGTGCGAAAATGTGTCATTTTTAATAGATTAAAGGTTTTATAGGTAGGGTTTGAAATGACGTTACAATTTTTGGGTTTTTTTGTTTCAAGTTCGTGCATTTTTTCGCCATGTTCGAATAGGCACGATAGTGCCTTATTTTAATACATGGCACGATCGTGCCACACTTTAAAATAGGAAACGATTGTGCCACACTTTTTACATCGTTTTTTTTAAGAAACTGATGTTAAAGGTGTGGCACGATCGTGCCATGTATAAAAATAAGGCACTATCGTGCCACACTTTTAACATCAGTCGTTTTTAAGAAACTGATGTTAAAAGTATATCGTGCCACACTTTTGACATCAGTTTCTTAATCAGTTTTTTTAAGAAACTGATGTTAAAAGCGTGGCATGATCGTGCCATATATAAGATATTAAAATAGGGCACGATCGTGCCACACTTCGGAAAAAGTGGTGGGGTGTACTTTTTTTATAGTAAGGGCATAATAGCCATTTTAAGTTATTTTAATTTTATAAAAATAGGGAATGAAGTGTATTTATAAGAAATTTGTGTGTAAATAGTGGCTCCCAAAGAGAAATATCAAAATTTTCGGGCAGATATTTCGTTTATAAATTATTACATTTTAATAAAAGTGAGTTTTAGATGTAAGCCCATTGCGGGCTGGTTTGGGCCCAAATGGGTCATCATAAGTTGGAAGGGACTACAATATTGATAATTTTAGATAGTTGTTGGTAATGTCCCTACTGCCCTTCAAACTATTTGGATTTGTATTATCCTTTTTTTTTTGAGAAGAAAGAAAATTTATAATTAGGAGATCATCTCCGAAGCAATCAGGTTCACCAAAGAATCAGGAATATCCCCGACCAATGGTTGAGTACATCGTAAAGAAAGTGCAAAACGAGACAAGGCGTGAGCTACAATATTTCCCGAACGCTTAACAAAGCTAGGAGAAACTAAACTAAAAGAACCAAAATTAGCCAAAATATCATTCACGATGTTTCCGAAATAGGATAGATCATCAGACTTTCGAGCAAGACGATGGAACAACAAACTATTTGTTTTCCAGCACTACCTGAGGTAACTCCATTTCTTTCGCTAATAATATCCCCTCTCTACATGCAAGAGCTTCGGCCACATTAACTTCGAATTCCGCCTCCACAAACTTCGTGAAAGTCTCAATAATATGTCCCTTGTGATCCCGGAGAATTACGCCCAATCATGTGCCTTCTCTGTCAACAATCGACGCATCCATATTAATTTCACCGTGTAAATGCCATTTTTTGCATAATGCCACACCAACAAGTCTGTTCCTCTTCTGCTGCTGATAGGAATTGCTGAAATCTCTTTAAAATCCACCGGGCAAAAAAACTGGTGCAGCTTTTGAATGCTCCACGAAGCCCCATCATCCAAGATAAAGTCCTTCACCATCAGGTCCATTTTACTCCCCTGCTGATACGATATAGGTTTAAAACCAGGATTTCCCGGAATCCATGGATCGAACCAGGCACGAACTAGAGAGTCATCCCCAATATTCCACATAATACCTTTTTCAAGAATTTTTTTACTCGCTACGATGCTTCTCCAAACATAAGATGGATTATGGCCGATCGGAGCTTGTAAAAAAGATAGAGGATAGTATTTAGCTTTCAATACTTTGGATAGAAGGGAGCTCTTATTTTGAATTAGCCAACCCTGTTTTGCTAGCATGGCGATATTGAAACAGTGCAAATCCCGATAACCCAAACCACCATCAAGCTTCGATCTACAGAGATCATTCCAAGAGCACCAATGTATACGTCTTTCATCTCTTTTTTGCCCCCACCAGAAATTACCTATTATAGAATTTAGTCGCTGACACGTTTACACGGGAAGAAGAAAGCAACTCATTAAATAGGAAAGAATTGCTTGGGCAACTGCTTTGATCAGAATCGCTCGTCCAGACACAGACAAAAACTGGCTTTTCCAATTCTTTAGCTTCTCCATAACCCGATCAACCGGAGTAGCAAAAATTTCTTTCTTTTTTAGGCCAATTACAGTAGGGAGTCCCAAATAAATATTATGTCTCTCCACCAACCTCACACCCAGCTTTTGGGCCAACGCCTCTGTAATACCCGGTTTCAAAAATTTGGGGATTAAATTAGGGCACAATTAGGGCTCGATTAGAACCGATTTTAGGGGCAATTTTGAGAAATTCGAAACCCTAATTTCCTAAATTGGGGATAATATTTTCTGATTTTTATTTCAAAAACAAGAAGGAAAATTTTTGTAAAAATGGCAACAAATCAAACACTAGAAAGGAAAGAAAAGTCCTCCACATATTGAAATAGATTTCATCAAATATACTTACCTTTAATAAATGAAGCCCTTAGCCTATAAAATGACAAGCCCCATTAGGTTTTTCTTTCACAAACTCTCAATCAAGAATTCAGAGGTAAGAACTCCCTCTCCTCCTCGCAAGGCCGTCGGCCACCACCACCGCCGCCGCCGGAGTTGGCTTTCCCCCCTAGCCAAATCCTCCTCAAACCCTAAACATCCAAAAAACCCAAAAAGATGAAAAAAATAGAGAAGGGAAATAGAGAAGAAGAAGAAGAAGAAGAAGAAAAAAAAAGAGAGAGAAAGAGGGGGGGCTGGGGGCGTGAGAGAGTGAGGGAGAAGAGAAGAGAAGAGAGAGTTGAGGGAAATGAGAAATGGTGGAATTAAACCCAACTCTTTGATTTCTTGCCCAAGCCAAGTTTTAATCCAACAAACCATCTACCAATCCAATTTTTCTTAAGCATATTCTTTTTCTTCAAATTCGAATTTCTTTTCTTCTACCCATCTCCAATACCTTATTAATTAGAAATTTATTTTATTGTAGGAAACAAAGAATCCGACTTCTAGGGTCACACACCGTTTTTGATTTTTTTCGAGTTTCTACTTTTAAGGTAGGATTTTACTGCTTATGTCTACTTTAAATGCATTATATGATTTCTTGTGTACGGGCACGTTAAACATGAAAAGCACGGTACTTAATTGTACAAGCATGAAAAATATGGTACTTAATTGTACAGGCATGAAAAGCATGATACTTAATTGTACAAGCATGAAAAGCATGATACTTAATTGTGCAAGCATGAAAAGCATAGGTGTGTGTGCATGAATGATTATATTGTGTATTTAACTTAGACATTGCGTCCACGCTGGGCTGTTGTATGCTCACCCCATGTTTTCCACAAATGAGTGAAGGAGCCGGAGCGTGGCAAAGGGGACGGTGGAAGTCGAATCAAGAAAATTAAAGGGCCCCTTTTATTTTGTTTTTATTTTTATGATATTAAAAACTAAGTAGCTTTTATGAATTTAGTTTTTTTGGGACGCATTTTCATGAGTGTTTCGCATTTATGACAAGTATTATTTATTTCTCTTTAAGAAATGCGTTTTCAAGCTTAGGCTTTTATTTTTTCAGCACTTCATAAAATCGCAAATCACTTATTTTTTTTTATTTTTATGAAATTGGGATGTTACATAAGTGGTATCAGAGTGGGTCTAACTTTCCTGTAGACTTGCTAATTTTTTTTTTTAAAAAAAAGTATATGGGTCTTGAATTTTTACAAGAATGACTATTTTTTTAGTAAAATGAAAACAGTAAAAAAAGTCGACTATTCACCACCTCATGCCACGCCGACTCCGAAAAGAAAAGGTATTATCAAATACATAGTAAATTTCATGTTTGCTTTACTCAAACATATTATGATCACAGTTATATTAACAAATGGTACGATATTGTTTTATTTTCAATGAACAAAACACTAAGTACCCCAAAAATCAACAGATGAAGAAAATCAGGCTAGCTATTAGGAAGAACACTAATAGTTGGAAGGGATATCCACTAGATATTGATATGGAGATGTATTTGAACTGTGAGTGTGAAGAAGGTGAATGCATAGGGGCTTATGTTACAAGGATGCATCAGGAATGGTACAAGATTAGGGATGTTATTGGGGCTCCTAGTGAGTTCCAAGCTACTAGGAGGCTGATTGAGTCGCTGACTCCTGAATGGAGATTGGAGGTAGAGAAATTGTATGTTGATTTGTTGAGGTGTGATGAGGCTAAGAACAAGCTTAAGATCAACTATGGGGCATTTACTGCCATATTATATGGTAAGTGGATAGATTCACCGCTAGATGAAGATAAATAGGAAGAAGACTCTGAAGATGAGGAGGAACCTGAAGAGGAAAAGGAACCTGAATAGGACGACTACAACAAGGGGAGAAACCGTGAAGTTCAAGAAATGTGAGTTCTGGTTGGACAGAGTCGTGTTTCTTGGGCATGTGGTGACTGCTCGGGGGATCGAGGTTGATCCAATCAAGGTTGAGGCGGTCAACGAGTGGAGAGCCCCGATGAATACGAAAGAAGTACGCAGTTATCTAGGGTTGGCGGGCTATTATCGAAGATTCATTAAGGGTTTCTCAAAATTAGCCGCACCTATGACGCGTTTAACCAGAAAATGAGAGAAGTTTGAATGGGCCGAGAAGTGCAAGGAAAGCTTCCAAGAGTTAAAGCGAAGACTGACCTACAAAGGAATTCGTTATTTTTAGTGACGCGTCGAAACAAGGACTAGGATGTGTTTTAATGCAACACGGAAAGGTGGTTGCTTATGCCTCAATTCAACTCAAGCCGCATGAGATGAATTATCCCACACACGATTTGGAGTTAGCTGCGGTGGTTCATGCATTGAAAATATGGTGCCACTATTTGTATGGGGGAAGGTGTGAGATATACACGGACCATAAAAGTCTAAAATATCTTTTCACTCAAAAGGAGTTGAATATGAGGCAGAGGAGATGGCTAGAGTTAGTCAAGGACTACGATTGTAGCATACACTACCATCCGGGTAAGGCTAATGTGGTCACTGATGCGCTGAGCCGCAAGACCCGAGGTGAGGTGTCGAGTCTGATAACAGAACAAAAACAGTTGGTGGATGAGTTTGCCAGAATGAGAATCGATGTGATAACACCACCTAAGAGTACGGAAGCTATTCTAGCAACGATGGTGGTACGCCCAACACTACGAGACAGGGTCAAGGAGACCCAACCTCGAGATAAATTTCTGAGTAAGATGAGAGAGCGAGCTCCATCTGGGAGCATTAAGGGCTTCGTTTTGGCAAATGATGGTGTCCTGACTTATGAAGGGAGATTATGTATTCCTAAGGATGAGAGCCTTAGGAGAGAAATCCTAGAAGAAGCTCATTGTGCGCCATATGCGGCACACCCTGGGAGCACAAAGATGTATAGGGACTTAAGGGGAGTATTCTGGTGGAGAAGCATGAAAGGGACATTGGATTGTTCGTAGAGAGGTGTTTGACCTGCCAGGAAGTGAAAACTGAACACCAGAGACCGTCTGGATTACTCAAGCCCCTAGAAATCCCAGAATAAAATGGGAGCACATAACGATGGATTTCGTGGTTGGACTGTCACGCTCAGCCAAGGGAAATAGTGCAATATGGGTAGTCGTGGACAAACTAACCAAATCAGCGCATTTTCTACCAGTCAAGATGACCTTTACGATGGATCAGTATGCGAAGATCTATATCAAGGAGATAGTGCGATTACATGGGGTCTCGGTGTCAATTGTGTCAGACAGAGACACACGATTCACCTCAAAGTTCTGGAAAAGTCTCCAAACGCTTTAGGCACGAAATTGAGTTTTAGTACGGCTTACCATCCACAGTCAGATGGACAGTCAGAAAGGACGATTCAAACATTAGAGGATATGCTAAGGGCATGCGTTCTTGATATGGGGGATAGTTGGGAGACGATCCTCCCTTTAGTCGAGTTTGCCTACAACAATAGCTACCAATCAACAATTGGAATGGCACCATACGAGGTCTTGTATGGCAGAAAGTGTAGATCGCCGTTGTATTGGAGCGAAGTGGGAGAAAATGAGATTTTGGGACCAGAATTAGTGGAACAGACAGTACAGATGATAGGAAAGATCAGAGACAGAATTAAAATAGCCCAGGATAGGCAGAAATCGTACGCCGACAGACGGAGGAAAGATCTGCAATTCGACGTGGGAGAGAAAGTATTTTTGAAAGTAGCACCCATGAATGGTGTTATCCGTTTTGGTAAAAAGGGGAAGTTGAAGCCAAGGTTCATAGGGCCATTTGAAATTCTTGAGAGAATTGGAGATTTAGCTTATCGACTAGCCCTGCCGCCAAACCTATCTTCTGTTCATAGCGTGTTTCACGTGTCAATGTTGAGGAAATATGTGCACGACCCTAGCCACGTGGTTAACTATACAATCTTGGATATAAACAAGGATCTGACCTATGAAGAAGCACCAGAGGCGATATTAGAAAGGAAGATACACAAGCTAAGGAACAAGGATGTGGCACTAATTAAAGTGCAATGGAAAGGGCATGGGAGCAATGAGGCAACTTGGGAGCGCGAAGAAGAAGTTCGAGCTAAGTACCCAAACTTTCTAAGTTGAGGTAAAAATCGAATTTCGAGGACAAATTTTTTTAAGGGTAGTAGGATGTAATACCCGGTTTTAAAAATTTGGGGATTAAATTAGGGCTCGATTAGAACCGATTTTAGGGGCGATTTTGAGAAATTCGAAACCCTAATTTCATAAATTGGGGATAATATTTTATGATTTTTATTTCAAAAACAAAAAGGAAAAATCTTGTAAAAATGGCAACAAATCAAACACTAGAAAGGAAAGAAAAATCCTCCACATATGGAAATAGATTTAAGCAAATATACTTACCTTTAATAAATGAAGCCCTTAGCCTATAAATTGACAAGCCCCGTTAGGTTTTTCTTTCACAAACTCTCAATCAAGAATTCAGAGGTAAGAACTCCTTCTCCTCCTCCCAAGGCCGTCGACCACCACCATCGTCGCCACCGCCAGAGTCGGCTTTCCCCCCTAGCCAAATCCTCCTCAAACCCTAAACTTCCAAAAACCCCAAAAAGATGAAAAAAAGAGAAAAGGGAAATAGAGAAGAAGAAGAAGAAAAAAAAAGAGGGAGAAAGAGGGGGCTGGGGGCGTGAGAGAGTGAGGGAGAAGAGAAGAGAAGAGAGAGTTGAGGGAGATAGGAGTTCACGGCAGAAAGGAAGAAAAGAAAAGAGCGAGAAAGAAAAGAGAGGAAAAAGAAAAGGAAAAAGGGAAAAAGAAAAAGAGAGGAAAAAAAATGAAAAGAAGAAAAGGGAGGGAAATGAGAAATGATGGAATTAAATCCAACTCTTTGATTTCTTGCCCAAGCCAAGTTTTAATCCAACAAGCCATCTACCAATCCAATTTTTCTTAAGCCTATTCTTTTTCTTCAAATTCGAATTTCTTTTCTTCTACCCATCTCCAATACCTTATTAATTAGAAATTTATTTTATTGTAGGAAATGAAGAATCCAACTTCTAGGCTCACACACCGCTTTTGATTTTTTTGAGTTTTTACTTTTAAGGTGGGATTTTACTGCTTATGTCTACTTTAAATGCATTATATGATTTCTTGTGTACGGGCACGTTAAACATGAAAAGTATGGTACTTAATTGTACAAGCATGAAAAGCATGGTACTTAATTGTACAAGCATGAAAAACATGGTACTTAATTGTACAAGCATGAAAAGCATGGTACTTAATTGTACAAGCACGAAAAGCATAGGTGTGTGTGCATGAGTGATTATATTGTGTATTTAACTTAGACATTGCGTCCCCACTGGGTTGTTGTATGCTCACCCCATGTTTTCCACAGATGAATGAAGGAGCCGGAGCGTGGCAAAGGGGACGGTGGAAGTCGAATCAAGAAAATTAAAGGGGCCCTTTTATTTTGTTTTTATTTTTATGATATTAAAAACTAAGTAGCTTTTATGAATTTAGTTTTTTGGGACGCATTTTCATGAGTGTTTTTATGACAAGTATTATTTATTTCTCTTTAAGAAATGTGTTTTCAAGCTTATGCTTTTATTTTTTCAGCACTTCATAAAATCGCAAATCGCTTATGTTTTTATTTTTATGAAATTGGGATGTTACAGCCTCTTTCTGATTAAGAGGCACTCCCTTACTAAAAGAAATTTCCGACTTCTCCAAACTGATTTTTTGTCCTAACGCCCGTTCATATAAGGAGATAATATTCTTTATTTCCACAATTTCCCTTTCATTAGCCCTGCCGAAAATAATACTGTAATCCGAGAAAAATAAGTGCGATACTTCCGGCGCATTGCAGCTAACTCTAATCCCATGTAAACGTCCACCAATTTCTGCTTTTTGAATCATGGATGAGAAAGCTTCTGCACAGAAAAGAAACAGGTATGGGAAAAGCGGGTCGCCTTCGCGAAGCCCACGAAAGGGGGAAAAAATCGAACCTGGTTGGCTATTAATTAAAATCGAGAACGAGATATAGTTCACACACTTCATAATAAGATTAACGAAATATTCGCTAATGCTCAAGACATAACTCCTTGTAAGAAAGGCCACTCAACTAGATCATATGCTTTTGACATATCTAGTTTAAAAGCAAAAGACCCTCGTTTTTGTGCCTTATTATTTTTCATTGAATGAAAAATTTCAAATGCGAGAAGAGTATTATCAGTAATTAAGCGACCAGGGACAAAAGTTGACTGAGTATGATGAATAAGATTAGGAAGCACCAATTTAAGTCTATTAGCAATGGTTTTAGTGATGACTTTGAAAGCAACATTACACAAGCTAATAGGACGAAAATCCGTAACAAGTTCATCTTTTTTCTTCTTGGGGATTAAGACAATGAAAGTTTGATTAATAAAGTGTGTACTCTCATGACCATTAATGATATTAAGAACAACCTCTAACACATCCGACTTAATGACTGACCAAACTTTTTGATAAAATAAAGTAGGCATACCATCCGGTCTCGAGATTTTATCGGGTGCATCTGGGATAGAGCTGCGATAACTTCATCCGCGTGAAAAGGCCGGTTTAGGATTTCGTTCATTTCATCCGTCATTTTTGGTTCGACTGCGTCAAGAGGGCTTTCCATATCCAGGTGATGTTCGGCTGAAAAAATCATCTAGAAATAATCCGCAAAAGCTCGTTCCACCCCCCCATGATCATCTACCCATACACCATCTGCCACTTTAATTTTTGTGATATTATTCCTCGCTTTCCGGCCATTGGCTATTTTATGGAATAAAAGCCGTGTTTCGATCGCCATCTTTGTATTATCTAAAATAAATGATTGGTGGAAGTTTTTTATACCGGATGATTGGTGAAAGTTTCTTAATTAGTTCTAAAAAAGACGAGCTCTCAAAAAAATTCCACTAATTTTGCAAGCCATAAAGAAATGTTCACTTTATCCTCATCATCTCTATTTATCAATCAATTGTACCCACCACCATGTAAGTTAATGTGTTTTATGATTTGATAGTGTTACTCAAAGGAATACTAGGGCCAAAAGGGACTATGGGTCCACGTAATTATTATCATTTAAGGTTATTAATTTTGAAATTTATATGTATATTTTGTATTTTATCGTACGTCATAATGCCATTGAGTGAAGTTTAAACCATACGCACAATTTTTTCATCAAGTAGTAATGCCATTAAATGAGGTTATACCATCGACACAATTAAATTAGTTTCCGTGCTTTATTTTTGCTTCTTGACGAAATTTTTAGACAAGTTTACCTTTAAAAAAAAAAAAAAACTCAACTTCTAGACTTACGTCTGATTATGCATGAGGGTACGAGCTCCGACCCTTCATTGCTGCTACCAATGTAAACCGCAGGATATGCATGAACTAGCCAATGTCTTTGACGGAATCTACTGACGTACAACCAGGTACTCTCAAGTAAAGAGAACAAATATATTCGACCCTCTTGAATTAAAATAGTTGATCTCTCCCCTAATCAAACTTACATGGATGCCACTCATTATGAGTTCCCACCAAGTCATTCACCACCCCATATATGCGGGAAGGGGGGGAGGGCACTTTGACGGAGTGTGGGTTAGAACCCACGAGCTCCACCCCACAAGAAACAAAAGTCCCTTGTGGTGACTAGTGAACTAAACACCGTGGTTGACAAGTTTACTTAAATGTGATGTTGTTTGTGAGCTATTTCCTCTCGCTCTAGATTTGGTATGCACTCTTAGTGCAGGCCCTTATTCGCACGTACATACCCAAAATGGTGCAACTGAAATATGCAACTGGCTCATAAGCTCTTTAAAGTCTTCTAGAGTCCTAGAGGGTGTTCCAAAGTTCTACAAGGTCTTAGAACATCCTCTAGAGTTTTGGAAAGTGTTGAGAGATCCTAAGAGGTCACATGAGTAGTAAACTTCATAGATGAGCACTAGACTGTAACACGAACAAATAGTTAGAAGGGCTATGAGATTGTCCATGCAAATCCCCTTTGATGCCTAAGTTAGCAAAAGTTCTAGTATAGTCCAAAGAATAGAGTATATAGTAATTAGTGAGTTAGTTAATATTACTTACAAATGAATGGAGATAAACTATTTATACTTGAGACACTTGACCTTCACTACAAGAGTTTCGCTAATACACAACAGATGGTGTTGTAAAAAAAGTCCGCTCAATGACAACGGTTTAAATCCGTTGTCGTTAACAATAAGACAACGGTTATAATCCGTTGTCATTGAGCGGACTTTTTTTACAACACCATCTACGACAACGACTGATTATTGTAATTGACAACAAATTATATCCGTTATGGTTTTTAAGTATTACAACAGTTTAACAAGCCATAATAATCGTTGTAATTTTGGACCGCGGCCAATGCATTTTCTATTTGGTGTCTATTATTTTTTCCCCTGTGGTAATATAACATTTGATTTCATACATGCAAAAAATAAAACACAATACAAGAAAACAACATATAACTAATTAAAACAAAACATGACATTCAAGTGATTGTATATAGTACATTTCTGCAAATGTTTAACAAAACAATATCAAGTATTTAAGAGCAAACCATCAAACTATAGTGTCAATGAAAGTATTCATCCCAAAATACAATAATGAATGTAATGTGCACTCTGCTACTTCAAACTCAAGCTTGCCTGTTCTTCTTCTTGACACCAGACTCGGCAACCTTGAGGCTTTGACTCACAACACTCAATCTAACAAGGGCTGCCTTCTTCAGATCAGGCATATAGTAGTTGTCCGCCACCTTCACTCAACAAAAGCAGAGTCAATATGTGATCGACGGCTAAAAAAAAGGCATCAAGTAAAAAACCCAATGACGAAAATTAGGGGGAAAATACAAATAAATGATTCATTGCTAATCAAAAACAAATTAAGCAATTATCCAAGTATTTGGTTAGTAAGACACTCATCTTAAGTGTGATTATCACAGTCCCAATACCCTTTCGCAACATTATGAACACACTTCCCCTTTATCATGACAAACTTATACTTCTAAATCCGTCAATGAAAAGTGTAATTTAAAGTGTTGAACAATATGTTGAGTAGAGTATCAAAACAATCTAAGAATAAAAGAGCAACACTGGCACCGCAAATGTACAAAACACAGTCTCCGAGAAGCATCAAAATTACTAGAAACCTAAAACATGCAGTAGAACTCAAATATATAACATGTGAACTGTGAACACTACATATGGAGCAATGAAACTGTCTGTAATTTATAGCTGAAAATGATAGCAACAATCAAAACAAATCAATCAACTTAAAGGCAAACATAGGATCTTTTGGGGTGCTTTTAACTTAATTTTAGATAGGAATATAAATAGCTATGTGATGGATTTCGCAGCTGAAAGATGCAGCACCATAACCCTTCTTAATTCTTCCAAGTTTCAATGTTAACTTAATTTTAGATAGGAATATAAATAGCTTAATCCCCAATCTTTTATAAAAAATCTCGGCATCTTGGTAATCTAATTGCTGAAACTTAAATTGAACCATGAGCTAGTAATCAGTTTGACAGCATGAATTCTAATATAGCATAATTACAAGTGCATATAATCAATACAAGTGATAAAACCCCTTAAGGTTTGGGCTAAATAAAAAAAAAAACCTTGAAGTTTAATTACGTCTTACATTTTTTTCATTTATAAGCAAAAACATTTCAAAAATCACTCTGAATTTTATGAAAATTACCATTGAATTTAATACACAATCAAATCGCAAGGGAATTTTTGTAATTTTCAAAAGTCTCAGGGTTTTTTTTTTTTTTTTTTGTAAATATTAGCCGAAACAACAGGGGTGTTTTTGAAATTATCCCTTAATATAAGACAAGATTCATATGATGCGCAAGAGAGATCAAACTCTTACTACTTACCATCCAAGCATTTTCAAGATTCACAGCATTATCAGTCCTGCAAGACAAAAGGATAATTCTTATAACAACTCTGCTTTTCTTTTGTATCAACGAATACAACAATGATAATGAGGACTTATATGATCAAATGTTTCAAGTACCTGCCTTTACCGCCTTTGCAATCTCAGTCCATCTGTTTCCAAATACCTGCAAATGCCAGAGAGAAAAAAATCCGTTGTGAATGTTTGTAAGGACAACGATTTAGTTAAAACCCGTTGTCTTTGGGGTGTTGTTGTTGAGCATTTTTCTTGTAGTGCTTGTTTAGTAGATTGGGCCTCGTGGACCAATAATTTAATCATAATTACTTTTGAGAAATTGCCGGTAAGTACCTCTCCATGAAAAAAGACATTGTTTACACTTACATCACTTTTGTACTTTTTTTTTGACCTTTTTACGCTTCTGCATATTTCCGTTTGTTATGTTCTTATATTGTTTTATATGTTATATATGTTGTTTTGATTTTATTTATATTTGTTTCTTGGTTGTTTCTATGTTGTTTCGATGTTTCAATACATTTTTACTTATTTTTACGCTCTTTTCTGTTCATGCGTTGTTTTATATATTGTGTCTGTTGTTTTTGGGTTGTTTTCTATAATGTTTTGAATGTTGTTATGATATGTTTTTGTTGTTTCCATATAGTTTTTAATGTCTCAATACAATTTTTATCTATTTTCAAACTCTTTATATTGACGTGGTGTTTTCTATATTGTTTATATTACGTTGTTTTTTAATTGTTTCTATACTATTTAAAATGTTGTTCTGATGTTTTTTTGTTGTTTCAATGTAGTTTTCGATGTTTCAATGTAATTGTTACTATTTTAAGCTATTTTTGTTCATGTGGTGTTTTTTATATTGTTTATGTTATATCTAGGTTGTTTTTATATAATTTTCAATGTTGTTATATTGTTTCTTAGTTGTTTCCATGTTTTCGACGTTTTAAATGTATGAGAACAAAAGTTGATGAATTGTGTTTTTCTATTCATGTGTTGTTTCTATTTTATTTTCAATATATTATTTTTAATTTGTGTTGTTTTATGTGTATATTTCTTGATTATTAAGAGTTCGAGTATAAAATTAATTATTTAATGGGAGACAAAATTATTTTTCACTTAAATTTTATTAGATGACAAATGTTTGAAACAATCATGAAACAAAAACGTAAAAAATCCGAAAATATTGGCAGGAGCATAAAGTATCAGAAAAGAAAAAAGGCTGGAGCGTAAAAAAGTCAGGAAAAAGCCTGGGAGCATTAACATATGTCATTTTTTTTTCGGAATATTAAGCAATTGCGTCCAAAGCCCATTACTTTTTAACACATTTATCTTTAATTTTGGGCTAATAATAGTAGAACTGGAATTTAAGTGATTAAATAATAAATAACATTTAAAGTCGAATTCAACCCCATCAAAATAGAATAGAAAATAACATAAAAATGATAACAGAAAGTAGTGCGATGAGCTGTTTATTTTACCCATTTCAAGGTGATTAATGTTATTTTCGCCATAATTGGAATTAACGGACTGTGACTTTACAAAAGTGGGTGTACTCAGCTTTTCTCCTTTCATGATTCATAAGAAATACTACCTATTTTCCAAAACAAAAAAAAAAAAAAAAATACTACCAAAGAAATCATTTTTGAAAAAAGAAATCCATTACACTTGATGTGGATCAGTAGTTACCTCCGGACAGGGGCGGAACCAGGACAACTGGTAAGGGAGGCCAAGAGTAGGGGTGTTAATCTTGTCGTGTTTCGTGTTCGTGGGTCGTATTCTGACACGATAATATAGGTCTGACACAAACCCGAACACAACCCATTCAATTATTTGGGTCAAGATACTCGATATGAACACGACCTGTTTATGACACGGATAACCCGACATGACACGAAAAATCTATATAATTTAAAGTTGACACGAAAAAATAAATAAAAAATGAAGAAAAAAATTAAAATTACAAATAAAAAATACATTAAATATTCAAAAAAAATATTAAATTCATGTTAAGTTGGTGCCGGGTTATCGTGTCGTGTCAGAAATTAACGCCTCTTGCCAATAGTAAAAAACAAAAGATGACATTTGTGTATATATACAAGAAAATAAAGTTTATATATATTACATTTGTATCAAAAGAATATATTAATATTCATTAGTAAATTTTTACAAAGTACATTATTAAATCCTTACATGTTTAGAGTCTTTTTTTGCATATCACGAAAACTTTCTACAATTTAATTTATTATTTTTTTATAATTTTTTTCAATATATATTACCAAATAATAATGAGAAACCCATTTTTTGATGAATATAAAATATAACTTTAAGATGATAATAAGATAAAATAAGACCCACAAAATCTCCAATTTAACTTACTAAAATTCATGGAATAATTTTTATCTAACAAAATTATGAGGGGGGCCAAAATAATAAATATTAAAAATATAGGTACTAAAACGCAAAAAAAAGGAAAAGTTGGGGGGGGCTAGGGCCCCCCTGAGCCATATGGTGGCTCCGCCCCTGCCTCCGGATCTAGACAACAAGGTCGGATCTTTTCAGTTTTGGGAAAGCAGACTTGAAAGTGAAAAGAACACGTCAGGCTAGCCGGGGTGGTCTCTGGCCAAGACCTTCTGATGCTTAACTCATGTCGAGGTATTATGTAATAACCACCCACTTATAATAATATTATTTATAGTATTTTTAGTATAATAATAATTATATGTATATGTATATGTGTGTAGTATAATAAATTTGTGATTTACATTTATTTTCAAATCTATCTCTTAATTAAAATCAATTTTTTTTTTTAAAATTTAGACAGTTACATTATTTCATTAACTTAACTAAGAAGAAAATCCATCAGATAAATCCATTTAAAATGCATTAATTAAAATCTACGTTAATTGAAATTAGTTAGAACTTACGTTATTAAAAAGGTTAATTAATACTTATATATATATTAATACTTACAATAATAAAACATCAACTTAATACACTAATATATATTAAAGTTTTTTTGGAGTATTTGATTTTTGGAGAATAAATATTTTGGTTAAAATTAAAGTATTTTGTTTATTTGGATGCAAATTTTTTAATTATAGGCAATGTTTTATAAAATATGTTCTTCTATAACTCTTTTATTGAATTACTTGTATTTTTTAAAATCGGGTCGTTACAATTCTGGCACATTTTGGCATTTTGGTGATGCCAAGTGTCATCATCATCGAGGGTCTATTGTACTCTTTGATAAGGAGATCAATGGTTGTCATGTTCTGTCCTTTGTACTGTTTAGATAGTGAGATCAATGGTCTCTGAGCCGGGTCAAAGTCGAATCAGGTCTTGGGTCAGGATCCGAATAAAAAGACGTGGATCTTGTCCTGTTAGGTCATTTTTTTAAGGGTAAAGTGGGGATTTCGGGATTTCCCACATCAACACTAATAAAAAAAATAATTTAGCTTAAAAACCAGGATTACGTAAAAATCGTATGGCTCTCCTGGTTTATGTTTACCCAAGCTTAATCAATTTCAAAATGTACTATTCCAAATTATGCACTTAGGAATTGAAATAGTTCATAACTATGAAATTGGAGATAATTCCAATGGAAATAGTGATTTGATTAAATTGGATCCCTTTGAAATCATCATTATGATTATGTTTTTTTTGCACCGACCATTTTGGGAAGTTTTGAAATTTTATTTAATTTAATATGGCCGTCCCACAATCATTTTTCCTCATAATTATTATGCTTTTTTGCCACCATCATTTGACTAGTGTTGTTGCATGTCCTACAAAATTCTATTTATTCAATTTTTTGGTATCACGGAGAGGTGGATTTGTTTTTAATAAATTGGTATTACTAGTTGGAGGGATGAGGATAAGAAAAATGTTGGGTTCGAACCCAATCAATACCATTACAAAGAGTGAGCAATATCACTTGAGCTACAAGCTCGTGGTCACTGAGAGGTGAAATTGAAAACACAAAAAACAATTTTATAATAATGTTTAAAGAAGTTTGCTCTTTATAGTTTATATATATATATATATATATACATTTCTATTTGTTTCCTCATATGAAAATCCAGGCCTATGGACTAATAATATCTTTTTTTTATATCAATCAATACATTTAGAGAAAAAATTTACATCTGATTGCAAAGATCAAAATTATAAGACTTTTAAAATCATAAACCTACAGATCTAAACACATTTTAAATATATATAAATCTAGTTGATCCAATAGAATCAGAAACAATATAACATTGGACAAATTATGTTCTCACATCTATCACTAATTTTTCGATAATAGGTTATTTGATTTTTTTTGCCCAAATTGCCCACTACGGAGCACGAAGCAATTTATTTGATAAATGAAAAACCGAACATACTATATGAACCACCAGTACTTATTATGGAGACAAAAACTCCAATAAAGGGAGACAGAATAAGAACTAAACAAGAAAATAAATAAAATTTGAAATGAGAAGAAGACAAATATTTGGCAGGCTCTCTTAGGGTTGGAGGCAGAGAGTGTTTATTCAAATTTTCTCCCACCTTGAGTTGGTATAGTTCAATTTCTATTTTCTATGCACCAATAATTGAAATGCATTGTTACAATGGAGCTTTCACTATACTATATTATGCTCCACAGAACTACTTTTTTCAACCAATTCTGTTGTACAAAGACCAAATTGGAATATTTAAAACTTTTTTATTTTATTTTTTTTAGGAAAAAAAAGTTGACGAGATATAGACATTAAGTACGAAATTTTATTATCTCATTAATCTGATTAGTGTATGAAAATTACACTTACAATCAAAAAATAATTAAAAGCCCAAGTCCAACCTCTTCCCCTAGTAAATAATTAAATTTCTTAACCAAGGGCTTAGCCAATAGCCACCACAATGGACTTAAAAATTCTGGTGGGGTGGAGGTAATGGATTCTACACTCCACACCATCAAAATGCTCTTTATGGTATATGTGAGCTGGTGGGTTCGATTTGAGAAGATATCAACTATTATTAGATTTCTACGGCATGGATAATCTTTTTTTTGCTTGGAGAATTTGGCTATACGTCGAACCCTACCATAATATCTTGGTCGGTCGGTCGTCATCCCCATGCATTTACCTTGTGCAGAAAAGAATGAGGAGGCTTAAACCTGAAGTTGAGTTTTTAAAAAAAAAAATCAATTTCTTTATCTAGGCCAACCCAAAAACTTAATTTTAATCAAGATTCCCTCTAACCAACCCTATTCCACCTCCCTAATGCTCAATTATTAGTCCCAATTAACCTAATTTAATTAAGTTCCATAATCCAAACCATTAATTATTAATTAATATCATAGTCCTTCCCAATCCTGTCCACAAAAAATTTCTTCTTTAGGGAAAAAAATCCCCAACAAACCCAACAAAAGGCTAATTTTGATTACCTGGTCGGCGCACTATGTGGCCCAAAATGAGCCATCCCTCCACCACTTTCCCTTTATTTATTATCATTTCATCACTGACAAAAAGGAGGGTCCCCTCCACCTCTATTTTTCAATTGGTCGGCTCACATGGACATTTTATCGAACACCTTCCACATAATTCCATTTGGGCATGTTATTGACAGCTGGGATTTCAGCTCAGATTTTGATTGGATATGGATGGAAATATTTGGAAAAAGCATATACTCCTCTTTTTTTCACGAAAAAAAAAGTTATCATTAATATTTTCATCAATTTAATATCAGAAGATATTAGTAGAAAAATAAAAACTAAAATGGTTAAATAGCTGAGCAAGTTAATTATTAGGGATAATTCCGAAACCCTCCTGAGATTTAGCCTAATTACAACAAACCCCAATTATTATTTAAAATTATAAATACTATATTGATATTTGTATTTTCCTAGCAAATACTTTTTCTTGACGGTGCAATTTGTAAATGAGAAATAAATGTCAAGGGGTATTTATAATTTTGAAAGATAATTGGAATTTTCTTGTAATTAGTCTAAATCGCAAAGTAGGGATGTAAAATGAGTCGAATCGAGCGAACATAGTACTATTGTTCAAGCTTATTTGAATTTTAACCGAGTTTTAAAATTATGTTTGAGCTTGGTTTGATTATTAATCGAATCGAGCTCGAACGAGCTTTAGTCAAGACAAGCACGAATTGAGCTTGAGTAGCTTGAAATTTTTACACATTTTATTCTTTTTTTACTAATCGAGTTAAGCTCGAGCCGAACTTTACATCATACCGAACGGAAAAATGTGTTCAAATTTGGTTCGTTATGCTAACGAATTGAGCTCAAACGAGCTTTTAGCGACCGATCTCGAATCAAGTTTCAAGTAGTTTGATTTGTTTTTCAGTCTTACCACTAAGAGAGTCTTTTTTAATTATCCCTTATTATGAATGAACAAATGAGGCGTAATTTGTGGTAAATGTACTACGTGGTAAAATTTGCACTTGCTAGTCATTTATATAGGCTCGTTTGTCTGAAAGTGGAAAGTAATATGAAAATGTTGGGTTTGTGATCCTAAAAGCAAGTAATATTAACCTTTTTTCTGTTTGACCGCCTTTATGCAGATGAATTATGGTTGATTTATGCCGCACCAACAACATATAAATAGTATATGAGTTGTGCTTAAATTTTTATATTTATTAAATGAAATATTTAGCATAGGATGCATTATGCATGTACATGACTAAACATAGGCATACAATGGTTTTATCAGATTGTCACAAAGTAACTGTATTAAAAACTCTTTGATTTATACTTTAAAATTAATATTATAACTTATAGTCTTATATACATGTGACAATCATATGTGTGATAAAATATAACAAGAAACACTCTTTTGGAACAAAAGATATGGGAGATCCCATGTTCCATTTTTCATATTTCATTCTCAATTACACATATTGGATGAAAACACGTGTACAATTGTAACATAATGTTCTATATATATCATTCATTCGATACAATAAAATAAGAAGTGGAATAGAAAATCTCAATCTGAACGGGCATCACCACATCATTATCATTATTTCACTTAAAAATTAATAAAAATATTAAGGATCGATCCCATAGAGGATAGAATTTCCACGTAGGACACATTCCTCTATCTTGTAACGAGGCAAATAGTATACATATGCTACAGATCAGTACAGACAAATTATTATACTCTTGAAACTGAACTAAAATAATAAATTCTAAACTCCAACAATATTAAATTTGACGAGTTCCCAGTATATATATGCGCATAGAAAGTGCCCTCTGTACCTCCACAAAGAAATAAACATTCTTCTCTCCTCTCTCTTTCATTCTCTATTTAATTTCTCCATTATTCTCAACCGTTGGATCAAATAAATTTCCTGATCGAAAATGCCAGCGATCGCTTTCGGACGGTTCGATGACTCATTCGGATTTGCCTCAGTGAAGGCATACATCGCTGAATTCATCTCCACCTTGCTCTTCGTCTTCGCCGGCGTCGGCTCCGCCATTGCTTACAGTTAATAAAATACCAAATATATTATTTTAATTTAATTGCTGCATTAATTAATTAATCTCAGTCATGAATTGAAGCTGCATTTTTTATGTGGAGTTTCTTGTTAGAGTACTTCCACATATATGCATTTATTCACCATAATCGCACTTCAAATTTTGATTAATTTTCCGATTATTGAAGAAAAATATGTTTTCTAATGGCATTTTAGACTGTAATTTTTAGAGATCACCATATAATGATACATTGATTCTCTCTTTTACTGTCCCACACGCTAAGTGTACCCAAGTGGTTAATTAGCTACTCACTTGAGTGTATCACCCTCAGATTAAACACATACCCGTGGATCACCACTCTCACACGTACACACTCACGTGAGTGTGTGTTTGATCCGAGGGCCATACACTTAAGCGACATCAAATTTTCCCGTGAAATTATAAGTCTTTGTTACGTTATTGTCAAAATATAGATCTGAATATAATGGCAGAGCCAACACACAAAAATATGATGAATAGGTAGACAAAAAACTTAAATATATATAGTGGAAACAAATATTATTATAAAAGATTCAAAATAAGAAGGTTACACATGAATTTTTGACAAATGAACACAAATCCCTGTATATATAATTTCTTTGTAAAAAAATAATTTTCACTTAATGCATAAACCAACATTATTAGTTTAAACCAGGGGCCAATCTGGGTCCGACCCCCTCTTTGTTTAAAAAAATTATTTAGATTTTTTTTTGAAAAAAAAAATTAACTTCTTGGCTTTTATATCAGTCTATTCTATTTTCGTGTATCGGTTCACTTCATTATCGAGATCTGGCTCCGCCATTGCATCCATGCATGTTCCCATGCAAACTTTTTGTTTTAATTTTTTTCTGTTCCACATACAATTAATAATTAATTAATATTGATAATTTGTTCTCCGACAGACAAGTTGACCTCCGACGCCTCCCTGGACCCACCGGGGTTGGTGGCGATTGCGGTCTCCCATGGATTCGCTCTGTTTGTGGCGGTTGCCATCGGAGCCAACATCTCCGGCGGCCATGTCAACCCCGCCGTCACCTTCGGTTTGGCCGTCGGCGGCCAGATCACCATCCTCACCGGACTTTTCTACTGGATCGCTCAGCTTTTGGGCGCCACTGTTTCTTGTTTCTTGCTCAAAGTTGTTACCGGAGGATTGGTAAGTCAAAAATTATTTAATTATTAAATTAATAACTTAGTCATACTCTATTTAATTTTGTCAGATTTATTATTCTTTGATTTTCTCTTTGGAAACTTAATTTTTAAAATTATTCGTTCTTAAATTAATGATTAATGATTGAGTGACCCCACTAATTCTCAATCATTAATTTATAAGAGATGATATTATAAAAATCTTTAAAGAAATTATTTTGTTTAACTTTAAGCTATACTTTATGTTTTATCCCATTAGACCTTTGTGGAAAGGTGATAAGAAAAAAGAGTCTTACATGAGATGTCACGGATATGACTGATCCATGTCCATTTTACAATTCAAATCAAATTATATCCAAATTTATATAGGAAAAACTAATATGAGTTATTTGTCTTACAAATTTAATTCGTGACACCATTTAATATGAATTTGTGTTTAGAAATAAATTGTACCTAACATGAGTAATAAGTTGGTTTCGAATTTTTTATTGTATAAAATATTATATGGTGTCTATAAGTTACCTGAATATCGCGTGTATAGTAATGATAATGATTTTATATTGTGCACCTTCCAATTAATTACACCTTCCAATTAATATGATGAAATATAAAATATAAAATAGTGAAAAAAAACAAGAGATCTATATAGTGTCATAATTATGATATAATTAGCTTCTTTTGAGCATTTTTCAAATAAATTTTTGGATCTAAAAGACCATTTTTTGGACTTTTGGATAAATCACTAATCCAAAATATTCATTCAATATAAGAAAAAACCAGTTTACCTACGTAAAAATATGTAGGTAAGTACTAAGATAATTGTAAAGTGTATATAAAACTGTTGTAGATAAAATTGTTGGCAAATATCTACAGAAATATGTCAGTAAATAATTTGGAGAATAATTAATTTGGAGAATAACAATATTTTTTATTCTGCAAGTATTCTGTATGTAACTGTAAAATTTAATGACGAGTTATTTTTGTGGGTAAACTGGAATTTTCTTGATTATAAAATCACTTATTAAGTTCGTTTTCCAAAATAATTTTACAGAGTGCTCTCAAATACAGAAAAGATTTATGTGACATAAATTGAAAGGAAATTTGAAATTATACGATTGTCATAATTGCTTAATTATATTTCATAACACGAAAATTAAATCTCAAACTAATTAATTAATTGCTTTCTATGTCATGATTAATTAATTAATTAATTATGCAGGCAATTCCAACTCATGGTGTGGGCGCTGGTGTTGGAGCCATTGAAGGAGTTGTGATGGAAATAATCATCACATTCGCATTGGTCTACACCGTCTACGCCACCGCAGCCGATCCAAAGAAGGGCTCATTGGGCACAATTGCACCCATTGCAATTGGGTTCATCGTCGGTGCCAACATTTTGGCTGCAGGCCCATTCTCCGGTGGATCCATGAACCCAGCCCGTTCATTCGGCCCAGCTGTTGCCAGCGGCGATTTCTCAGGCCACTGGATTTACTGGGTTGGGCCGCTCATCGGTGGAGGCCTGGCTGGGCTCGTCTACAGCAATGTGTTCATGCAGCAAGAGCATCAACCACTTGTTAGCGAGTTTTAATGAGCTTGTAATTGGTCTTATTTTGTAATTTCCGATTTGTTTGTGGTCCAAAATGCAAAATCCATGTGGATTAGTGCTTTCCTTTTTCTTTGTAATAAAAGGAAGAGGAAATTTATTTTCTTTTCTTCCTTTTTCCCATTTCTTTTTTTTTTTTTAATTTGGTTTGAAGTGAATTTGGTGGAATGGAAGGTTGCTTTATGGAAAGATTCATGAATTTGGTGAGAATTGGAGCCACCAACCCATATGCATATGGTCCCATATTTTGTGTTGATGTTTTTAACCTTCTTTTGATGCTTATCTCAATCATGAAAAGATGCCACGCCATACCATTATTGAGCTACACTTACAAAATTACTTGTAGGATAATTACAAAAATTACCCCTGCGATTTGGTGTAGCTACGGAAGAGCCCACAGATTATTTAAAATTACAAATGTGGTTTGATTCTGTATTATAGTTCATATCCTTAATAAGCAAACATATTTCAAACACTATACGATCTTACATTAACACAGAAACAAACCTCTAATACTTCACCCTTTTTTCTAATTTTCAAACATCTGCATATTTTTTTTTTATAATTAGCGTAGAACTCAAGGGTAAAAAATTTATAATTATCCCAACAATGTATATATAACTTTTAATTTGATTCGTTATTTATCTAATTAAAAAAAGGAAAAAATATTTAAGTGTATACATGTAATGTAGATCTAAATTCTAACATGACGTGTTCAAGATTAAAATAAATAAAAGTTGTCTATGAGACACAAAAAGACGAGGTTTTAAAATTCTGCAATTGCATTCATTTTTGAATTTTGGTTCCATTATGATTTGGATCTTAGCTTTTGATTTCATTCACACTAAATCATTTCACTGTAGAAATATATTGACAAAAATATATGTAATGAATGTGGTTTCCTTGTTTCGATATGTATCAATGATCTCATTTTCCATCTTTTGGTTAAATTATTTCCATCTTTTACTTCTCAAACAAAAACCAAAACCTTTTAATAACACAGTAATATTTAAATAAAATACGTTTTCACACATAAACAATATCGTCTTCAGGGGGCTCTTTTCCGTAAGTCCATTCGTGCGCTTTCCATTCTGGAAGTTGTTGAATCACAACCTGTCAATTTTTCACCACAAATTCGTTAAAATAAAAAACAATAAAATATTGTAAGCTATAGAATTATATGGTAAAATAAAGTAAAATTCATCACTTTTGTTTATACATTAATAAATAGGGATAATTACAAAAACACCCTTGAGGTTCGGGATAATTACAAAAAAAACTCCGAGATTTTAAAAATTACAAAAGATTCTATTAGGTTTAATTCCATCTTACATTTTCCTTTTCATAAACAAAAATAATTTCAAAAACCCTCTTAACATTTATAAAAATATTACGACTAGGGGTAGAGCTAGATCTAGACATGTAATTTTGGGGGGCTAAGTGATTTTGGGGTGCTAAATTAATAAAACATAATTATCTAGTACTAAAAATTATTATTTTAAAACAAAATACAAATTATTTCATAGAAATAATTGAGTTTTCAAAAAATTTGGGGGGACTTTATAGACAAAAAGGAAATGCCCCTAACGACCCCCTTATTAAATTTTAGACACAATCAAACATGGTGGTTTTTATTGTTACTGTGAAACATGTTTGGTTTTCTTTTTGGTAATTAGCCAAAATCTCAGGGGTGTTTTGTAATTATCCCAAATAAATACAAAAGTAAATTTCCCTTTCGCATAAATATGAATAAGCACATAAAACCTGTAAATTCTAAATTCACCACGTTTTAATTAGAATGTTCCATGACAGAATATGCCCCTTTAATTAAAATAACAAAAATTTTGTGAGTTTTGGTGCCATATTGTAATACTTCATTCATTGAGGACCATTTTGACAAATAGAAAGTAGGAGAAATAAACAAGGAGCAAGAGTTTGAAATGACAAACCAATCCTCTGGAATCTGGTTTACCAACGGTGGCCTGACAAGCAAGTCTCCAATTTTTCGGATGCTGCAATTGCAATTAAATTTGAATTAACTAATTAAAATATTTTAGCACTTTTAGCCTAGTCCAACACGATATTGCTAATAAAAATTGTAGGAAAATTATAGGAACACGATTTATGAGAAAAAGATTACCCTTTTTAGCTTTTCCTTCTCTTTTTCTGTCCGAGGGCTTAATAACTCCTTTCCTTCAACAACCTACTACCACATAATTGAATTAATTTAGGAAGGAAAAAAAAAAAGAGGTAAAGTAGTTCAGAATATTTTTAATCTTCTTTTCTTTAAAAAAATCCTTGATTTTTTACTACACCTTATATATATTGTGTTGTACCAAATTACCAATAGATTAAGATAACAATTTAACTTGAAGAAAATGGTGGTGAGTGACACACATTGTAAATCTATTATATCATTTATTGCATACCATTTTTTTTGTTATCTACAACATGTAAAATTTTATCCATAAAAACCTATTGAAATGAAAGATGTTATTATATTTAGGAAAAATAATAAAAACTACCCTGGGGTTTGGGTTAATTACAAGAAAGATCCACAGGTTTTTAAAAATTACAAAAAAAAAACTGTGAGGTATGATTATGTATTTTCACCTTACATCTGTGAAAATATTGCAATTACCCCTTATATGTAATACAAAATCAAATAATTTTTTTTTTGTAATTTTCAAATATTTCTCTTTTTTTTTTGGTAAATAACCCAAACCTTATGGGTAGTATCCTAAGGGTGAATTTCATAATAGAGTCCAAATTTAAGAAAATTTATCATTTTAAGACCTAAAATTTCAACCTTCTCAAATCAAGATCTCATTTTTATTTTTGTCCCAAATTGGGCTCTCCCTCAAATTTTGGGTCCTCACTTCAAGACCCATAAGTTCAATCTTCTCAAATCAATATCCAATTTTTATTTTTTTTTCTCAAACATGGCCCTCCCCCAAATTTTGCGTTCTCCTTCAAGTTTTAGAATTTAACAAAAAAAGAGAAATATTAGTGTAATCTATCACGTCAACCACGAAAATTATTTTTCTTCCTCTTTCCGTTTTTTCGCTCATTCTTTTTTACCTAATCCATACTTATTATCAATTTTGTTTAACGTGCAAAAACCAAGATCTATAAATATAAATGTATGTAGCTAACTAGATGAAAAAACCGTAAAATATTTACCGGTTACTAAAAAAAATAAGATATACCAAATTATGAATGAAAAGGAAGTAGTAAAATATTTTTAGTTACTAAAAAAATAAGATATCCAAATTATGATCGAATTTTACAGTTTAAAACAAGTATCGATTAGGAAAAAAGGAATTAACAAAAAAATAAAAAGAGAAAGAAAATTAATTTTTGTGGCCGGTGTGATAGATTACATTAATATTTCTTTTTTTGTTAATTTTTAAAACTTGAATTAAAAGCCCAAAATTTGGGGGAGGGTCTGATTTGAGAAAAAAATAAAAATTAGGTCTTGATTTGAGAAGGTTGGAATTTTGGGTCTTGAAGTGAGAACCCAAATTT